>OX467713.1:16432653-16920153 GCA_950111635.1 Agelastica alni | reverse complement strand
ATAACTAAGCCCACATTGTTTTTTTACGTCATTGGCATTGTTTTGTAATATTATTAATTTAATTTTTAACTTTAATGCCCTGTTTAATAATAATAAAGGTTCTTGTGACCTATGTAAATAAAGTAAAAACCGTTTTTCACGGTATTACCGATTATACTATACTGGACAAACAGTAATAGGACCAATTAAATAAAACACACAGCAAATAATTTATTCATTTCAATTTATTGTGTTTTTTTTAAGTTATCCTCTTAAATTGGAATTTCAACATTTTTTTAATCTTTAAAACATTTATTATACCAAGTTTCCGTTAAATCATTTAAAGCAGCCAGAGTATTCTCTTCTCGGGACATAAAACGATGTCTACGAAGTGGTAATTTCAATCAAGAAAAAAAAAGTCACATGGAGCCTTATCTGGAGAAACCAGTGCTTGCGAAATGACAATAAATTGATTTTTGATAAAACATCGACGAATAATGCGATGGTTGTAATTAAAAAATCATGAATTGTTTTGCTATAATTCTGGTCGCTCGCTCACGTAAACAACGCAAAAGGCCTAAAGTACAAGATGCTTTATTTTGTTTATGTTTTTATCAGTAAATAAGGTTAATGGCCTTCCCAAATAAAGTTTGTCTTTAAATTCAATATTCAGATTTTTTATTTTTTTAAACGTTGATAATAATTTTCTTTAGACCTAAAAAACACCACAATTTCTAATCCAGTGAGACATGTCATGAAATTTATGTTAGCTATCAACAACAGTTATACCGACCTACTAGTAAATAAACACATTAATATTTGTGGCTTGTGACATTATTCTTTGTATGAAACTGCTTGAACATTATAAATTTAAAAACTATTTCTTTTATCACAAGTTAGATTTAACTGGTTGTTAAAATTAAATAAAGAATGCCCCTGCCAAAACACCTTGAACTTTTGAGCATCACGCACCTAATTTTGTTTAAGTAAACTTTATTGCCTCAAAAAGGTTCTCGAATGTCCCATTCAATATCGGCTAAAAGCTAGAAAAACATTGTACACTTCCAGGCTCTTCCAATGTAATATCCGGTGTGGAAGTAAAACTGTTAATACGAAACGAACTCATTGCATGGCAGGCGCAGTCATTGCAGCGATATCCAGTCAATGCACTTCCTGATTAAAAGGTTAATATAACAATTTTGTTAATCAAAATTATGTAGTTGTTACATGGTTATAGTTTTTGTGTGGTAAAAAGTAATATTCCCGCAATTAATTTTTATTGAAACTATCAATGATATATCATTGAAAATCATTCATTATATAAATTTTTCTAAAAAATAATTAACCATTTCATTTAAAATATTTTTTACTGTTTGTTTTTTTTGTCAAATTAATTTTATTTAACAACCACTACTAATTGAGTCAATGATTGCTTAAAGTAAAACCTTACTTAGTACATAAAATGATCAAAAAAGTGTTTTACCACATAATATAATTTTAAATTGTACTTAATTTAAAATTAAAATTTTTAACCAATGTAACTAACAAGAATAGCAGGGTGTTTAAATAGTACAATATGGTGCAATAAACACATGGAAATTGAGGCCAAGACTAGAATCTACAAAACAACACTAAAACCTATCAAAACATATATGGCAAAAACTGGACCAGAATCATCGTAAACTAAACGACTATTAGAAACAACCAAAATGAAAATACTTTGCAGAATTACTAGTAAAACACTTTTTAACAAGGAAAGAAGTGAAAGTATCAGAAATACATGTGGACTGGAAGATATTAATGGCTGGGTATTAAACAGAAAAAAAGAGTGGAATAAATACATAAATAGGACGACAGAAGAATAGTAAAATTGCTCGTGATAAATCACCACGGGGCCGCAGAAGCGTAGGGCGTCCTCGAAAAAAATGAAGCGAAAACCTGAATGTAGAGCAATAGGCAAGTTGACGAAGAATAAACAGGCGATTCGCCTAGAGTCAAAAAGGAAGATGAAGAATGAAGTAAGATGAGACATCTGTTCACAAGCTATCACATAACATTGCACACCAAGATAAGACTCCTGCACTGTGACGTGTTCTCTGTCCTGTTTTACGGGGTAAAAGCATGGACACTTACTGAAGCCACAACGAGGAAATTGGAAGCATTCGAGTTATGGTTATATCGTAGAATATTGAAAATACCATGGACTGACCACATAAAAAATATCGAGGTTCTCAGCAGAACGGGCAAGGAAAAGGAAGTGGTCAATACCGAGTAGGAACAAAAGTTCTGGGACACGTAATAAAAAATGAAAACAGATTTCACTTATTGCAGACTATCTCGCAAGGAAAAGTACTAGGAAAACGAAGTGTGGGTAGAAGACGAAACTCATGGTTAAAAAACCTTAGAACCTGGTTTGGTATGAGTACAACTGAGTTGTTTCACGCTGCAGTGAACTAAGTTAAGATAGCATGTATGATAGCCAACATCCGAAACGGATGGGAAGTATAAGAAGAAGATATGGCAGATAAAGTTTTTTGCCATTGTTAATTTACCATGCAAGAACTTTATGCAATCTTTGAGTCACCCTGTATGTGAATCTACTGCTGCTTCCTGCATTACCAAAGATTTTTTGACATTTAAAATACTATTATTAAAAAAAAAATTTGTAAATTTAACGTTCGGCTTGTGCTAAAAAGTAAATAAAAACCACAGAAAATATAAAATAAAAAATACTTTACCGCAATGATTTTATTTTAAATTGCAAAAAGTTTGCGTGATGAAGGTAGTTTTCTCTATGGAAATAATGTAAGACAGAAAAATAAATCTTTTCGGCTAGAGAACTCTTGTTGCTTTGATGTTCACATAAGGTGAGGGTAATAAAAGTTGTGTCGAGCAGATAAGGACAAAAGGTTTACTGAAGTCACGGTTTTGCGACTGTAACGATCAGGAGATTTTTCAAGAGGTTTGTTTCTACAGATAAATTTATTAATTTGTCATCTATTATAAACACTTTATAATAACTTTAATGAATTTATTTCGATAATAATCATTATTCAATTAATCCCTGCAAGCAGGGTTTAGAAGCAAACGATGTATGGATCAAGTCTTTTAATTACGAGTTATACTCAAAATATTCTTAGCCATAAGTCAAAAGATCTACTGCGCTTTTGTAGACTTGGAAAAGGCCTATGACAAATTGGTGAGGTATAAATTGCGGTCAAAATTATCTATGTATGAGGTAAGCGGTAGTTTAATACGAGCACTGAATTCCCTTTACGAGGATTTCACTGCTTGTGTCAGGATAAACGGAGCTTATACGTATTGGTTTAACATAAAAAAGGTGTAAGACATGGATGTGCGGCTTCGTCATGACTGTTTAACTTATACCTACACAATTGTTTAAAATATTTAAAAGAGAGTGCGTATACATTAAGAATGAATGATCTGACCGTCAAATGCATTACTATATAAGAAGCCAGAACGTGCCAAAAAGGCACGTCTGGCGGTGCATAGAGGAGTGTCGGTGCCCTGACTAACTTTATAAGCAGCCAGTACCTGTCAAAAAAGGCATTAAAGGCTGTGCAAAGAGAAGTGCTGGTTTCTACACTTGGCAGAAAAACATGAAAGTATAATAAACGCTGCGGAGATGAGTAGTCTGAGAAGTATAGCCGGAGTGACTCTAATGGATAAAGTGAGGAATAGTGAGATAAGAGAACGCTGTAGTGTAAAAAAAGATTTGGTTACATAGATAGATAAAAAAATGTTTAATAGTTTAAACACGTTAAGAGGATAAATAAATAGATTTATAAGGCGAGGGACATTGTATTAAAGAAAAGTCAGGCCAAGTGTGCATGTCTAAAAGCGCTGTTAAAGTAGAAAAAGAGAAAGACGTGTGTAAGAACCGTAGCCAGTGGAAAGTGTTTTGGCCTACCCCTACGGGAAAAAGACGTGACAATATGTAATAAAATAACAAAAAAATTTGAATTTTATTATTAAATAAATTTGTCAACAAAAAAATTTTTGGTACCTAGTAGGTCGAGCGGTCCGGTAGATCGAATAGAAATACCATTTCAAATTAACAACTTAAGATTGTAAAAAAAATAATAGGAATATTGACAGGTAAATTTTGTTTTTTAAATAAACTGGACCAGTACTTGTAACAGCCTTTTTGCTTACCATAGTCGACACTATCGAAGGTTATTGTGTCTAAATCCAATTGATTATAAGTAATTATTCGTTTTCTTATTAAAAACTCGTAATTTACTAGAGATGGAAAGTATGACAGTAACATTGAGCGAAGGGTGTTGGCAGGAAAACAAATGAATGGGGCACTGCATAGCTTATTGAATAGCCAGTCTGGCGGTGCATAGAGGTGTGTTGGTTCCTACACTTATGTATGGTAGTTAATGTTGGGTTTGGCAGAAGAAGCATAAATATAAGATTAATGCAGCAGAGATAAGTAGTTTAAGAAGTATAGCTAGAATAACTAGGCTAGATAAAGTAAAGAATAGTGAAATAAGGGAACGCCGGCGCCCTGGAAAGATGTGGTTACAAAGATAGATAAAGGAAAGCTTATAGATGGTTTGAACATGTAGGGAGGACGGATAGAGGAAGATTGACGAAACAGATTTATAAGGCGAGTGTGAATGAGCAAGTCGATAGAGGTCGACCTCCGCGAACATATCTCGATCAGATCGACATTGTTTTAAAGAAAGACCAGGTCAAGAGTACCAATAACCAACGGGCATGTATGAGAGTACTGATGAAAGTATAAGTAGCAAAAGATGTGTGTAAGAACTTTAGCAAGTGTAAGAAAGTGGTCTCTGCCTACCTCTAAGGGAAAAAGGCATGACTATATGTACGTATGCCCATAATTTCGTCATATCCACCTATGACTATAGTCTTTAACCCAATTTCATATAGTTAGATATTCCCATCTTGATTCCTTTAGTCGGCTAGCGCGTATTCCTATCGAAATAGAAGATAGATATTTACCTGATCGACAAATAAAGCCTTTAAAAAAATATTACATAATTTGTCAAACGTAAACGAGTGACAAAAAAATAATTTCATAGACTCTTATAATCACATGTTAACTATCAACTATTCTTTTACAAATATTGAGTGTTGTTGATGTTAAAGATTTAAAAAAAAAATTTACTTTAGGAAAACACATGTTTAAATTTAAAAAAAAAACTTTTTTTACTGTTACGGTTTAAATTAAGTAAAGCCTGAAAGCTACACATAGTATATTAATGGTTTTATTTTTGTCTATTAAATTTAAATAAATATTGCAATAAAATGGTTATTTAAATTTACAATTTTTAAAAATATATTCTTCACATAAATGTAAATAAATAAAAATAAACTTTAAAGGTGTGGATTCTATTAATTCAGTTAAAAAATAAAAAAAAGGTTTTGTAGTAATAGGCTATAAACATTTTCTTGGAGTTTATTTTATTTACTTCTGATTTTAGCAAACTCCTTTTTGTCCGGTGTAACTTGGTTAAAAGGCAATGGGGAAGTGTTTGATCTGGAGGCTTGTTTACCAAACTATTGCTAGGATATTTTTTTTTCTTAAGTTTCATTTCAAGGTATTCTTTTGATATTTGACCCACTAGTTACCAAGAATTTTATTGAACAATTATATGTGTAATTAACAAACAAACTAACAAAATTCATAAAACAATAACTTATATGTTGCCACTTTATTTAATTTAGGTATGGTACAAATCTATACATTTTTTTAATTTTTTAAGTGGTATACGAAAAATAAATTGCTAAATATATAAATAAGGATAATTGTTAACATAGATAAATTTTTTAATTTTAATTCTTTACAAAAAAAGTAATTTTGTACAACAGTAATGTCCTATACAAACCTAATAGGCAGTTATAGTTCCGCTTTATAAAGTAACAGGTTTGCAGCAAGACTGCAAAAACTACCGAGGTATTAGTTTACTCAGCATCGTCGTTAAACTGTATGAAAAGTTATTGATTAAAAGAGTTACGAATAAAACTGATACAAATATATGGAATGTGCAAGCAAAATTTAGAAAAGAAAGGAGATATATGGATCATGTCTTTTCATTAAAAGGCATATAAAAAAATTCTTGGCTAAAATTAAAAAGGTCTACTGCACTTTCAAAGACTTGGAAAAGGCCTTTGACAGAATGACGAGAAATGAATTGTGGCTGACATTGTCGATGTATGTGATGAGCGGTAGTTTGATACAAACACTGAAATAATTTTTCGAACATTTCACTGCTTTTGTCAGGATAAACGGAGCTTAGGTATAAGGACTGGTGTAACATCAGGTGTTAGACAGAAATGTTTGGCTATTTAACTTATAATTGTTTTAAAGATTTGAAAAAGATTACTTGGATTAAAAATCAATGATTTAATTGTTTAAAATTTTCGTTTACGCCGATGATCACTTAATGTTAGCATCATTCGAAGAGGAGTTGCAGGCAATGGTTAATGTTATGCATAATGCCCCAAGAATTAAAGGGGTGAAAGTAAATATAAGGAAGAAAAATTAATGGTTTATAAAAAAAGATATCATGACAAACTGCGAGGTGCTGATTAAAGATGAAAAAGTGGAACGAGTGAATAAGTTTGTATACTCAGGTTCAAAGTTTACAGGAGACGGAAAGTATGACTGTGATATTGAGCGAAAGGTGTCGGTGCCCTGGCTAACTTTATAAGCAGCCAGTACCTGTCAAAAAAGGCATAAAAGGCTGTGCAAAGAGAAATGCTGTTCCCTACACTTATCAGTAAGGTAGTAAATGTTGTTTTTGGCAGAAAAACATGAAAGTATAATAAACGCTGCGGAGATTAGTAGTCTGAGAAGTATAGCCGGAGTGACTCTGATGGATAAAGTGAGTAATAGTGAGATAAGAGAACGCTGTAGTGTAAAAAAATATATGGTTACATAGATGTTTAAACACGTTAAGAGGATAAATAAATAAAGATTAAATAAATAGATTTATAAGGCGGGGGACATTGTATTGAAGAAAAGTCAGGCCAAGTGTGCATGTCTAAAAGCGATGATAAAAGTAGAAAAGAGAAAGACGTGTGTAAGAACCGTAGCCAGTGGAAAGTGGTTTTGGCCTACCCCTACGGGAAAAAGACGTGACTATATGTAATAAAATAAAAAAAAAATTTGAATTTTATTAATAACTAAATTTGTCAACAAAAAATTTTTGGTACCTAGTAGGTCGAGCGGTCCGCTAGATCGAATAGAAATACCATTTCAAATTAACAACTTGGGATTGTAAAAAAATAATAGGAATATTGACAGGTAAATTGTGTTTATTCAATAAACTGGACGAGTACTTGTAACAGCCTTTTTGCTTACCATAGTCGAATCTATCGAAGGTAATTGTGTCTAAATCCAATTGATTATAAGTAATTATTCGTTTTCTTATTAAAAACTCGTAATTTACTAGAGATGGAAAGTATGACAGTGACATTGAGTGAAGGGCTTTATGAATAGCCAGAAAGTGTCAAAAAAGGCACGTCTGGTAGTGCAAAGAGGTGTGTTGGTTCCTACACTTATGTATGGTAGTGAATGTTGGGTTTGGCAGAAAAAGCATGAATATAGGATTAATGCTGCGGAGATGAGTAGTCTGAGAAGTATAGCCGGAGTGACTCGGTTGGATAAAGTTAAAAATAGTGAGATAAGAAAACGCTGAGGTGTAAAAGAAGATGTGGTTACAAAGATAGATAAAGGAATACTTAGATGGTTTGGACACGTAGAAAGGAGGGATAAAGGAAGATTGACGAAACAAATTTATAAGGCGAGTGTGAATGGACAAATCGATAAAGGTCGACTTTGGAGAACATATCTCGATCAGATCAACATTGTTTTAAAGAAAGGTCAGTTCAAGAGTACCAACAACCGAAGAGCATTTATGAGAGCACTGATGAAATTAGAGGAAGCAAAAGATGTGTGTAAGAACCGTAGCGGAAGTGGAAGAAAGTGGTCTCTGCCTACTCTTATGGGAAAAAGGCGTGACTTTATGTATGTATGTATGTAATTTTAAACCCTCCATGGCAAAATGGTTCTGGTCAAAATTTATATAAAAGTATTTATCATTATTGTTATTTTCGGGTCATGCAGTTGTGTACAAATTATATAGTTGGATTTAGTCAATGTGGTAAAGGTTTAACGTATTTTATTGACCTACCCGATTACATGGAGAACTACGAAACAATCTCTCTGACTGTAAAAAGGTCACATATTGTAAATTCTATTTGTTTGTAGTTTTGATGCAGAAATCAGTTGGAGACCGTCACTGAGACTATCTTCTTAATGGGATTACGGCTACCGGACCGAATACGATTTCGTTTTCCTTGGTGAACGTGATGGAACCGGAAGACCATGTCTATGCATATATTAAAAGTTGCGGGATCCGCACAAGAAGTGCTCTTTATATTTTTATACTATTAAAAGTAGTTTAGTTAATGCTTAAGTAATTTAAAGGCAAACCATTATTTTTTAAATACAATGTGTTTGAACTAATGAATAATGGTTAATAAATTATTAAAATTAGGGTAACCGAACTTTGATGACTTATCCGATCTCAGCTAAGTTAGCATTAGAGACCTTTCTTTTTTTTTTTTAAAGTTCCAACTGGTTCTCACGGTAGAGAGGGAAGGCACCGCCGTTCATCATGGTACCACAACGGGCAAAAAGGCCTAAGTGGGTTCCCTCCGAGCCGCCATTTTAACCTAACCTAGCTTAGGCGTTATGTTTGATTTAATGTGCTTTTTAGGTTATGACTGACATTTAAGATTTGATCATAGAATAAAAGGGTAATTTGTCCCCAAGATACAGCGCATGAACACCTAAGAAACATAAAAATAATTGACCAAAGTGAGGCGCTGACAAGCTAAAAACGATGAACCAACGACAGAGATAACTGTTTTATTAGACAACACGTTTTAAGAAACAGGACTGTCACTAGTTCTGTGATCAGGAACAAACTCAAAGCTTTCCGCAATGTCACAATTTCTTTTAAAATAGTTAAATAGAATAAAATAAAATAAAATGTTAATTTATTTACATTAAAATATACATAATATAAAACATGATTACATACAAGATAAAAAATTCGTCATAAAATTAAAACGACAAAGCTACTACTAGAATAAGGCAAGGATATTTTGGCACGGTATGGATTTTATATTTATGAAAAACGGTTATGTACGGTTCGACGCTTATCAAAATTTCATAAATTTTTTTTAAATGATTTAAAATTATCAATTAATTTTATATTATCTGGTAGACTATAAGTGTTCTTAATAGAATCAATTAATTAAAAAATTATAGTAAAATGATTAAAATTTACTAGTTTCCGATTTATTCCTTTGTATTTACCCAACTACCTATCTGGATGGAAAATTTAAACTTTCTAGGTCATCTAGAACTGGGTAAAAGTTTTGATTTATAGGTCAGTCGGTGATAAAAATGACGATTTTTGGACGTTAATATCTAAAAGACTGTTTGAGGTGTGTTTATGAAATTTAGAGCACATATGTATCTCGCAAATCTCAATATTAGAGCCAAATTTGACATATTTATGTAAAATATTTTTTCAGTTATGAGGAGGTCAAAGGTGGCTCCAAATGGTTCGTGTAATATTACACACGGTACCGCTCGCCATTCTGTTAGCTTGAACTTGGCTTGACACGCTACCGCTTGCATAGATTTGACTTGGACTAGAGATATCATTTTCGTTCTTTGAATCTGGATTAAAACCTTACTATTACAGTAAATGAATATTAAACAGTTACCATTGTCCATAAGTTGTTAAAATTAATGCATTATAGCAATTTTTATGATTTAATGTTGTTGCGTTTATTATATTCAGGGGTGTATTTACCATTTATTTAAAAATAAGATATAAGATAAGATATCAAGAGCTATAAACAAAAACGTTTTCAAAGTATTGTTGTAGATAAGATAATATTATTATAATTACTTAATCTATGCTAAGTACATTTTTAACATTTGTAAAATGGATTAAAAACAGTTAATAAATAAAAATTACTTAAAAAAGTAATTAATTGCTTATTAATTGTAAATTATTTGTAATGTAATAAGTAGTTTTGTAACAGTTACAATTACATTTAAATAATTACATTCTACAAAAGTACTCTTAATATTTTCAATTTGTGGAAAGTTTAAACCCGATTGCAAAGCTGTGGACAGGAAGCTTAAATTAATCGGTTTTAAGTATAACTTAAAACACCATTGTTTTTAATTATAATGGTAGTTTATAGACTAAAAATAATAAAATTGATAAGTAAATAAAGTAAGATTATTAGTAGAGTAACCATACAGCGAAAGACAAAACAGCATGGAAACAAATAAAAGGGGCCTTTGTTCAGGAGTGGACAGATAATGGCTGACAAAGAAGAAGAAGATTAGTTAAAATTGAATATACAAAATTAATTAGGATAATTAGCATGAAGTCGTAACTCTTCTTCCTCTTCTTCTTCTTCCTTCTTTAATGTAAGCAATTTGATTGTTTTTCTTCGTATCCTCTGCCGTTCAATTATTAGAAGGTTGACGCTCCATCTCTTGCGGGGTTTTCCAACGCTTCGGCGCCCTAAGGGCAACTTGTCTCTAGTTATTTTGACCATTCTGTCGTCATTCAGCCGGTCTATGTGTTCGTTCCACTCTCTCTTTCTTCCCAGTATCCATTTATTTACATTGTCCATTTTACATGTTCTTCTAATGTCCTCGCTTCTCTCCCCATCAAAAAGTGTTTTTCCAGCGATCCTGCGCACTATTTTCATTTCGGTGGTTTCTAAAATTCTCTTTGTGTTCGATGTATCTGGTCTAGTTTCCGCTGTGTATGTTAATATAGGTCGGATGACCACCTTGTAGATTCGGGATTTGGTCTTGATTCCGATATATTTGTTTCGAAAGATTATATCGTTTAGGTAAGATGAGGTTCGTGCTGCTTTTGCCGCTTGGTTTCTTACCTCCGCTTCGATGTCACCGTATCCTGATATTTCTATGCCTAAGGTATTTAAATTTCATCTCCTGTTGTATAATTTTCTAGGTCTATGAAACACATGAAGGCTGATTTGTTATACTCGATGGATTTTTCAGTTATTTGTCGCAGGACAAATATCGCATCAGTACAAGATCTTCCTAATCTAAATCCTTGTTGTTTATCGCCCAATGTGGTGAGTTTATTTATTTTATTTGTTATAATCTTTGTTACTAGCTTTAAGGTTGTATTTAGAAAGTTTATGCCTCGTAAGTTTGCGGGTATCTTTTTGTCTCTTTTTTTAAATAGTGAGATTGTGGTACTTAGGCGCCATTCGTCCGGAATTTTTTTATGTAAATTTTTTTTTCGAATTATGGCTGTTAGCTGCTGTTTTAGGCTTCTCACGCCCTATTTAAGAAGTTCATTTGGAATACTGTCTGGACCTGGACTTTTTCTGTTCTTAATTTTTATTAATGCCGTTTCTATAGTCGTAACTCGACTAAGATAAAAGTTTTTAAGTTTTGTTTAATTATGAAATCGATGTTTTATAGTCAAATCAACTGGGTACAAGTAACATTTAATTATTTGAAAACTTTTTTAACTTTCTACCTGATCCTATCTAAAAAGCAGATGTAATTGATTACTTGAAATTACACCAAAGTGTGTAATTGTTATTTTAATTAATTATATATTGTGAAGTAATTTTAACATCACTGGCTAACAAATATTAATTTTTAAGTAAAATTTGTTGGGTATCCCGAAACTTTTGTCGTTGTTTCATAGTTAAATATTCTCGTTAACTTTGTGTCGTTAATACTTAAACGTATTTAGCTATTTATGTGCATATCTGCCATTTTCGAAGTCAAACAATTTAAAATGAAATAATGTATTTACCCAGAAATAAAATAAAATTCTCGTTGTGACCTGAAATTCTCTTTCAAAGTAGTAAAGTAAATAGGAGCGGGAAGCACAAGTCCAATTTACTATTTAAAAAACAGGTCAGACATGGTCCTAAATATACAAATTATTATGCAAATCCCGCAAGTCTCCATCTTATTGTATCAACCCTTTTCAAAATATCGCGTCCATTTGAAAATGCTGCTGAAGATTAAAACATCCTCGACAAGAATTTGAAAACAGTCGGGGCTCGGTAAGCGAATACATCAAAACATAAATAAAAATGTAGCGGACAGGATCGGCTTGTTTTACTTTTTTTTTATATTAATTTGACTATTAAATTATTAACAACAATAAAAAATCATACTGTTACGACTTTTTGTTCTTCCGTGGGTTCGGCGATTAAAACTCTCGATACGGTAACAAAACAATATTTATTTCAATACAATAAATTCTACTTTTATTAATCACCTAGATATTCACTTAGCTATACAACTTTTACAACTCTATAAAACTATTTAAATTTATTAATTCATAAACACATTTAAAACCGATACTGCCTCTTGTTGTGATCGCTTCCCCTTTTATACATCGATATCACAGTTCCAGATCATTTTACCTGTTTCTCCATTATTCGACGCGGCTTCGACAGGTTGCGCGACCTTGCTAGGCCCCGTCGGCGGCGAAAAAGCAAAGCGGTCGAATAAGGACCCTAGACGCGGTCGATTTCTCGGTTGCCGACAGGATCGGATTTGTAACAATTCCTTTTTAATAAAAAAAATCATCCCTAGAGTTTCCCATTTTATTATCACTTGCTGCGTAATAATATGACGGGAGCATTGTTTTGAGCTACCACACCACGTAAGTTTAACAGCGCACTGCACTGCACATACGTGACGAACGAAGGTACGGGAACTCAAGATCTTAGATACTCTTGTCTCATAGAGACAATTATAATAATCGTTATTTTTTAATAAGCTCGCCAGAAACAGTAACAGATAAATTATTTCCCTTGAGGAAACGTACTTAAAAATTCGCAAAACTAAAATAAAATTGTTTTTGTGCTTTACTGAAAGTTTTTAAACTAAATTTTATTGTCAATCTTACCCAGTAATAAATAAAAACATCGAGGAAAAAACAAACAAAAAATACTTGCAGCGTAAAATAGCAAATACAAGTTTTGCCACTGCAATATAATAATAAAGATCAAGATAGATATTTTTAGAATTAACAAATAAATTCCTCAATATAACTCAACTTTTCAGAACAAACCAATAAAACGATTATTTAAAGAAACATAACCAGAACAATAAATAATTTTAATCATAATTAATCTCTGTATAATAAAATCTTCTTTTTTAATTTTTTTTTTATTGTTTATTTGTAAAAATAAAAAATCTTTTGTTGTCTAACTCGCTTTCCTAAAAGGAAAGTCGTCACTAAAGAGTTTTGAGACGTTTACATTTTTATTATTCCTTGCTTGCCTTTTTTGTGTGTATCTCTTTTGACGTGCTTTTCTTAAATTATTCCGCTCACTTTTACTTACTTCGTGTCTGATAGTCCTTAACATCGTTTATTATTGGTGGAAAATCACATTTATTATCCAAAGTTGTAATGACTTTGAAACGACGACCTTATCATGTCTAAAGATTAGGTATTACGTTAGTTTACATTTTGAAACTTTAACAATTGATGTCATGACTTTTGTCACGTGCCAAGTGTGAAAACGAAACGTCTTATAAATCCAAAATATTTGATTATTGTTTTTATTTATGGGTTTTTTAGCTTCCGAGTCAACATTAAATATTAATATTAATTGAGAAGACTACAAATTATTATTACTTTTCATTAATTATTCCATTAACTGTTTTTTTAAAAGAGTTCGGCATATAGTTTTTTTTTGTTTAAAAATAATAAACGTATGAATATTCGTACAGGTATATGTAAGGAGTATTTTTAATTACTAAAAAATTTCGACTCGAATAGAATTACGTTCTATTATGATTTTTTTTCTTTACTCACGTAGTCTTTCTCACCCAATCCAGCAATAACATTCACAACCAGTGGTTAAGTTTAACCTTTATAACCATAACTTTAACCATAACCAAACCGGCCACAGGAGTAGTGCATTCGTATACCCAAAGGTTACAAGTGATTTATTTTTGAATATTTGACGACGACTTATTTTTGACACCACAATTAAGTTTTGTTTAATTTATTAATATAATACATTATTAAAAACTATTTATTGCATTAGATAATATGCCAAAACTAAACTTTGATTAAAATAATCTTCTCAATAATTCTTTATGTCCAAGTAAAAATATTTTCTTCATAGTTATTTGTAAATATCCTACAATATTGATATTTTAAAAGACAACCATTGTAAAAATATTTTTAAATAACCTCGATTGTTTTAACAGTGTAAATCTTTATGTAAATGGTAAAAACATGAGTAAATTAGCAGCCTTATGTGAACGTTTGATTTAGTATTATTAAAGAGTTGACTTATATACGTTTTTTTCGGTAACTTGGTAAAGTCTGTTACTCTTACTTTTGTTTTGGTTATTTTATAAAATTGTAAATTTTAAATTTTTGGTTTGTTTTAGCGAAAAAATTTACCATAGCTGTTAATTTTGACTATATTTGTTATAAGTTTATTATTGAACTGTGTACTTTGATTTATTGTTAGCTGCTAATTTTGACTATATTTGTTATAATTTTATTATTGAACTGTGTACTTTGATTTATTGTAGGAGTAAAGTATCCAATATATTTTAGCTATAATTTCATTTATGTAGTTCACCATAATCTCAGTTGTTTATCGTGTGGCTCTGCTAGTGCCTATAAGACCTAGGGGTTTCCGGCTTGAACCGTCTAAGTCGGTGGCGCGGCTCACTTTTATATATTTTTTTCTTCTACCCTCTACGGCTGAGCTCGGGCATAATTTTCCAGTAGAGATACCGCTGGCAGAGTACTCTATAGAGAACGAACAAGACGTGGCAAAGTCCAGGTGAACGATACGCACAATGCAACATAGCGAATATAAATTTATATGATGGCGGCTCCGTTATGGTGTGGGGAGGAATTTAGTTAACCGCAAGCATGAACTTGGTGGTATTGAATAATGAAAATCTTAATGCCAAACGCTATATACTGGAAATGCTTGAGGAACATGTTGTGCCAGTTGTCCCTTATATCGATCAATATTTTTTGCTAATTCACGACCTTACATAGTTCGAAAATGTTAAGATTACCTACTGAAATTTAACATTAAAACTATGCCTTGGCCAGCATAAAGTCCCGACTTGAATCCAATTGAGCACGTCTGGGATATACTCGGATATACGAGCTCATCCAAACCAGCCTAATAATTTTATAAACATGGAACTGCTACTATTTGGATTAAAACACACTCCTTAAGCTTATTTTAAGCATGAACCGTCAAAGCCAAGACGTGATTAGAAACAAAAGTAAAAATATCCCATATTAAGATAAAAAAATTGCATAGAAATTCTTGGTTTAATGTATTTTTTTCATTAGTTTTAATTTTGCAATTTCTCTATATTTTTTCCAATTTTTTGTGATCTAATTTACGAATACATTTTTAAAAAAATGTTTAATTTGTAAGAAATTTAATAAATCTGAATTATATTTTACAAATATATTAGTTGTGCGTTAATTTATAGGAGCAGTGTATTTTAAAATTTACTTGTTTTAATTTATTAAGTATCGTAGATGAGCTGGTGGTAAAAAATATTTAACACAAGCCAGTCAGGCTTTAGTTTATAGCTGCATTTTTTATGACCAAAAAACTATTTAAAAGTTTTATGGACAACCTTTAACTAAAAATTTTTATATTCTTGATAGCATTTCATTTTAAAACCAGCCAGTCCAAATAACTTATGATTTTGGGTAAATGTAAGAAAAACAAAAAACAAGTCAAAGTTTAAATCAAGAAGAAAGTTTAAAAATGTTATTCTGCTGTTTCCAAGTGGCACCCTTTTAACATCCTTTACCCCTTCTTTAAAATGTTAAATGGCAATCCCTACCTTGTGATACATCAAATAAAAACAACAATTTATTGTATCGATTTATTTTGCATTAACATTAAACATAGCGAAATTACAACACAAACTAAAATAAAGTTACAGTGCAACAGAAGTAGCTTGGCGGGGGAAGAACACACAAATCTGCGCACAAGGAAAACATTCGAATAACGATCCGATCGGCGACGACGAAATTTTCAGTAATCGTGAGTCTCAAGAACAATCGAAGTTTACGAATGTGAAGTATATTCAGCCGAATATTTGTTATTTTAGAGGCTAGTCGCCCGCCAAGCTACTTCTGTTGCACTGTAATTACAAACAAATTAAATGTATTTACAGTAACTCTTCTAAGAGTGCTCCGTTATTGTGTAGGCAATAATATAACCTTTTTTAAAATTCTTATAAAACTCTTTGCAAAGTTTCGCTAGAAATTCGTCTACATTCTTCAGTTATTCCAAGCTTTAGTTCTTCGATGTCTTTGGAAGAAGATGTGTAGACTAATGTTTTTAAATGGCCTCACAGAAAAAGTCAAGTGGTGTTGGATCTAGAGACTTTTCCGGCCATTCTATAAAACCGCTTCTGCCAATCCAATGTCTTGGAAATCGTTCGTCTAGCCATTGTCTTACACCTAGTGCGTAATGTAGTGTGGCTTAATCCTGTTGAAGGTATATATTCTGTTTATCTATCACCTGTACGGCAACTTGATATTTGACATTTTAAAGAATGGAGGAGGGTTGTTAAAGTGGTGCCACTTGGAAATAGCAGAATAACATTTTTAAACCTCTCCCTTGATTTAATATTCAACATGTTTTTTGTTTTTCTTACATTTACGCAAAATTAAGAGTTATTTAGACTGGCTGGTTTTGAAATAAAAGCACTGTATAAATATTAAAAACACTTAATTTTTTTATAAAAGCTATTAAAAAAACTCTATTTACTTAGTTAAATGTACATTTCACGCGAACGTGATTAATTTCTAATGATAAATAATAACTTTAATCACCCTTTATAAATACAGTTGTTGTTAAAAGCTTTTATACATCATTATGAAAAACAAAATGTTTTTTGTTTTAGCGTAAATCCAAAGGTAAAAGTAATAGGTACCCAATAGTTTTTTTTACAATTAAAGTTGTACAATTGATTTTATTCAACACAAACTAAAAACTTTGTTATTAATTACAAAACTTTAGAAAAAATCTAGTTTGTCACGAATAAAAAAGAAAAAACTTTTAAAATTACAGTGTAACTCGACGGAAATACGACATGCTGAATGATGAATTACTAGTAACCGCAAAGTTGGTTTAAAAGGGGGTGAGTAACGTTGATGTATTGTTTTTTTAAATATATTTTTGGTGAAATGTTTTATTCTTAAATAAGATTGTCACATTTATGCATATTTATTAATTCAATACATTAAAGAAGTAGTATTTGAAAATGTTATTAACATTAAACCAAATTATTACTTTTACAAAATAAGGTATTTAAAGTGGTTTACCCATTAAAAGAGGTCAAATTAAATTCGGGGGATAAAACGGAAGGTAGAAATTTCTACCGAAGCAGACAGAATTTTATGAAAGAGAAATAAATATATTTTCATCGCTAGTGCGTTAATTTATTTTAAATATTAATAAATTGTATTCACAGTATGGCTCATTAGTGCGTTCTTCTTCGAAATATACTGAAACATCAGATATATGGAATGTTTGGAATACAGGAGTTTCTGGGTTTTGGTATTCTACGACATCGGCTCATGATTAGTTGTTTAGTTTGGAAAACCCCGTACATGATTGCTACACAGCAGTTTTATTATTTAATATAACTGCATGTTTGCCAAGAGATTTGGCTTATTTTGTGGGACCCCTATAAAATAGTATATTGTTTTACGAATGACAAAAGTAACATTTTTTGAAGCGAGAGAACAATTTACCAGCCGAGGCTAGTAATTTTCACGATCTTCAAAAATGTTTAAAACGAGCGAAACACTATAATTTTTCTACAACCATGTTTTTATCATAATAATATATTAAAAAAGAACAAAAAGAACATTAAATGAACGTTTGTATTTTACAATATTCTTAAAGCTGCGATTTGTCTGTATATTATAAAATTGGCGTAGTAATACATTCCAACCAACGCCTCAAATGCAGTTTAAAAATCTTGGAGGTTTTTTACCCATTAATAATAAATGCTATGAGAATACTCAGAATAAAGTAAATAGATCACATAACGAATAAAGAAGTGCTCCAAAGAATGAAGAAAGAAATGTAAGTAATGTACACCATCCAGTGTAGAAAGCTCAAATAAATAGGACTTATCATGAGAAATAAACCCCGATACTTTCTACTACTGTAAAAATAATGCAAGGAAAAGTCAAATAAAAATGGGGACCCGGCAGAAGAAGAATCTCATGCCTGCGGAATCTGCGAACGTATTATGGGAAAACCCTAATAGAATCGTTTCGAGCAGCTATAAACAAGATCATGATTTCCAATATGATTGCCAACATCCAAAACGGATAGGTACTTGCAGAAGAAGAAGAATAATAAGCTGATGGGCGGTTCCTTCCAGATCACGCCAAAGGCACTTAGACAATGTTGTCTCCCCGTGATGGTAGAAAGTGATATGCTAATCTAAATTAGTCCCACACCCAGATTGTGCCAGGGTACCATGACCGGTCAGTATGTTTACTGCTAGTCTGGCTTACTTCCTACTCAGTAACGTTTCCGGCCTTGGTCGAAGTATCGCAGTGTATGTCCATAAAACCATCCTGGGTCTTAGACCGCAGGTATAGCCAAAGGTTCTTCTGCATATTATCTAGAAATATGCGCTAACGCTTCTACAGCGTTTTTAAGGTGCTTATTTTAGCTCAGCTTCCTGACTACTGTAATGCCTAAAAATTTAATTGAGTTAGTCGTAGTTAACCTTATTTCTCCAAGTACGGGCCTACCTTGTAGTTGTGGGTGAATATGACGTTTCCAATATTAAGCGAATTCACCGACAGGCCGGTCTCGTGACACCACCCTTTCACCACTATTAAAATACAAATTTTTACTTAAGATTAAATTTTTAACTTTTTAACAGCATTTTATAGAAAAAACAACTTGCATATATTTTTAAAAACGCAACAAAAGATAAATATAATTTGAACATAAAAAAAACGTAAAATAAACGTTTGGTAGTACATATATACATACATATAGTCACGCCTTTTTCCCGTGGAAGTAGACAGAGACCACTTCCTTTCACTTGCTACGGGTCTTACACACATCTTTTGCTTCCCCTACTTTCATCAGTGCTCTCATACATGTTCGTCGGTTGTTGGTACTCTTGACCTGGCCTTTCTTCAAAACAATGTTGATCTAATCTAGATATGTTCGTCGAGGTCGACCTTTACCGACTTGTCCATTCACACTCGCCTTATAAATTTGTTTCGTCAATCTTTCTTCATTCATCCTTTCTACGTGTCCAAAATATCTAAGCATTCCTTTTTTTTTTTTGTAACCACATCTCCTTTTACACCACAGCGTTCTATTATCTCACTATTCTTTACTTTATCCTATACTTCCAGTCTACTCATCTCCGCAGCATTAATTCTATTTTTATGCTTTTCCTGACAAACCCAAAATTTACTATCATACATAAGTGTAGGAAGTAACACTACTCTATGCACAGCTAGGCGTGCATTTTTTGACACTTTCTGGCTGTTTAGAAAGCTATGCAGTGCCATATTTATTTGTTTTCCTGCCAATACCCTTTGCTTAATGTTACAGTCATACTTTCCATTTCTCGTAAACTTAAATTTGTTAGTAATTTTTGGACGACTGTAAGAAATTTTCACTTAAATTCATGATTTCCAAATTTGTCTCCGCTGCAACCTGGTGGACACGCTTCTGGTCTGCTATCAGCATTCGTGGAATTTAACGTGCAGAGAATTATTTGAGACCCAAATCCTGATGTAAAATTTTCTTAACGCTTCCAACAGAAAACCTACATGTCTCTGCTACAGCCTTGACTGTAATTCTTTTTTTATTTAATACCATGTCATGGATTAACTTCACATTTTCTTTGGTCACTACAGTTTTGAGGCCTCCTGCACATGGTGCATGTTGACAGGACTCTTTTTCTAGTTTGAAATGTCGTGACCAGTTCTTGATTATCTAGTACGAAGCGACAGAGTCACCCAATACTTCTACCATGTCCTTATAAATTTTATAGAGGTACTTTATCGCTTCTCCTAACTCAATTTTGTCCATTTTTATAAAATCACGCACACTTTAATGGAAAAAAATTAGTATTTAACATAAGCTTTTGCCTGATACTTTATTTGCATTTGTCATTTAACGCCAACTGTGTTGGACAACAACGAGAACTATTCTCGTAAAGTAAATAGTTTTAGAAAACAAGAAGTGACGTTTATTTAGGTCCGCATCTGTGCAGAAGAATTCTTAAAGAAAAATTCTAATTTGATATACATCCCACATACAATATTTAAAAGTCCATCTTCGAGAAAATTAGTAGTTTTCCAGTTAGAATTCGGCTTGGTCGACCTAGTTTTGTCTTGGCGAAAAGTTGGCCGTGCTCAAAGTTACATCAAGAATTGTCATCAGTTGCGATGGTAATACAAAGCGAATAAAATATGAGACGAGCCAACCGGATTTCGTTTGATAAAAGTAATTGTGACTGCAGATTAAAATGTCTGTAAATAAATAAGTTGAGTTCAAAGATCACAATAACTAGATTCAGGAAGAAGCGATTAAATATTCTACCAAATATATTATTTAAATATTTGATGTAGAAATGTTGAGACTTCTGCAAAGAAATAAATAAATAATATGGTGCTAAAAATTATGTTTAACTTAAATAGTAGTTAATACATTAAGATGTAATTAAATTACCATTAAAAGGCACCTTACATTGCTAAATTTAAAGGAGTGGGATAAGAACGTCTACAAAACCCGACCACTGCCGAATAACCCTCTTGTCGATTACAACGAAGCACGCTATAGTACCTACGTTATAATATGTGGATAAACAATTATTGTGTTTGGGTGGGTCTTTTTTGTCGCTCTTGTATTTTTTTGTTTAAAATACTAATATATAATGAGCAGACCGAATGGTAGAAAGCTTTAAAAGCAGTTTTACAATAAGTACACAATGCACATGTAGGTTTGGAGGGTGACAGTCAGATTTAAGAAATTGAAGTGCTTTAAAAGCACTGAGCTCCAACAAGATAAATTCTAAACTTGTATAGAATTGCATCAAATCTCTGAAATACCTTGGTGCACTATTGTGAATATTACAATTGAACATAAAGGTTAAAAATATAAGATTATTGTGGTTGTTAAATGTTAATTCACAATGTGACGTTTATAACGTCACGCTCAAGGGTGCCTTTTATTAGTAATTTACCTCTTCAGCATATTTTTTTTACCACTAACAGCAAAAAACATTACAAAAAATACAGATACTACGATAAAATGCATTAAAGTAGAATAATTTAACATTAACAGCTCGAATAACTTAACTATAATTCACAAACAAACGTAAATTATAATCCTTTGTTTTTTGTAGGTAAATAGATATATCATTACTAGCGGATCCGGCAAAAGTTGTCCTGTCTAAAAGATAGCTTGCCTGCTTTGGGAACATTACTATCAAACTCAGCAACCCCGAAAACTATAAATTCGACACTTATATCGTCGTTTAGAAAGATTTCATATTTTATCCCCTTTTCACCTCTTTTGTAGGGGTGATTACAACATTGGAGATATCACAATTAAACTCAGCGACCTTGAAAATTACAACTTCCACACTAATAACGGCGTTTTGAATTTTTTTTATAATTCATCCTTCACCCACCCCTTCTTTAGGAGTGCTAACAAAATTAGAAATATTGCTATCAAATTTAGCCACCCCAAAAACCTATGAATCTGATACAAATATCAGCCGTTTTTAATAGTTCTTATATTTCATCTCTTACCCACCTCTTTTCTAGGGGTGCTCACAAAATTAGGAATGTTAACATAAAATTTAGCCACCCCAAAACCTTTAAATTCGACACTAATATTAGCCGTATTTGATAATTTTTACATTCCATTCCCTTCTCATCCCCCATTGTAGGGGTGCTAACAACACTTAAACCACCCCTGGTATATATAAAACAACTTCTGAAAATTTCATCTCAATCGGTCCAGCCGTTTGGGTGTTTTTAAAGGACATACATACAAACATTTTTTCATTTTTATATATATAGATAAATTACCAGCTTACTAACAAAAAATCCAGTAGTAAGTGTAGTGATTTTATTATTTAATTTGTTAAAATATACAAAATATGTATTTAACATTGTAAAAAAATCGTTGAAACGTTTCATTTATAGGCGAGTTTAAAAAAAAAAAAGTTAACAATATCCATTTTTCCTCGCAGATCAGAAGTTACAGACGGCGTACTTTTATCAGATCGATGCGAAGGAGCGTCTCAAAATAATTTTTTTGAAGAGTTTCAACCACAGATTGCAACTATCGAGACTACAAACAGCAAGAAGGGACTGAGAGTGTAGCTGAAGTTACCGTACGTGATAAGAATATTCAAATTTAGTTATTCAGCTTTTGTATTATCGCAAACAAAAAGCGTATATAAAACTGTGTCTTTCTCTCTCAGTCCGACTTGTTTCTGTCGTTTCTTCGACGCCAAAACTTAAACAAAACAATTATGGAGAACCGTCGTTGAAGAAATTCGTGAAATCATGCGTTGAGCGTCTGCTTTTATCGACGTAGTAGTTTTTACATGACAAACAAATGGACGTGAATAAATATTTGTTGGTGAACGCATAAGTTGTGACAGCTACGAAGAATTATTACCAAAACATATTTAAAAACTTTTACTGTGCGTGAAGCGATAAGAAACTTTCATGCATTAAAGTGTTTCTTGGTGACCTTAAACACTTTTTTAACAAACTAAAATAAAACCAACGAATCGCAAGCAAAATTGTTTTTTCGCTGTCTTTTCTAAAACGTCAAATATTCTTAAATTTTAAAAAACATTATGTAACTGGAATTTTTCCTATTGCAAAACCATCAGGCCAAAATGGTTTCAATTTTTTTTTTTTATCTAATAGTATATTTTTCAACGAGCGTATAATTATAGCTATTATTCTCAAGGATAATAGCTATTATTATACGCAAGTAGAATACTATACTTTCCATGCAATCTAAATATTGAGGTCTTCTCTAATAAGTATAGCCGCATTATCAAGGTTCTTCATTAGGTGCTCTTGGTGTTAGGTTAGGACGTTAGGTTAGTATCGGCTAATAATAATCGGTATTAATTAAGGCAGTAAAACGAAAAAGAAAAAGAAAATAATAAAGGTGGTATCCCGTTGCCTTCCTTTATGCCAAATCTTGGCTTGGATATCGGCCGCCCATTCTGGGTCAGACGCTGTTTGCAACTGCCCAATCTGGGAACAGACTTTGCAGTTGTGCTAGTTTTTATTCACCCCGGGTATTTTATTTCTCCGGTACCGACTATATCTAGAGAGCGTGCACCAATCCACACCTGGGGAGGCGCCCGATAGGAGATCTAGTAACACCCACTGATCACTGAAGTCTGGAGTTTTTTTTGTTTTATCATTTTAATATCGACTACTCGTCGCCAAAGAAAAGAGTAGGTTGCAATTATTAACTTTCCAGTGGAAAGTTATAGTAATGGGTCCGATTTTGCGAATCCCTAATTTTGACATATCTCCACATTTCAAGGTCCCCAGAGTCAAATACAATTGGTTTTAAGTGGACGTCTGTGTGTGTATGTACGTATGTGCGTATGTTCGTATGTGCAGTTTATAAATTATACTATTATTAATACAGAATTTTAAGTTCTTTTGAATAATATGATTATTGCATGTTAGAAATATTTGTATAAAAATATGTTGACAATACATCATAAGAAGAGATAGCTTTAGAAAACAAAAATAGAATTTGGAGAATTTTAAACTTGTGTCAGTATTGAGAGAATAGCATTGAAGGCGCTATGATGGTGAAAAATTATTGTTGGTAATAATCAAGCATTGCTTATAATATTTAAATATTGTTACTAACAAATAATTATTGATCATAATTAAAATTTTTTTTTTAATTTTTATAAACATTTGAAAATAGCCGCTTATGAAATGATAAGAAAAAGTTTGAAAGAAAACGGTTGACATATTGATAATGACAATTATTATTTGTTATAAACCATTTGAAATCGTTTTTAATAATAATTATATTGATAATAATTATAACAACAAAACATATGGTATTTTTTCATTCGTTTCACTGGGAAGTTAGTCGTGTGGACCTCTCGGGTCGCACCCAGACCACTGATATTTTCCATTTGTATGCCAAAACTTAATAAAATATGTCAATAACTGACTTGGTACATGAGCTACATACTGTTAATTTAAGTTTTTATAAAAAAAAGTAGTCAAAACAGTTATATAAATAAAATGTTAAAAAATAGCACATTAATTAAGATAATTTACAGTAATAATTATTTGAAATAATGCAAACGGTTATTAGTTCTAATTTTTCATTTAATTAAAAACGATGCTTTAACAACCATATTTTTTTTACATTATGTCTTCTAATTTAATGATGTTTACTAATTAATATTTGCATGCAATTTTGTTTTTACTGCATCTGGGTTAAAGTGCGGTAAATGCGAACATTACCCACTTCAATTTAAATAAAATAACAACAGTTCGGTAAGTGCTGGTGTTGGTTGAGGATGATACTGTTGTTTTAATTTGAAATTAGTTTTATGTTATGATAATGTTAATATGTTGATTTACGGTCTATCAGTGTAAACTGAAAGTAAGGAATGTAATTTATACCTGTGTATCTACAACAAAGATGGTATTTACATTCCATATGTACAGGGTGTTTCAAAAAAAGGGCGTAAAAAACATTTGGTGATTACTTCATAATCTTTAAATCAAAATATTCTGAAAACGGTACACAGTAACGAGTTTTACCAATGGTACCTTTTTGGTGTAAAATTTAAGTTAAAATTTTAATTAATAAATCTAACCTTAAAAAAGTTATGTTCAATACTACTTGGTACGAACCGTGTAACTAGCGCCCTCTATGAAAGTTAATTATAAAAACAAACTCATGGGATATATTAGCTTCCAAAACATATTCGCAAAAAATTTTATTTCAATGTTTTTAGTAGTTTCGCCAAAATCATAATAAATGTCTATTAATTTTTTTTAACACCCTTTATCTTGAATATGGATGGCGTCACGTAAATTTTTTACTATGCAAACCCCAATTATTTTTCAGTTTTCTACCTATCCTAGATACGGATACACCTTTTTTGAAACATCCTGTATATCCACTTAAAAATAAAACGTTTCACTGGATAAGCTGCAAGAAAAAGTTGCTAAATTTTTTGGTGTATTGTTAACCTCTTGAGGTTAAAGTTAAAGTAAAATTAAAAAAATAGTTCTTCCTGTTTATTGTTTTTTTTTTAAATAATTTACCGTTGATTTATTAATTAGCTATACCAATAAAAATATTTATTTGTGTTTTGAAGTTGTTAAAAATTTCAATAAATCCTTTGCTTTTAAAAAAAAGTTTTATTACTCTTTTTTAAGAGCCCCACTCACATGATACCAATTACTTTTTTAAAAATTTAAAAAGGAAGTATTCTAGAAAACTTTTATTACTTATCTGGTTTTGATTAAGTAATGTTCTAAATATCATCCAATATTCCTAATAGTTAAATTTGTTTATCAAACATAAATAAATATTTCACTTTGTTTTAACATGTAATGGACGTTTATTTTTAAGTTTAACCTTCCGGGAGTGGTGCCTGATCAAGTTACAGCAGTAGTGGTATATGGTCTTACAAATTATCTCGATTTTTTTGCAAACAGTAAATATATTGAAAAATAACACCAAATTTAGTATAAATTAATATTTTTTTTTTTAAAAACGTGTCTCACCTTAACTTTTTGCTACAATTATTTATGTCGTATGTTCTAGAAATATTTTGAAACTTAAAAAATAAAAACTGGAAAATTTAAACAAAAAATAAAATTAATGGTGATCAGATATCTAAAGTTCTTGATTCCTGGCTCCTTCTAACGCGTTAAAACATGTTTCGCATGTGGGAATAACGTGTTTTGAACATAAATAATTCCGACATATTTAAAACCTATAGTTACTTGGTTTTACGGTTTTACTTCTTGCAACGACCTATTGTATTTGTTTCCGAAGTGGTACATGTTTCTGGAATACACTTTATGAATATGAAATTTTATGGTTCTAAGTACATTTCCAATTAACTGAATGCTAGCTTTTTGAGAAAATTTCGGGTTTTTGTCACTTTAATAGCGACTATTTTTTTTATTAACATTGCTATTTAGAAAAAATGAACATTCTTTGCTAAAACGGATGTTTAACAAATGATTTAAAATTGCATTGACTATCAGAATTCTCTTCATGGAGCACTTGAAGAATCTGCATTTCCAAAACTTTAATTTAAGCATCTTCATTTAGTACTTTAGGGTTATTTCAATTTTTATTTTTCACCGAACCAGTTTCGTAAATCTTAGTCACCAAATTAAGCACATACCGGTGACTAACATTACAATTTGGATTTCTTTCGTTGGAAAGAAATGCCGCCCTTCGTGTGAACTTTTTATCCTCTTCATAAATTAAAATCATTTTAATTTTTTTTTTTGAAGAGTGTAAACCATTTTCACTTATTTATACACCTATTAAATTTATCTCCAATCAGCTAATTAGCCCAACAAGTAAAGCTGGATTAACAATACTAACAAATTGTTAAAATTAAACAGTATATATATATATATATATATATATATATATATGTAAAAATTTTATAGAAAACTGTAGTGTTAGTACAGTCAATTATAAAGGTATTTTCGACAGCGTGAATAGATGCAAAAATGTGTAACTGATTGTTTACTTTCGCTGTATATTACCTATTTTTATATAGGTATATGTGTGGGTCGATTGTACATCAGATAACAACTACTCCCCTGACTATGTGTCGCGACGGGTATTGAATTACATCCAATGTATAATCGTGTATAAAACCCCATCTTTGGAAGCAAGATATACAAATGCTTGTTAAATAGGACAAAAGGCTATTGAATTTATTTGCTCGAAGAAACCACCTGTATACTAGTTTCGGAGTGATTACTCCTCATCAGTACAGGGCAGGTTTTTTTGAACAAACACATTCAACCTTAGACTCCTATTAAGTACACATGAAGGACCACAGAAAAGCGTTAGTGGCGACATCTGTAAAAAAATAGGTAATATACAGCGAAAGTAAACAATCAGTTACACAGTTTTGCATATATATATATACATATATATATATATATATATATATATATATATATATATATATATATATATATATATGCACATCGGGTTAAAATGTTTTACGTCTTTAGATTCCTTCTTCCAGATCCGTCTCTCGAATTTCCTTGTCCACTCCGCCTCTCCAGCTTCTGCACGGTCTTCCTCGTTTTCGGTTTTCAGTTTGGTATTTTTTTGGGATTCTGTGTCTGACTCTCTTTAGACGTGCCCATACCATGTTGACTGTTTAGTTATAATGTCATTAATATTGTCGTGTTGTATTCCCATTTCTTGTCTAACGGTTTCATTTGGGACTCTATCTCTCCTGGATTTTCCTGCCGCTCTTTTTTTAGAAGTCCATTTCTGTGGCTTTAAGCTTTTTTTTTGTTAATTTTTTTATCGGCCTCACCTCCGAGCTATATGTTATTATGCTTTTCACGATGGAGTTGTAAATCCCTTTTTTATTTACCTTTGAAATTTGTAGTTTGTCGTAGTTAGCATGGAAGTAGCTAAAACATTTTTTGGTTAAAAATAAAAGCAAAAGTAGCCAAAAAGGAAGGCTATCTGTGGAATTTCAGAGATGAGAAATAAACATCCATCATTTAATAAACGCATTTTAACTGCCATTCACATTTTACCTTTAGATTACTTTCAATGTTAATTATTTGGAGCTGATTGCTAATGTTGCCCCCCATAAAGGGTTGAAACGGTACTACCTATTTTTCGGAAATTGCTCTTTTTTGTATGACGTTTAATTCTTTTTTTATGAGTAGTATAACGGATATATCTGTTTTAAACCATGAAAGGTACTCAAAGAGTCAGTTATTACCAAACGTACTTTATTGATTTATTATGCCACACGGTTACCAAAAAAAAAAGTGTAAGCAACACGCCTGGGAAACTGTTTTTTGGACAAGTAAACAAAAAGTATGCTAGTATTTATTAAAGTTAATAACGGTAAATAAGATTTCTTTATGGAAATAAAATTCTTACAGCAATATTATGCTTAAATAAGTTCCTCTAGGATACAAAGTAAACTGCTAACTTCAAACTTTGGAAAAATTTTCCTTAATGTACCAAGTTGCCTGTTTTGTTTGTTTTTTTAATTAACTTGTAAGAACATAATAAAAATGGGATTTTAGCAGTAGCTACGAGGGAAATTCAAAATTTAATTTACCATAATAAAATATATTTTAAGTTATTGTTTAATAGATCTCTAAACTTTCCTTTATTATATCTTCTTTAAAAAATATTTTTTTTCAGTTTAGTATACTTCTTTTTCAATTTTTAAAAAAATGTACAAATAAATATTAAGTTTTTTAGGTAAGACTTTTGATGCATAATAAAATACAATTAACTGCATTTTATGGAAATTGATTTTTGACAGAGAAATTTTATAATGCATGGCATATATACCTACATAGTAACTTTAATTATAAATGATAGTATATTACGAACAACAATGCAGTATACCATTAATAATACGAGTATTTTCAAGGTAATTTATTTAAAATTGCTTTATTAGAAATGTATTGCATTTTAATGTTTGATCACTACCTATTTTCATTTCGATTTTGTAATTATTTCTCTTTATTAATAACGAAACTAGTAACGTTAAATTGTAACCAATAAACAACAAGCGCTTGCCCGTTAACTCTATATCTCCTACTCATTGATAATTCATACTGATGTTTCAACTTGGCCGCCAATTAGGTGATCTTCCTCTTCTTCTTCTTTAGGTGCCCTGTCCTCCTCGGACGTTGGCAATCATCAGCGCTATCTGAACCTTGTCTACAGCTCGGCGGAACAATGTGGTAGTGCTCACTCCATACCATTGTCTTAAGTTTTTTAGCCAGGATATCTTTCTTCTACCCGGGCCTCTTCGTCCTTCGATCTTCCCTTCTATAATAAGCTTTAAAAGTCGATACTTGTCATTTCTTAAGATGTGACCAAAATACTCCAGTTTGCGCTTTTTTAGTGTAAACAGAACTTCCAGCTGCTTGTCGAGGCGTTGAAGTACCTCGGTGTTACGCACTCTTTCTACCCAGGAGATTCTTAATAGCCTTCTGTACGTCCACATTTCAAAGGCCTCCAATTTTTTGCACATCGCATCTGTCAAAGTCCAAGCTTCCATTCCATAAAACAGTATGCTAAACACGTAACAGCGAAGCACTCGGACGCGCAGAGGCAAGCTTAAATTTCTGCTGCAAAGTACTTTACGCATTTTCAGGAACGAAGCACGAGCTTGTTCTATTCTGGCACGAATCTCCTGCATGTTGTCCCACTTCTCATTTAGTTTACACCCAAGATATTTAAAAGTTTCTACTCGCTCAATTCGTTGACCGTTAATTGTCAGGTGTCCGTCCACGTTGTTTGATTTGCTAACTGCTAGCCACTTTGTCTTTCTCACGTTCAGGCTAAGTCCGGCCTCTGAGCTTGCAGCCGTCACGCGGCTTACCAGCTCCTGCAGTCCTTCCAGTGAGTCGGCAACAAGAACCGTGTCATCCGTATACCTCAGATTGTTGATATTAATCCCATTGACAGATATCCCCTCGTCACATTCATCCAACGCCTCTTGAAATATCTTGTCGGAATACAAATTAAATAACAGTGGTGATAAAATGCATCCTTGACGAACGCCTCTCAGGATTTTGATCTCGTCGGACGCGGTGTTATCGATTCTTATTCGAGCACTTTGGTTCCAGTAAATGTTGGCTATTATTCTAAGGTCTCGTTGTTCCAGTCCTATTTCTTTAAGAATGTTGATCAGTTTTTCGTGCTTTACTTTATCAAAGGCTTTTTCGTAATCGATGAAACATGCGTAAACGGTCACCGACATGTCCCGGCACCTTTGGATAAGAACCTGTTTGCTAAATAGTGCCTCCCTTGTTCCAAAGCCATTGCGAAAACCAAACTGAGAGTCCCCCATCATTGTCTCGCACTTCGCATATATTTTTTTGTGTATTATTTTCAAGAAGAGTTTAAGCACATGGCTCATCAGGCTAATAAGACGATAATCACCGCAGTTCTTGGCCTTCGCGTTTTTGGGGAGCGGGACAAAAGTAGATTTTAACCAATCAGAAGGTATACTGCCGTTTCGGTAAATAAGATTGAATAGCTTTACCAGCGTGTTCAGTGATTCTTTCTCGAAGGATAGAATTCTGTAAATGGTTTTTAATGAAGTCAAAGAGAATGAAAACTTCATTAAAAAAGTTATATGGTGTGATAAAGCAAAGTTTAGCAAAAAGGATTATTTAATCGACATAATTCCCATTTTTGGTCTAATGAAAATCCACATGTTAGTAGAGAACGTTACTTCTAGGATAGTTGGAGTTTTAATGTTTTTTGTGCAATATAAGACGATAAAATTTGAGCATTAAAATTTTGTGATGAAAATTTTAATGGTGAAAGATATTTCCACATTTTAGAAGAAGCCAAAAGGAGAGGTGGCTTTAGCTTGGTATCGGCAAGCTAGAACACCTACTAATGTTGAAATAATTAAATTTTATTATGTTTTACCTAAGATAATAAAGTATCTCAAAAGTGGTTGAATTAAGGTATATTGAATACCGATACCAAACGAATTGGCTTAAAAAAAACAGCGGAAAATGTATTAAAATACAGTGTGTTCCATTTAAAGTAAGCAACTTATAAATGATATAAATTGTGTATGTTGGAGGTTAAGTTTAAAACACCTTTTATGAAATATTAATGATTTGGACATATGGAGTTAACGGGCAAGCGCCTGTTCTTTATTGGTTACAATATCACGTCACTAGCTTTGTTATTAATGGAGATATCGTTATTTTATGTGGACTAGGATATTTTTAAAATTTTGAAAAATATCGAAATATCTCAAAAATGCTTTATATTTAGTATAGGACATTGTTTCTGTAGAATTCAAATATAAAATAAAAATTTTTATTTAAAGTAACAAAGTTGACGTCTACTTCCGTTATAACTGGTAGTGCCACCAGGACAAAATTATATTTGAACTCAGCGTCATCCAAAACCTACAGCTTCATAATTTCAGATTTTTAACATAACTGTATTACTTTTAATCAAAACTTTTAGCGCCACACCCTGTATATGTATGTATGTAAATTATAAAAATTTTACTAACGCTTATTTAAAAAAAAAAATTATATTGAAATTTTGTTTTTGAACACAAAAAAATGATTATTATTTAACAGAATATTGAGCTTTTGTTGTTTATTCTAACATTTGTATATTTGTTTCTATCTTCGAATGATCTTATGGGAAATAATGGAAGTGTTTCTTTGGTTGTTTCTACGTCATGTTTGTGTTTGTGGAAACACAAAAACCGGAAGTTCCGACGTCGGTTTCTCGGCTGCCGTGCCAGACCTGATTACCATATTCCATGTTGCCTTATTGATAAACATTGTACATCGGCATCGAAAAAGCACAACATCGTTCATGCATAAAAATCCATTTTCATCAAATTTTGCATTACTCACACACACACATACACTACACATCCATCAAGAGCGGCGAACCGTTAAAGTTTCAATTTTCCATAAACAGAAATAGATCTAAAAAAAGAACAATTCAGTAATAAAAAACACTCAAATCCTCTTCTTTTTATACCTTTTTTTGTGATTCATTTAAGGCGTTAAGAGTTCTGTTCATCCATGTCGAAGATATTCGTTTTTCGTACGTGATCAAATAAAAAAAAATGTTAAGTGTCAAGAAACAAAGAAATATTTAATAAAACGTCTAGGAATGAAAATAAACTATACACCATCGACATTTTTTATTACTCTTTTTTGTTTTATAAGTATGTAACTAGCTTTAACCCGTCTGCCAAAACACGATGATTAACGCTGTACCTAATACCTTTTTCTTGTGTGCCATAGTACTTTCATGTCAGATTAACATTATAATTTTTTTGCGCAATACTTTCACAAGATTGCTTTGATTTAAAATGTGGCACATAACAGTTTCTACATTAAAAAAATTAAGGGCCAATTTCAAAGCGAAGCGCACAGTTAGACCTTCTTCTAATAACGTAGTAGCAATACCAAAAGACGCAACTGCTAAGGCAATGCCACGAATACTCCTTACCTTTGCCAAAATTTAAATTAATGAGGTAAGTTTTACCAATGTCTCCAAAGGCATCCAAAAATTAAAGTTTTCCGTTTTTTACATTGACATTTGAAATATTTTCATAGTGTACACCAACATTTGTTTACCTGTTAGTGAATTCTCATTAGTATACACCAATTTTTTTAAAGTAAAGATATCGTAGTTAATTAAATATACTCCTAATTTATTTTCTTACACTTCTTACATGGTTGTAGTAAACCATACTCTTTTAGTGCAGGTTCACCTAGTGTCAAATATGCTTCTTCTATTTCCAATAGACACTCATTTCAAATTTCATCTATATGAAAATCTACTACGCTTATTACCAGCCTCTTAATCTATCTTTTCAAGTCTTCTGAAGAATATTTTTCCACAGACTACGAATCCACTAGTTAACAAAAAACATAATAGTGAAAAGATCTCTCATTATAAATGGAGATGACATATGGCTGCCTTTTGTAGTGCTGAAAGCCAATTTTGATTATCTTAAAGTAACCTTAAAGCCTTGCAAGCTGATGTGAATGTCGGATGTATAACTCCGTTGACCATTTTTTATGTTTCAAATGATAATGACCTCGAATTTTATGTAAAAGCAAACGGAGATGGTAATACTTAGTATTATTTGGATGAACTGTGTATACTCTGCCTAACGCATGGTCTTTTTAAACAACTGGCCATCCATCTACATCCATGTCTTTTTTTCTTCTTTCGAATAAATTATTTTTCCAAATATAATATACAGGTACTTCACACTATCACCATTACTATCGTGTAAGATGATAGAAAATGGTAAATAATTTTCGGGTATATATTTATTTGCCAATGACATTATGTTATTTTTATGTTAGTTTTTAATGCAATTATCAAGAATATGCAGCTGCTGAAGGTTCTAAAGATGTATCCATTAGTTTTGGCTTCTTTAAAAACCTAAACAATAAAAAAACTAGCACCTATTGGAATCTTTTAAGTTTACTGTTGTAAGATATTAGTATAAGTTTAAATATTGCAAATATCTCCTTTTATTTAGATATAGTTTTAATAAAATACTTTTTTTCTTCTTTACGTGCCATGTGTTCCTGGGACGTCGGCGATCATCCTTATGATTTTTATTTTGCTCATCGGTTGTTGGTGCTCTTGACCTGGCCTTTCTTTAAAACAATGTTGATCTAATCTAGATATGTTCGTCGAGGTCGACCTTTACCGACTTGTCCATTAACACTCGCCTTATAAATTTGTTTCGTCAATCTTTCTTTTTCCACACACATCTTCTTTTACATCACAGCGTTCTCTTATCTCATCATTTTTCACTGTATCCAACCAAGTCACTCCGGCTATACTTTTCTGACTACTCATCTCCGCAGCATTAATCCTATTATTATACTTTTTTGCCAAACCCAACATTTATGCAAAGCCAGACGTGCCTTTTTTAACACTTCCTGGCTGTTCATAAAGCTATCCAAAGCCCCATTCATTTGTTTCCCTGCCAACACCTTTCGCTCAATGTTACTGTTATACTATTCATCTCTCGTAAACTTTGAACCCAAGTACACAAATTCATTTACTTGTTCCACTCATTCTCCCTTAATCAGAACTTCACAGTTTGTCATGTTTTTTTCTTTTTCAAAAACCATTACTTTCGTTTTGCTTACATTAATTTTTATCCCATTAATTTTCAGGACATTAACCATCGCCTGCAACTCCTCTTCAGATGACGCTAATATGACATGATCATCGGCGTAAAGAAGGCATTTGACGATATATTAATTCATTTTTAATCCATACGCACTCTCTTTTAAAACTTTTAAACAACCGTCTATGGAAGTTAAACAGTCATGGCAAAGCCACACATCCCTGTCTCACACCATTTTTGATGTTAAACCATTCCGTGTAAGCTCCGTTTATCCTGACACAAGCAGTGGAATCCTAGTAAAGTGATTTCAGTGCTCGTATTAAACTTCCGTTCACCCCATACATAGACAATGTCTACCACAATCAACTCCTCACCAGTCTGTCATAGGCCTTTTCCAAGTCTATAACAGCGCAATACACCTTCTGACTTCTAGCCAAGAATTTTTTGATCATACCTCGTATTGAAAAGACCTGATTCATACATCTCTTTCCTCTCCTAAATCCTGCTTGCACATCCCATATCATCTTCTTAGTTTTATTCGTCACTCCTTTAATCAATATCCTTGCATACAGTTTGCCGACTATGCTGAGTAAACTAATACCTCGGTAGTTCTTACAGTCCTGCTGCGAACCTTGTTTCTTGTAAAGCGGCACGATAACGGCCTTGCACCAGTCGTCTGGTACGATACCACTAAAAATAATAAAGTAGTGAAAAAAATGTAAACGATAAAAGTTGATTTTGTTTACACAATGACCAGTTTATTTTAAATGTTTTTTTATTGCTAGCAAGAAAAATTAATTTCAACAATATTTCAGGTAACAATTTAAAAGTAAATAAATTACCGGGAAATACATAATGTTGTGGTAAATAACAAGTCATGTAATAAAAAGCATATTAAAGTTAAATCAAATAATCAACAACCAGTGTTGAAAACTTGATAACGATCCAAATCTCAACTAACCTCTTAAGTTAACTGTTGTTGGATCACCAAACCTATCAAAGTTAAGGCTTACGTCTATTGATGTTATTTTATTGATGGCGCTCTCCGTTAAGCTTATGCAAAGCCAAGATTCGCAAACCGGAAAGCTGATGTTCCAACATCTTTTATTCCTAAGTAGCTAAGATGTTTCCACGAGTTTACGCAATTTTAATTATATAATAATAAATAAATGCTACGCCTTTAAGTACCTACATCTTTTAGATACCCAACATTTTTGAAAGGTTTCTATTATTTATGTTCTTTCTAATCGCTGAAAATATGGCGTAGATAAATTATTATTAAACATTTACCAATCTCGACTAACGGTTAATCCAAAGTAATTTAAAATTAACTACAAACGCAAAATTAGAGGAAAGTGAAATATTACACGAACTGATGTGCTGCATATGTAATTTGGTTTTAATCTGCAGATTACGTTTTTATAATTGGATACCAACGAAACGCTCGCTTAATTTAAGATGTAGGGCGGGGATAAAAATATATTTTAAGGGAAAATGGATGGAAAACATGCAAATAAAAACTTTAATTTAGGTTAGTTATGATACGGTTCTAAAAATTTTATTTTATAATATTTTTTAATTAAAACCTTTTAGTCATTAATTTAACTAAATGTGTGAAATAATTAAAATAAAATGACAGCCATTAAACTGTCGGTTAGAGTAATTATCCTTTTATTAAATTTAACAATAAGTGTTCGCGTTAATAAAATAGCAAAAAGAAAATTTATTTCAAATAAACATTTTCCGATTAATTTAACGAGTTTAATTGTAGTTCACTGAATTGATTTCTAATCAAATAGTAGATTAATTCAAATAATCTGAAAATTTGTTTAACGTGCCCTTTTTAATGAAAACTTCCTACATATTGTTCGAATTTTAATAGATATTTATTATTGACAAACGAAAAATGAATTAATAGGTTATAACCTTTTTCTAGGTACAAGAAAAAGATTATTCAAACCACCTTTAAAGTCTTTTATTCTCTGCATTAAATTTTATTAATTAATACTTACAAAACATTTTTGAAATAAAACTCGATAAAACGAAAAAGTAACCCTAAAGAAAATGGGATATGATACATTATACAGCGTTCTCGGTCTGCTCGTTGTGAGGTGCTTTGTACGTAGCCATCCCACTCTTGTTTAAATAAATATCATGGCAATAGAAAAAAATTTATAATTAGCTTTGTTCGTTGACAGTGTTTGGTATAGCACATGAATATTAACTCTTCTATAAGCTACAAAAGGTTGTGATAAGGGAATTCTAATAGACGGCGAATGGCTAAATAACATCAGATATGCTGACGACACAATAGTTTTTGCAGATAGTCTGAAAGATTTACAAACAATAATAGATATGGGTTAGATCTTAACATAAAGAAGACCAAATTTATGACAATTAGTAAACTTTCAATCCTAAATGCCCAAATAATGATTAATCATCAGGTGATAGAAAGAGTCAAACATTATACATATCTTGGCACTAATTTAAATAGCCAATAAAATCACTCAATAGAAATAAAACAACCAATAACAAAAGCAAAAGCAGCATTCGTTAGGATGAGGCCTACTTTTAGGAGCCGAGATATATCATTAAAAACAAAATGCCGTCTGTTGAAATGCTACATATTCACAGTCCTGCTCTACGGAATGTAAACAAGGACCTTTACTGTGTCATCTATGAATCGTCTCGAAGCTTTCGAAATGTGGTGTTATAGGCGCATCCTACGCATATCTTGGACTGACCGAGTTACCAATGTGTAAGTCCTGCGCAGATTGGGGAAATAATGTGAAATTCTGATGACGATCAAAACTCAAAAGTTAGAATATTTAGGACACATAATTCGAAACCAAAAACGTTATGGCCTTCTCCAGTTGATTCTCCAAAAAAAAAGTAAACGGAAAAAGGGGACCGGGAAGAAGATTTTCTGACTGCAAAACTTACGGAAATGGTACAACACAACTACCACTGAACTGTTCCGCGCTGCGGCAAACAAGATCAAGATAGCCATGATAATCGCAAACGTCCGGAACGGATAGGCACTATAAGAAGAAGAAACTAAGCACATATTTTTTTAATTTGATATAATCTTTACTGTAATGTTTGAAGTTATTTTATTTAAAAAAGGTTTTTCTTTTCTCTGTCGTCCATAATTTATCTTTAAATAATGCTTTTAATGTGGGTAGAACAACAAATTTCTTAATTTAACATGGTTTCAAATGAATATAATAAAGCAAATAGGAATGGGATATATGTGGGGCATTTAAAAAAAAATATGAATTATTTTTCATTTATAATTTAATTAAAAATGTAAAAACAATAATTTTCTACAGGTAATTTTATCTAATTATTCCGTATAAAATGGCATTTTTATTGAGCTGTAATATTTTCAGATAAACACTAGGTACAATAAATAATTGATCATTGCATGTGTTTCCAACTTTTTTTAAAAAATATAATTAAATTTAATTGTATGATGCATACATGCATCTCCTAATATTTTCTGTTTAAAATTGAGGCTAGGTGCTAAAAAAAATTATGACCATAAAAACAATCTACCATTTATTATTAAAATACCAGTGGTCTGGGTGCGACCCGAGAGGTCCACACGACTAACTTCCCAGTGGAAAGAATGAAAAAATACCATATGTTTTGTTGTTATAATTTTTATAAAAAACGATTTCAAATTGTTTTTAACAAATTATAATTGTCATTAACAATATTCTGTTTATGTAAACCGTATTTTTTCAAACTTTTTCTTTTCATTTTATAAGCGGTAGCTATTTTCAATTGTTATACCAATTGAATTTTTTTTTAATAAGTATGTTCAATAATCATCTTTTAGTAACAATATTTAATAGTTATAAACATTGCTTGATTATTACTAACAATAATTTTTCACTGTTATTCAACGCTATTCTGTCAAAACTGACACAAGTTTAAAATTCTCCAATTCCTATTTTTGTTTTCTAAAACTATTTCTTTTATAAAATATTGTCATCATATTTTTCACACAAATTTTCCTAACATGCAACAATCATATTATTCAAAAGATCTTAAAATTCTGTATTAAAAATAGTATAATTTATATATTGCGAAATTCAGGTAGTGTACCATTTTTTTCAGTTTTTTGATTCTCCATAAAAAACAGCAAAACCGATTTTGCTAAAAATCTAGTTAATTCTAAGTTGCGTAATGAAGCTTTAAATGCAATTGGTCCAACGTCAATATCTTTTTTTGTTCTCGGGATAATCGAGACGAAAAATAATTTCGAACGCACATACGAACATACGCACATGCGTACATACACACACAGACGTCCACTTAAAAACTATTGTATTTGACTCTGAGGACCTTAAAATCTGAAGATTTGTCAAAATGCGGGATTTGCAGAATCGGACCCATTACTATAACTTTTCACTGGGATGATAAAAATCACATCAAATTACAGCATTTAAAAAACCTCTTGCGTCACATAAAAACTTTAAACTGATGCGGTGCTTGATTTTTTACTGTGAGGTGACGCTTGTACAAGGTTTCTTCTTTTATTACTACACTTTTTATCCGCGTTATTTTAAATATTTAAAATTCTTTGTTCGTGAACCCCAATGCTAGTAAGAATATTACCTTGACTTATATTTTAACCACGAGAGAATAGTATCACAAGATTAGAGCGACAGTGTTAATTGGCATTTTGAGTTGAGACGCTTTAAAATTAAAATTAAGCGTTGCGTTGTTCATCGCTCGGGAGATTAGACTTGGTAGAAAAAACGGCCGTTCCACTTACCGTCACTAATCTCGCCAACGGGAATAAGTAAGGGTTGTGGTTATTTACTGTCATTATCAAAATTTATAAAAAACATTGGTGTTGTGATCACAGATCTCAACAGTTTATTTTTAAATTTTATTTATTCTTATTTTAATCCTTTACGACGCCCATGTTTTGAAAACCGTTTCCTTTTTCATGCAGCTGTAGACCAAGGCGGTCGAAAGTAGTATCCATTTCGCTTTAGACTGATACGGTCGACAGTAACCAACGAACCAATTTGCAGAACACCTTGCAAAAACATTCACACCAGACTTAGGAAATTACAACGCTCATGAAATTGAAGAATTCCTAGATGCTTCTTTTTAATTGTCACCACCTATGAGGACTTTTACACCAACAGAAGTACGAAGAGCTATAAACCGGCTTAACCCCCACAAAGCGCCAGGATATGACCTTTTCGAAGCTACAATATTGAAAAACCTTTTACGCAAAGCCACGGTTCTACTAACTACAATATTTATCAGTGTTATTCGCCTTTGTTATTTTCCTGTGCAATGGAAAAACGCGCAGATAATTATGGTTGTTCAACCTGGAAAACCTTCCACCGAAGTTAGCTCCTACAGGCCCATAAGCCTTTTACCGATAATGTCTAAAATATTCGAGAGACTCCTACTCTGCAGATTGGAAGAAATGGTACGTCTAGACGACATAGTCCCTGTACATCAATTTGGATTTAGAGAAAACCATTCTACAACCAAACAATGCCATAGAATCGTCAATAAAATGAAAGAATGCATAAAAGAAAAGAAAAAGTGTACTTCAGCCTTCCTCGACATTCAACAAGCTTTTAATAAAGTATGGCATCTAGGACTACTATATAAATTTAAAAGACACCTACCTGACCAATTGTATCTAACCATAAAATTATATCTAAGCGGACGCTATTTTCAAGTCAAACTCGACGATGAACTCTTAGCCTACCAACCTATAAACGCAGGAGTACCGCAAGGTAGCGTTCTAGGTACAATTCTCTATCTTATTTATACAGCTTATATCCCATCAACGGACGATACGGTAATTGCAACATTTGCGGACGACACAGCAATACTATCATCGAATTTTGATCCAATAAGAGCTACACAGAAATTACAATCACCTCAATCTGCTGCAAAATTGGCTAAAAAAATGGAAAATTAAAGTGAATCCAACAAAGTCCGTCCATATAACATTTACACCACGGCCAGATATCTGTCCTTAAGTATATATTAACAACACGCCCATACCTGTCAAAGCTGAGGTTGAATATCTTGGACTTCACCTGGACCAAAAATTAACATGGAAGACGCACATAAATATCAAACGACGACAACTGGATCTCAAAACAAAAACCATGAGCTGGCTAATAAACAAAAGATCTAAACTATCCATGGAAAACAAAAGAATATTATATAAGGCTGTACTTAAACCAATCTGGATAGAGCTATGGGGATGCAGTAAATCTAGCAATATAAAAATTCTCCAAACATACCAATTAAAAGTGCTCAGAATGATAACTGCCGCCACTTAGTATGTTCAACATATTTGGTTACACTAACCTAGAACCTACCGATTTTAAAAAAATCTCATCCTATACAACCATGAACTTCGTAAGAAGGGCTGGATTGTGCGGTGAACTGTAGCCTCTAGGGGTGAGCCACAATAGACCTACTAAGGGTCGCGGTGGAGGGGCGTCCACGCCCCACTCACATGAAACCTAACCTAGTATGTTTTAAATTAAACGCTGCACAACGACCTGAACATTCCATTCATGACAGAAGTGATAAGATTTAATGTCAAGAAATATAGAAACCGTATGATTAATGAACTCTTCAATTAACCAGTCGAAAGAAGACTTAGAAGATTATGGCCAGAAGATCTTGATAGATAAAAATTTCCAGAGATCCATTGCTGGATGGAACCTGCTCAAGTCACCTTATGTTACATTTTATTTGCTAATTACTCTGTATATACTATGAGTAGATTGTAAATTGCAGTGATTAAAAAAAAATTAAATTCTTTTAAACCTAATTTTAAAAAAAAAAACTACTTTAAAGCTATTGAAACTATGCCACGTCTTTTTTGTTCTCTAACGAGTACTCTGCTAGCGGTTTCTCTACTGGCAAATTATGCCCGAGCTCAGCCGTAGAGGGTAGAAGAAAAAAATATAAAAGTGAGCTGCGCCACCGGCTTGACGGTATAAACCGGAAACCCCTAGATCTTATAGGCACTAGCAGGGTCACAAGATAAACAACTATGATTATGGTGAACCAAATAAATAAAATTCTAGCAAAAATATGTTGGATACTTTACTCACACAATAGATAATTAAGGTACACAGTTCAATAGCAACATCATAACAAATATAGTCAAAGTTAACAGCTATGGTAATATTTTCTTGCTAAAACAAACCAAAAATGTAAAATTTACAGCTTTATAAAATAACCAGAACAGAAGTAAGAGTGTAAGAGTAACAGACTTTACCAAGTTACAACAAAAGGTAAGACATATATAAATTAACTCATTAATAACACTAATTTAAACATTTACATGAAGGCAAAAAACAAAAGGTAAAACGTATATATCAGTTAACTCATTAATAAAACTAATTCAAACATTTACATAAAGGCAAAGAAAATTAACTAGTTAACCGTTTACATAAGATTTTCACTGCCAAAACAATCAAGTTCATTTAAAAATACCTTTACAATGGTTGTCCTTTAAAATATCAAGATTGTAGGATATTTACAAATAAGTAGGAAGAAAATATGTTTTTACTTGGACATAAAGAATTATTGAGAAGGTTACCTTAATCCAAGTTTAGTTTTGGCATATTATCTAATGCAATAAATAGTTTTCATTAATGTACTATACTAATAAACTAAACAGGACATAATAGTGGTGTCAGCATGAGTCACTGCTTTATATATTTAAAAATAAATCACCTTTAACCTTTGGGTATACGAATTCACAAAGCACTATATTTATAAACTGAAGCAAGACTTACTCGTGGTGCCGGAATGAGACACAGCGTTATATATTTAAAAATAAATCACTGATAACCTTTGGGTATGCGAATTCACATGTACTCCTGTGGCCTACTCCGGGAGCTGGTTAGATTATGGGTGTGGCACTGGTTAACAATGGCTTCCCCCAAATAGATCCCGATAACGGTTATTTTAACTTGACACCAACTCCAACAATATCCACAACAATGGCAAGACAAAATGGTCAAGTTAAAAATCAAATGGTTTTTCTTCAAAATCCAATTAAGATGGCCCAAATACAGCCAGATATGAAAGAAATCCCATAGAGGTTCTGCACACGTGCTAATAACACCGTCCCCAACAACGTTTACCGACACCTGGCCTCCAAGACTCTCAAAACACGACTCCCGCTCCTATCCCGGAAATCAAGAAAAATGGCGCGGAATAAACGTCAACCCACTATCGAAAGTTATGCAACACTACTTACGAGTAAGGCACAATTATTATGAACCGTAGATGGGAAAAAATAGGCACGTGACAACTATTACGTATAATGTTTTCGTTAAAAAATAAAACTGACAAAATAAACTGCACTCAGTGCATTCTTGTTCAAATCAAGTAAAAAATGAGATTATAAGCCGTTGCTAAGTTCGTAGCCGGTAATAAATTTTATCGTATAGAAGCACACTACTGGAATTTTTAATCGAGATATAAATTCCTTTACGAAAAGGCCCTTTTATTTTATTTTTAAAATTTTCTTGCTTGAAATATGTCATAAGAAATGGGTACAATGACTCGAGTCAAATAAATTGAACTTTCAATAAAATCTCGAATTCACTGTAAATATTTTACTATTGTCGGGGAAATATAAAGAAATATTAATTGAATTTTATCAACGTTAACAATATGCCAAATGTGATTTTTAAAGGAACTTTTCCTTTCAGTGTTTTTTACATCTCAGTAATAAAAACATCTTCAAAATTTTTCTATAGATAATGTATTTATTACAAGAAGGACACAAAATAATAAAATTAAATAAAATAATGCATTTACATCTCCGATAAATAAAAGAATTCCTATCTATTGTCGAGCAGTGTATATAAAAAAAGACGAACACGTGTGGAAAAATCACTCCAATAAAGCATATAAATGCGATTGATATCACAAAGTTATGCTTGTTGAGATTAAGAAAGTAGAACGAAAAACAAAAGATTGGTGGCAGAACGTTTTCAATAAAAGTAAAAAGAATTTTTTTTTAATTAAATTTTTGTTTTTTGTCATTAATATTGTTTTATCATCTTATGTACTTTCATTCCAAAAAGTCTCCATACACTACATATTAGTTTTAACCAGCTAATTGAAACTATAAAAAATAAAATTTATATTATTATTTCAGGCCTAACCAATAAAATATTGAATGAAAAATAGCTGCGAAATACTTACATGATATCAGATGCAAAACATTTCATAATCAAGCAATATTCCATCAAATTATTTTGTTTATAAAATTCCTATTGTTTATTAAAGATAAACATAATTTTACCTAACAAAATAACTATAATCATCTTTCTTATATTTCATGTTCAATTAACTTAATACTGATAAACAGAACTTTCATTAAAAGATAACCATGAACATTTTTCCAATACTTATTGTTTATGATTTAAAAGTAACATTGTAATTAAAAAATCAGTCTTCTTTTTGGTCTTAAGCTAGAGAATACTTATACTTGTAAATCTTGTGACTTCATAAGCTTTTACTTAGTTATTATTTAAAAATAATAAAAAATATTTAAGTATACCTTTTTTTACAAGGAGAATAAAAATTAAAAAAATTTATAGCAATTCGTCTAATTTTTTAAATTTTAATCATTAAAAAGTATGAGTTTAACCCCTGCTTGACAAAAGACCTGATAAAACTTAGCAGGGACAAAGGTCTGAATGGTAACAGGACTTCTAATGGGATATTGTTTGACCAGAAAACACCTGCACAGTATGGGAATCTTTAATAAGAACCCGATCTGCAGAAACTAGGGTAAGCACAAAGAATCATCTTTGATTGTGAAGCACTCGCTAGGCCAGGGTACCACCTCTTGAAGACGGTAGTTTTAAAAGAGTACCTTTGGCTAGCAAAGATCTGATGCACAGGCTGCTACAGCATTTTATCCAATAGACAGTTCATCTTTCAGTGCAGAAACACAAAACGCTTCTAGGCCGCAGTGTTTGGCAAACAATCTTGACCGGCACGGAGTGTGGAATAGAACGGATAGAATGTATTAGCTTGAAACAGTTTTTGAAATATGTCTTTCCCTCTAAAGAAGTCCTCTTTAAAGTACGTTTCTTAAAGCTTTTAAATCAATATGGATGTATTTTTAAATGGAGCATTTGTTTAAAAATTTATAACACAATAATTTTACTTAATACCAGCAATAAAAACTTTGTTATATTTAAGTAAATACAACTAAAGTAAGTCAAATTATCGCAAAATTACCTAACCGGCTTTGTACTATTTTTGTGTACATTGAAAGCGTATTTATATCCGCTTCAACTGCATCAAGTAATTTTGAATCTGCTAAATTGTGTTTACAGTAATAATTCAGTTAATTGGCACTTAACTTAAATTAACCTAATCATCCATAAATATCAAATTATTGTTGTTAGATTGGACACTGTTTATAAAGCGTGAATATTCACGTTGAACATTTTTGATTTATTACCTTTAAATGATTTAGTTACTGTTAATAATTTGGGTATTAATTATTAAAATTTCCATTGTTCACATTAACAAAATTAAAACTATAAAAATGATTTTGAAAGGTACTGACCCTAAAATTATCTTTAATGACCCACTGTAGAAGCGACTAAAACATACTATTGAATTGATATTAGTTAATATACAAAATTAGCTTGAGAAATTTAATACATATTATTCTTTTATAGTACCGCACTTATAAATATATGAATATATATATATATATATATATATATATATATATATATATATATATTGTACAATTATTTAAAAAATAATCTAAACAGGTTTTAAGATAAACTATATATTTAAGACTGTACTTTGTTATTTAGATTATACCTACTAGCAAACCTGGCAGACGTTGTCATTTCCGAAGATTGGCTTGCCTGCATTAAGAATATTACTCTCAAACTTAGCAACCCCGAAAACTATGAACTTGACATCAATATCGACGTTTTTAATATTTTTTATATTTAATCCGCTTCCCACCCCTTTTGTATAGGTCCTAACAAAATTGAAAATGTCACAATCAAACTTAGCGACTCCAAAAACTATTGATACGACACTATAATCGGCTATTTTTGATAGTTTTTATATTTCAACCCTCTCTCACCTCTTTGTAAGAACTTATCGAGATAAAAACTAGTCTACCTCTTACGTTGGAGCAATCAATATACATTTACAACAATTCATTAAAATCGAACTATGAATTTGATACTAATATCAGCCGTTTTTAAAAGTTTTTACAGTTACCACCCGTTTTGTTGATTCTATCCACCGGGCTTATCTAAAGATTGCCTAAAAATTTCATCAAAATCGGTCCAGATGTCCATAGAGGTCAAACATACTTACATTGATTTTTATATTTATACTTATAACCATGTAAACCTTGTGTTAGTCTATTAAAACAGTCTATCAAAACTTACCAAAACTCCATATTAAATTGAACTTTTCATATTAGGTGTAATTGCTCTGAACTAACCATGACGACAAATACTTTTTAAAAAGCTCACTGTACAAATCAATCGACTGTGAAATGTGCACCAAGATATAATTAATTATTTTATCAATATAATTTTGACCGATGCATCTATTTTAAACGACATTTAAAGTGCGCATTATGTCAATCGCGACAACTGTCAAACGACTGACAGTTATGTCAAACGCCATAAGGTTACATACAATTCAACAATTCTCGAATGGGGATCCAATAACTTGGTAGAATTCAATGCAAACAAAACACAAGCATGTCTTTTCTCTAGAAAAGCCGATCTCACTGTGCCTAACATAACTTTGTCAGGAGTAACCATACCACTGAAGTCATCCATATCGATGCTTGGTATTACTATCAGCAATAACCTTTCCTGAGAAAATCACGTGAGGTCCATTGCCAAAAGTGCATCCCAAAAACTTGGTTTTTTGTTTCGTGCCAAGAGCTATTTCACCTCCAGTCAGCTGCTTATGATCTATAAGGCACAGATCCGACCTGTACTGGAGTACTGTTCCCATATTTGGAGTGCAGCACCTAAACATATCCTGAAGCTACTGGATTCTGTCCAAAAAAGGGCAATTCGTCTCGTCGGTGATGCCTCGCTTACAAACTCGCTCACTTGTCTGGAACACCGTAGAAAAGTTGGCGATTTGTCTCTATTTTATAGATATTTTCATGGGCGATGCTCTTCTGAAATATCAACAATCGTTCCTCCTTTGGCAGTCTCTTCAAGATTAACCCGTCAAGTTCAGTCTGCACACCCCTTCGTGGTCACTTTGGATACCTGCAGAACATCACTTTCCAAAGACTCATTCATCCAACGAATTGCGAGGCTTTGGAACTCATTGCCTAGGGAGGTGTTCCCCGAGGCATACAACCTCCAGAAATTTAAGAAAAACACCAACACCTACCTTCTCTCCCTTGGTTCCCACGATGTTCTCTGAACATTACAGGATATCCCTTTTCGTGGGAACCAGAACATAAAAAAAAAAAAAAATTAAAAAAGTGTATATGGTCAAAAACACTAAGAAGGTTACATTAGAAAAGTTAATATGGTCGTTAAATTTTGTAATGTTCTGCGCAACTTTCTTAATTTTTTCTTTTATAAGAACCTTCTCCAGCCATTCACGCGTGATGCCGTGTTCAAGAGAAATAGGGATTTGTTCGGGTGGAATCTTGCAACTTAATTTTGAAGCAGATATCTAACCTAACCTAACCTAACCTAAAATCTTGTGTATACGTTAAGTTTGGATGACAATGCATGGTTAGCTGTGTGACGTTATTCTAAATCCAACATGGCGGAACATCCAAGATGGCGGACTGGGGAGAATAATTAGTAAAATAAAGTCACTCTGAATCCAATATGGCGGACTTGAAAGATAGCAGATTAAATTTTTTATGCTTTCTTACAATATGGGTATCAAATGAAAGAAACTTGCTGAGAGTCGAAAGCTCCAATCTGTCCGAAATTTTGGTGTACCAGGGTTTTCGGATTCCTTGATTATGATATTAAAGTCAAATTGTTCGAGTCTGTAGCATCGGTTGATTAACTTGGATTTGTGTAATTTGGCGAGATAGGCGTCACAGCATTAGTTTGTAATTTGTCTAGAAGAAGGAAAACTCCAAAATCAAAGATCAAGCTTACGTGGCCTTAGGTAGGGTAAATTATTAGAAAGTTTCCTTATTGAAGAGCTAGACTATTCGAAATTAACTGGCAAACGACCTTGCAGCTATGATGCGTTAAATGAGATAAACAGAAACCTGTCAGGCGATAACTAAAAAGTAAAAAATAAATTAAAAATAAAAAATAATTTTTAAAAACAAGCTTTTATTTTAATGCTTGATTATCTACAAAGGGTAAATCTCGCGACAAGCTTTTATCACATAATAAATTGTGTAATGACGTTTTAAGTTGATAGTTAAAGTTTTAAAGGAAAAGTTTAAATTATTCTTTTTAGCGCTTTAAAATAAAAGAATGTTCTTAAAATTTTTTTTACTCTTAATTTATGCATACATATATAGTTCTTTTAAAATACACTAAAAATAATTATCCAAATATCAAAAAGATCTTTACTAATGCAAACGTTAGTTAACTTTCCGTGAAGCAAAAACTTTTTCTTTCTATAGACCGTCGTCATTATATCTGTGAGCTCTGCGCTATATTACAAGCCCTAATTACTTGATTCTCTAAATTCATTTTTAGAGCTTATGATTTACTTCTTACGCCAACTTTTTTAAAATAATATTACAGAAGTATTAAGTTAAATAAAAAAAATTATTTTGGCTTTTTGCCATTACTTGATGTTCAAATATTTAAAATAAAATCGTTTATTGTAGCAGACAATAATCGGGTCAACTTTATAACTTATTAATTAGCAAACTTTTAATTGCATGTTTTAAAAAAAGTTAAAATTTGCTTTAATGTTTCTATTTAACATCTAGCAATAATCATCAAAATCAACACATCCATGTTCCAAAATAACTAAAAAATATTAATTAATTGTAATCGAATATCTATTTAAATCAGTATATTACATATCTAGGGCAGTAAAGTAAGAAATGTCTCAAGAGCCAGTGGCGTAGCGTGGGCTATTATCGCCCGGGGAGAAATCATAATTTGCCGCCACTTTGTCGTCATAAAATGAATTATGTTGGTGTTGGTGAAAAAAAAATTAATCATATGAAAGAACTAAGCGAAAAAAAAATTGTTTTAAAACCATACTATTACACTTAAAGAGTACAAAAAGGGGCAATATCGCTGCCCTCATAATGGTGTCGCCCGGGGCAGCCCGCATAAAAGTATTTATCAGCTGATTGACAGAAAAGATCCACTTCGCTAACTGAGGTTTTAATAAAAAATTTAATAACAGTTTTTGAATAACATCATTTTTATTTTGCTCTTTTTTCTTGGTTTCGCAAAATTCCATGTTTTGCAGATTTGACTATTGTTTGGCACAATAAAGTGATTTATTTGATACTTAATAACATTGGATTAGTAAGGTTTTTTAAAAAGTTGAAATTTTTAGTTTATTTTTTAATAGTTAATATTATGTTTTTTAAAACGTAGAATATGTATTCACCGACACTTTACGACTTTAGAATGTAGCGCTATTTGAAGAAAAATATTTAAGTAACTCTGTATTTAAATCAATTATGTAAGTACAATTTATATTGTTATAAAATATTAATTAATTAACACTTTTGAATTCATTCTTTCTGTGTTAGTTTATAGGTAACTGTTCTCTAGCCTTCTGTTTTGCTACATGTAATTAATGGTTTATTTAAACAAAGTTTAAATCATTTTACCAGCTAAAAACTGTTAACGCTATAATACAACCCTTTTTGCGTTAAATGCTTGTTTTACTTTAGTCTGTTAATTTTTGTCTGAACACTTGATGGTTTTTATTGTGTTTGAAAAAGACTTATTGGCATAAATAATTATATATTTATTTATTTTACTCTATTAGTATGTAACAATTGTTTGATTAGTTGTTAAACCCAATGGAATACTCTCTTGAAGTAGGTACTTGAATAAAGCCGAACAAAACATTTTTGAAAAACATGTGGGGTTATTATTTAACAAAACAATTTGTGTTCATGGATAAAATGAACACTTTTTTAGAAGCAAAATTATTTGATCTGTTGCATACGTAGTAGTCTCTTTCCTGATAAGTCAGACGTACACACTAACTGGTAACCGGTTCCCTTCGCGCTTTTCTCGAGTCGCTACGATTGACGGTCCTTAGTACATTCCTAAACTCCGACCGGAGTTTTAGTATAAAATAAAACTTTAAAAAACCAGTGATCTATGATTTAATTACAGTTCACTGTTATCAAAGTTAAGTATAATTTTCCCGTGTACGAAAAAAGGATTTACAACCCCTGCTACGTACATTTGGAGTGTAGTAATTGGTTGATTATTGTTCGCGAATATTTATTTTATTTTGTGCCTGTCGACTCGTCAACATCTAGGTTCCATTGAAATGCGTATGTTCCGCAAAATTTTTTCCTTATCTGTATATCTGTAAAAAACTCAGAAATTTAAAAATATTTGAAATACCGCTTATTATATTTTTGTTTCAATGCCATAGTATGTTAAAAATAAATTAATATAGTTAATAAATTCATCATGTTATCAGGTCAGATAAAAAAAATCTTTCTTTTGCAAATAATATTTCTCTGAATGCCATTCGTCTAGAAAACAGTTATACCAACACAAAATACCACTTTAAAATGCATAATCCATGTGTTCATTTTCTAAATGCCTCGCTAAGTACTTTTTACAAAGCAGCCATAGTGCATAAGAGTCTTCATGTTATTCACGTACCTAGTTAAGTATTACCTGGAAATGGTTGTTACTTCAACACATGCACGTGCGTCAACGCATCAAAGAAAACCAACAAAATTTGGTTTCTTGTAAAAATCCTTAAAAATATAATAATACTTTTTTAAATCTAATACAAAAATGTGCCGTCGCTGGACGCCTGGAAAATTTGAAACATCAAAACTATTTTATATGGAAAATTTGCATAAATGGATGGCTTATTATAGGAAATATATTTGGCATAATCAAAAACAAAATATTCAAATACTATTAAAAATATACACGCACTGCTGTACACACATAAATGCACACCTTAATTATAAAAATATAATTGACTTACTCTTGACTTGAATCACCTAATAATTGCAAAAGGCCGCTTACTTTCATGTTTTAAACCATTCCTGTCAATCATATATTATTGTAGTAATTACTTTCAAATAAATTTTTTTTTTGAAATTTAAAAAAAAAACATCATGTTGTAGAAAGAATAGTTTCTGTCATGTTTTACATAAAATAGTTCGAGATTTATCAACTTGCAAATTCTGAAAGAGGTTAAGTGGAATTTATTATAACAATTTGGTAAACTCAAAAATAACAATGTTCGAGTTATCAACATAAAACGCAATAAACTGACAATACAAGCAAATTTCCTTTATTGTCGTCACCGCCTCCTGGACATCTTATTTGGGAAGTTCCAGGTAAAATTGTACTTAACAGGTAAATATATGAAATAAATAAATTATCAAATGTAATTTTTCAAATTACACATTATGTAGGTTATACCTACATTGTATAGCAAAATGTATCCCACATCATTGAGAGTTGTCCACGGTATGTATAAGAATAATAAACGAAAAATGTTTTGTACATAACACATTGATAAGTTTCTGGCACTGCACTGAATTTACTTAAATACTTGTAATTTATAATAATGTTATGCTAAGAAAGCATAACAAACTGTAAAGATCTTATTAAGAAAGAAAAAGTGGAACAAGTAAATAAGTTTGTATACCTAGGTTCAAAGTTTACGAGAGTTGGAAAGTATGACAGTAATTAGCGAAGAGTGTTGGCAGAAAAACAAATGAATGGGGCACTTTATAGCTTTATAAACAGCTAAAAAGTGTCAAAAAAGGCACGTCTGGCTGTGCATAAAAGAGTGTTCCTACTCTTATGTATAGTAGTGAATGCTGGGATTGGCAGAAGAAGCATAAAAATAGGATTAATGATGCGGAGATGAGTAGTTGGTTATATAAAGTATATAAAGTATATAAAGTTATATAAAGTAAAGAATAGTGAGATAAAATAACGTTGTGGTTTAAAACTAGATGTGGTTAGAAAGATAGATAAAGAAATTTTTAGATGGTTTGGACACGTAGAAAGGATGGATAAAGGAAGATTGACGAAACAAATTTATAAAGCGAGTGTGAATGGACAAGTCGGTAGAGGTCGACCTCGGCAAACTTATGTCGATCAGATCAACATTGTCTTGAAAAAAGGCCAGGTTAAGATTATCAACAACCTACGAGCATGTATGAGAGCACTGATGAAAGTAGAGGAAGAAAAAGATGTGTAAGAGCACCGTAGCAAGTGGAAGGAAGGGGTCTCTGCCTACCCCTACGGAAAAAAGGCGTGACTATATGTATGTATGTACGTATGTATGTATCATCCTTCCTACAGTCTCAATAATTTTAACGGTGACAAGTAACTTTTGTAACAATATTATCAAGTTTAATGAGAAATAAATTTAATGACATCCAAGACATAGGTTTAAAATACAAAGTATATATAAATTATATACATTTCTTCCATACAAAAAAAACAACATTTAAAACCTATTTCGCCCCAAATGTACATCACGAGAAATCTTTTTGAGTTTTTGTAATAGTTATAAGTAAAAGTAAAGTGCAATAAAGCCAAATTAGTTAAGTGTGAAAGGTTTTTAAATAACTAGGACCAACTGTTGTAGATTAATTTATATTTAAAATGGTTTAATTTGATTATAATGTACCCAAAATTTAAATAAATATAATTTTTTTTAATCTAATGGTTTTTGACAGGCAAGATGTTTTTAAGACCAACTTTCAAATATTTTAACTTTATTTAAACAAATATACGTTAAACTCACCAACTTGGGAATCAAGACATTATTACATTGCAAAAATCGACATGCACATAATGGGCAAAAAATTAGGGTTATTGTTTAATGCTACTCGAACGCCTTTTAACATGAAAAATTGCCTACGTTCATGAATTATTCGTGAATCTCTATATTGAAAATTCATCTTATTCACGGAGCTTCCCATTTTTCTATCCATATTATGGATCGATGTGCAGGTCAGCAAAATGCACTTTGCTAGCGAAATCCTCTTAGTAGATTTTCAGGATACTTTCAGACCACTTTTTCATATGAAATTTTAAAAGTTGCATACAGCAAAACGTCACGTTTTGATGTTTCCGTTCACTGGCTTAATATCTTTTATTTTCAATTATATACATGCTAAGATTTTTTTTCCTGGGTTAATCTTTCTTTACGATCTAAATTCCTGGATAAAATTACCACAACAATATATGAACTTATCCAAAAAAATAATTTATCTTTTTTTTATGTCCGTTCTTGAAGTTTATCGATTATTTAAATAGTGGGCTATGCATATTTTGACTCGTTGTTAGTGACAATTATCAAAACAATTCGTTTCTACTAATAGTTTTAAAAATGTGTAGAAATTATAATTTTTAACTTCCCAGCGGAAAGTTATAGTGATGGGTCCGATTTTGCGAATCCCGAATTAAGTCATATCTCCACATTTCAAGGTCCCCAGAGTCAAATACAATAGTTTTTAAATGGACGTCTCTGTGTGTGTATGTACGTATGTTCGTATGTGCCTTCGAAATTATTTTTCGTCTCGATTATCTCGAGAAAAAAAAAACGATATCGCCATGGGACCAATTGTTTTCGACGCATAATTACGAAACTTAAAATAAGTTACATTTTTAGCAAAATCAATTAAGCAGTTTTTTATGGAGAATCAAAAAACTGAAAAAAATGGTAAACTTTCGGAATTATTTTTCGTCTCGATTATCTTGAGAACAAAAAATGATATCGACGTGGGACCAATTGCATTCGACGAATAATTTTGCAACTTAAAACCGATTAGATTTTCAGCAAAATCGGTTAAGCTGTTTTTTATGGACAATCAAAAAACTAAAAAAAAATGGTAAACTACCTGAATTTTTCAATTTATAAATTATACTATTTTTAATACAGAATTTTAAGATCTTTTAAATAATATGAATATTGCATGTTAGGAATATTTGTATAAAAAATATGATGACATTATTTCATGTAAAAAGAAAACAAAAATAAAATTTAGAAAACAAAAATAGGAAATGGACAATTTTAAACTTGTGTCAGTATTGAGGGAATAGCATTAAAGACGTTATAACAGTGAAAAATTATTGTTGGTAATAATCAAGCATATTGTAACTAACAAATAATTATTGATCATAGTAATTAAAAAAAAATTTCAATTGTTATAAACAATATAGAGACAATGCCATGAGCTTCTTGCAAGATCGCTCCTTATTTCTTCTGATGCGTTAAAATGCTGGGGTACCCCTGGGTTCCATACTGTCCCCCACCCTATTTCTTTTACACATCAACGACCTCTTAAAAACCAGCATGAACCCCATTTACGGTTTCGCAGACGACATCACACTTGTCCCAACTTTCACATCCTTTGGATCACTTTCGGTGAATGATACAAATAGACTTCGGCAGGAATAGGTCGACTTCATCAACAGAGATCTTAAAGCAATCAAGCAGTCGAGTGGGGAACCAACAATCTTGTTCAGTTTAACGCACAGAAAACACAAAGTGCCACGTTTTTAAAGAAAGTGAATTCCTTAAATAATTCCATCACAATGTCCGGAAATACCCTAGAATCAAGTCCCTCCTTCTCGATTTTGGGAGTCTGTGGAAAGCTAGAAAGTTTTTACCCCTTATCAACTGTTGACGACGTACAAGGCTCAAATCCGACCTCTACTGGAATATTGCTCGCACATTTGGGGTTCAGCTCCAAGGCATTTTCTTCGTCTTCTTGGTTTCATTTAGAAAAGGACCATTCGGTTAATAAACAGCTCGACTCTCACAGATACCCTTTACCCACTAGAACATAGAAGAAGAGTTGCAGACCAGACATTACTCCACAGTTTCTTTTATGGCAGATGCTTCAGAGAAATAAAAACTCTCATACCACCACTGGCCACATTCGGCCGAAGAACTCGGTACGCTGATCAATCTCACCCATTTACTCTCAAAATTGACACTACAAGGACCAATCTCCATCAAGAATCCTTCTTTTACAGAGCTGCTACGGAATGAAACAAGCTTTTAAGATTAGTTTTTGCAGAGAACTATGACCTGCAACTTTTTAAAAAGCGAGTCCACAATAATCTCCTTTCCATAATCCCTTCCCCTTCTCGCAGTGCGGGCCGTCCGTGGCCCACACGATAGGTCTACCCTTTTTGCCAGTAAAAAAAAAGAATACTGTCTGTGCACATTGCATAATTGCTACATTGTTACTAAGGTTCAATAAAAAAAATTGTCGGAGATCAGCCATAAATCATAACCTCTTATCCATAAATCATAACCTTTGGACAGAATATGGTTGCTTAAGAGATGTCAAATGCAGTATACAAAATGTTAATCAATACTTCATTTAAGTTTGGTATTGTTGGATCTTTCTCAATTATAAGTAAATTGGCCACTAAATAGCACTGCCAGACAAAGGAATTTAAAAAGAAAAGTATATAAAAGTAGGGAAAGGTAAATACAACATTTTGAAACCGTTAAATTAAACTTTAATGTTGCTATCCCATTGGGTAAATCGATAACGCTATTTCTAATTTATTTTTTCAACAGTATTGTTGACGATTCCTGCAGGTATTCTTGAAATAAAAAAAAAATAATCCCTGACGGAATACCAATTTAAAATGACGAATAACCATTTTTTTTTAGAAGAATATGAGTGATGGTATCGATACGAAGAGACTTAAACTAGTTTGGCAAGAGTTTTAGGGACGAGGATACGTTGTTGTTTGGAGTTTCGATCGGAGTACACCCCTTGGATTTAATTGCCACAATAAATAACTTTTTTGTTAATCTCTTTATTAATCCAGCTATTTATATAAAAGGGGGGTATTTACGGTACTTTTTAAAACAGTTTTTGCAGGCGTCGAAGGACTAACAAATCATATAAGGTAGACAATTATATTTTACATTGTCCACGGTAATTTAAATATATGTAAAACTCTTATTTTTTTTAATTTATTTTTATTAATGTGTATGATAAAAACAATTTTTTTTCATTACTTAATTCGCTGTGTTTATAAAAATACTACCACTTATCACCATTTTAGATCATTTACAACCCACAAAAATTTTGTACTTATCATTTAAGAACAAAAACTTCATTGGTATTTTTATTCTTATTTTTTTTTACAATAAAAACAATGCTTGGCTTTTAAATTGTTTGCATGCAAGTCAGTGCAATGTTTGTTTACCAAGCAACAAAGATATTTAACTGAAAAAAAATGATAAAACCATTTTTTTTATTAAATAATCATAAATATTCTACTGTGACTATACTAGACTTACAAACTATGTTTTAGCACTGTCTGAATTTTTGACTAGTAGATCACCAAATGTTGTTTCACATGTATTTGGCTTTTATTTTGTTTTATGATTTAGCAATGGAAAAACCTCTTTTAACCCTTTTTGATTCAACAGGACATTGTTCACTTAATTTTAACTCTAATGGTATGTCCACTTAGCATTGTACCACCCCTCCGGTTGAAAAGAAAAGTGGGGCTCTAGCCTGGTACATGGACAGCTCGATGAGAGACGGTGGATCTGACCTGGTAGTCTATGGACCCTCGACGAAGATATCTAGATCTAGATCTAGAAGAGGCTGCTCAGTCTTTTAAACCAAAATCATGGCGATTATAAAGTTCGTCCAACATATTTTTAATAGAAATTATAAGGAAGCAAGAATTTATATGGCTGTGGCAACGTCACAAAAAAAATCCAAGCGAGTCGAAGAATGCCACGGTTGCCTGAAGCAACTGGCAAGAGGCAAGAAAATCTGCCGCATTTGGTTACCATTGTATTCAGGCATTCTGGGTGAAAAAAAGCCAATAGCCAAATATATATATATATATATATATATATATATATATATATATATATATATATATATATATATATATATATATATATATATATATATATATATATATATATATATATATATATATATATTTCATATTTCTATTAGTAACAGAAAATTTGGGTCATGAGTGTATTTAGAAAGGCGAATATTTTAGTCTTTAAGGAAACATCATTTATAAACGACCCAAAACTGTTTTGTGGAATAGCCAAACGCATTAAAATTCAAGCATATCCGCAAGAATGCAAAATAAATCACAGGTACGGTAAAACAAGTAACCAGAATTAAAAAAGCTTAAAAGTTCAGAAAATCATCGCATGAAGGAGTATTTATTTAGCATGCACAAGTAAAAATGTGTATTCACAAATGCTTTTAACTAACACCTAAATCACTTTAAAATCTGGATATATTTTTGGGTCAAAAACTGTATCAGGATTACAAAACCCAAATATTCTCATCGTTTAGTAAGTATGTGTCATAAAGATGCTGTCATGCGTACTGTAAATTATACGACGTGCGATTTATTTGTAAGAGTTACCAATATGTGTATTAAAAATAAAAACTAATTTCAGGTGAAATTTTAATTTATTGTGGTGCATCATAATTTTCCATTTAAAATTACATTAAGTATTTAAAAACTTTAATAATTACCTGTGTAATACTGAAGCTGGCAAAAAATATGCTTAATACTATTATTAATATTATCAGAAAACTAATCTTTATTTTATCACTTTAAAGAAATTTTTTAATCAGAGTTTTGTTTTATGTATATACATTAAAAATATTTTAAAAAGTTAGGTGATCCAATAACAGCTAAGAGGTTCATTAAAATTTTGATCAATATGGATTGAAGATTGTTTTTTGTCAACGTTTCAAATTTTATTAAATTTTTCATAAAGGCTTTGTAAAAATGAATTACCTTGTTATGATGCATTATCATAACTGACAAAAAATGGAAAATGTTTGAAAGGTAGTTACTCAGCAAAAAAGAAGTTTTTTACTTGTGAAAACTTTAAAATTTTTAAAAGAGAGTATCTAACATAAAACGTTAATCAACGATTCAAAAGTTCATATACTGTCACAAAACAAACTAAACACTGAAAGAACGATACCGATATTTTTGATCATTTTAAAAAAATTAATGATAAACATACTATTAATTAATTATTGCTGCATTTGAATAATCAAATAAAAAAGGCAGTATTCAACCCATCTATGTCCCTTCTACGTTTGAGAATTTGGATTATTTAATTCAAAAGTTATAGTTAAGTTTTAATTACCATTCTAAACATTTTAATTAAACTCGGAGTCGATAGAAAAAAAAGTTTACAAATATTATTCTGGATAATTGAAAGGTTTATTTTTAAATGAAGTTAAATTTCAGTCCTTTTTTTAATTTAATCTAGTTTTAAAAATATAATATTTTTAATATTAAAAAATAATAATTAAGTAGAAAGAAAATAGCCTGGGTGAGTAAACTTTTGTTTAAAAAAAAATAAATTTCTTATTTCTGTAACTCTTGTAAATTTATCGTTGGAAGAAGATATCGGCTATATTTCATTTTTCAAACAAAAATATCAGGTTGTTTGGTAAATATGTAGAAATAAAATTTCCTTTTTTTTCTGTGATGGACAGTTTTCATCAATAATAAACAGTCCGAAAGAATTTAATATTTCCTTTTTTTCTTTAGTATAATTTTTCATTCTGTTTCATTTTATATTATGTTCTACTCAATTTTGATAAAAATATATAAAATCTGTCCAAAACCATTTTCGCCACATTTATTTAACAGAACAAAAATGTTTTAATTTTTTAATATTTTTTTTCATTTACGTAAAAATAATTCTTCATTTTTAAGTTCTTTTTGGCTTCCTTAAACGCTACTAATTTATTAGACGCACGTTATAGTTATTTATGACCAGCAGGCGGAATGAAGTTGCTAAGGGCCACGACTTATAAAAAAATTCTAAGAGTAGCAGAATGAAATATTATACAGTAAAACCACTCAAAACCACTAGGAGCGACCATACCCCTGTAACGACCGATTTCAAATTTCAGGAATTTTACTTAAATAATCTCATAAAATTGTACTTGACTATACCGATCACTTCTCCGAAAAGACCACGGTTACTTATTATGTAAATTTCTTGGTATACAAAAATAATTTAATCGCCTTCAATAAAAGGCAATAAAATACAACAAAGGGCCATCCACAATAAGTTTTAAAAAACTCACGATAAAAATAAAACATATGTATGTACTAAAAAAGTACCCAAATATTTTAATATAAAATTTATACTCATCTCTATCAAAGAAAGAAATAATATTATCAATGATCAATTAATCTATTTGTATTTAATATTTCAATCATATTTAAGCGATAGATATTTTAACATTAAAGTGAACAAAAATACAAATACTTATCACTTTATAAATTCCGGAGTACTAGTTCTCTACCTGTATCTGATATTCACACCGGACATTCCAACGACAAAAGACACATTCGGTGATGAAAGAGAACCCAGTTACTACATAAAAATTTTTGCAAAACATACTAATTTACTCCAAGATTGGCTTAGTGGAAAATAGGTTAAAATCTAAATGGTCTAAAATCCACACAAATCACATTTACGACAAGAAGTAGTGCCTGCCCACAGGTAAAAATAAATAATCATCCAATCCCGATTAAAAATGAGGAAAAATACCTAGGCCTACATCTAGATGAAATATTCACACGGAGAAACAATATCAAAGCCAAGAAATTACAACTAGTAATAAAAACAAAGCAAATCAACTTGTTAATTAACAGAAAGTCCCAGTTATTACTGGAAAATAAACTTATACAAATTAATCCTAAATCCTTAAGGCTATGCAAACCTTCGAACATAAATATCTTATAAAGATATCAATAGGTATATTATTCTCAGAATAATGACAAACTTTACATGAAGATTTTAAAATTTAATTCGTCAATGAAATCTTTGGATAGCATGCTAACACATACAGAAAACTAAATCTGCTTTATGACAATCCCTGGTACAACAACTGAACAATCAACCAGATATATACAAAGCTCATTGTCTATTATTTTTAATAACATTCCTGGCTTCTTTAATATTTCGTCGCAATTCTAGAAGAGAATTCTATGACCAATCCATTGATGTATTGACAAACTTTAGATGATAATGTGATGGTGCCCCGTAGACAAGGAATATTTGATAATAATAGATCTTTGTGAAAACGGTAAGTGTATTCAAGTAAATGGTGGGCATTTTGAACATTTACTTTTAAATTTTTTATTTTTTTTCTTACACATTTAGAGAATACATTTTTTTTTTAACTTAAAATTTATTGAACTTTTTAAAAGCAAATAACTCGATGACCGATCGAGTTACAAAAATCAAATAGGAGTAACTTTTTTTGTAGAATTTAACGCTTTTTAATATTTTTTTTATAGTTTAGCCGAAAAAATAAATTGGTTTTATTAACCAAGTGTAACTAGCGCCCTCTATTAGCAATGCTAAATTAATGTCCAAATTGGCAATCCTTATGCTAAAAGACGTCAAATTGACAATTTTAAAATAGAAAATTATTGCGAAAAGCAAAATCCTTATTTAAACTTTAAACACCCGGTATCACGGAAAGTAGCAATATTTGTATACATGTTGGGCAAAATCATTATATTTAAAGGTCTAGAATCTACAACTCAGAGATTGGACATTCTTAATAAATCACCCTGCCACGTCTTTTTCGTTCTCTAAAGAGTACTCTGCTAGCGGTTTCTCTACTGGCAAATTATGCCCGAGCTGAGCCGTAAAGGGTAGAAGAAAAAAATATAAAGTGAGCTGCGCCACCGACTTAAACGGTATAAGCCGGAAACCCCTAGATCTTATAGGCACTAGCAGAGACACAAGATAAACAACTATGATTATGGTGAACCAAATAAATAAAATTATAGCAAAAATATGTTGGATACTTTACTCACACAATAGATAATTAAGGTACACAGTTCAATAGCAACATCATAACATATATAGTCAAAATTAACAGCTATGGTAAAATTTTTGGTGGTGTCGAAATGAGACACAGCGTTATATATTTAAAAATAAATCACTTATAACCTTTGGGTATGTGAATTTACATGTACTCCTGTGGCCTACTCCTGGGCTACTCCTGTGGCTGGTTAGATTATGGGGCGGCACCGGTTAGATAACAATGGCTTCCCTCAAATAAATCCCGATAACGGTTATTTTAACTTGACGCCAGAAATCCAAAAAAAATCTCCACAACAAAGGCAAGACAAAATGGTCAAGTTAAAAATCAAATGGTTTTTCTTCAAAATCCAATTAAGATGGCCCAAATACAGCCAGATATGAAAGAAATTCCATAGAGGTTCTGCACACGTGCTAATAACACCGTCCCCAACAACGTTCACCGACACCTGGCCTCTCAAAACACGACTCCCGCTCCTATCCCGGAAATCAAGAAAAATGGCGCGGAATAAACGTCAACCCACAATCTTCTCAAATCTGTGCCTTGTTCGTGTGGATATCCAGTCGCATCCACACAGAAATTGCAAACCAAACGATAATCCTATCCCTACAAGTTATGCAACATTATCTACAACGAATGATATATTTGAGTTACAACCGAGTACTGTATGCAACACTACTTACGAGTAAGAATTATAATGAACCGTAGAAGGGAAAAAATAGGCATGTGACAACCCTGTATAAAATCCCTTGCAGTACATACGTTTAAAGAGAGGTAATTTTTATATTTTTATATTTATTTGGCAAACACAAGCTTTTTTACCAGTTTGTTTAAGCGTCCCATCTTCAAATTTAAGTGAAATTTTTTATTTTGATGGAGACGGAGCGGTGTAATTAAAGATCATATTCTGCAAGTAGAACCTAACCCCATTAAAAATATTTATGTAGCAATTTCGAGAAGATACAAGCAGCACCAATAAAAAATGGTATAGATAAAGAGTCGCCAGCGTTGTAAACCCTTAATGCCCCCGACTGCTGTGAAATAATCTCCGAAAACAAATTTTTCATACCCGTGAGGCTCATTTTGAATAATTAATATGAGCTGTGTTCGCATACTTTTTTTAAAATACTCCGTGTAGATTGTCACAACAAAATTTTTATTATGTTTTTTTTTTCGCATGACAGGACGCTCAAAAGCGCATTATTATTCTATGGAAATAGTGTGGTGGGATTTAAATTAGCAGCTGATAAATACGACAAAAATCAGCATGCTGGATTTTAAGGACGAACAAAAAAGCCAAGTTTGCAAAAAATATTCAGTGCAGCTGATGCATTTTTAAACGAATTACCGTAACCTCTTTTTAAAGCTAAATATATTGTCGGAAAAATGACAGACACGTTATTTGAAAAAACTTTAAAATATAATATTAATGATTAAAAGTTCTTATTATGCTGGTCGATATTGACGTTTAAAGTTAAAATCTTAAGTATTTGCTATATTTAAAAAGAAATTAGTAAAAATATTATTGTGTGGATGTGAAGAGATGTGTTTTGTTAGATATCCCTGAAAAAAAAATGATTAAAATTCATTTCATAGTCATATTGAATTTTTTTAAATTCTTTAAAATGTCCCATCTTTAGCTAAATACAGCGATACTCGTTTTAAGACAAGATGTGTTTTGTCAGATATCCATGGAATAAAAATTATTAAATTAATAAAATTTGTTTTTTAGTTCCATTGAATTATTTTAAATTCTTTAAAATGTCCCATATAGTTTTGTTTTTAGCTGGATACAGCAATACTCGTTTTGGGACAATAAATGTATAAAAAGTTATAGTTTTTTAAGTTTTAGGAAGGTTCAAAATATTGGGATATTTTACTAGTGCAAAGAAAAATTATTTAATTATCAATGTATCATGCTTATTTTTTTTTATTGAATAAATCAAGGTTAGGTTAAGTTTGCAAAAGAAATTTAAAAATATAAATCGATCGCTTGATATATTTATAGTCATTTAAAAATGTCTTCAATTTATTACGAGTGAATATGAATATGTATTTATAGATGTAAACAACAATTTTGTATGAAATGTCATTAGTGATTGATTGAAACATTTAACATAAAACGTAGCGCATTGCTTGTGACAGGAACACAATAGCCGTTCTATTATTTGCCTTCGAAAAATTATGAATATTAATTTGAAAGCTTGAAAGCATGCCATTACAAAGTTGACAACTTAATGAAATAAGTGCGTTAAAAATTTATGATTCGGAGTTGTTTGAATTTTTTGTATATACACTTTTGGTTTTATTATAATTATTTAATACAAATTAACTTAAAAAATAAAATATTTTAAAAAAAAAGTACTCAAATTTTTGTCACAAATAATTTAACTATTTCTTAAACTATTACCATGAGTTGGGTGTCTACTAAATGAGAAGTGGGACAGCATGCAGGAGATTCGTGCCAGAATAGAACAAGCTCGTGCTTCGTTACTGAAAATGCGTAAAGTACTTTGAAGCAGAAATTTAAGCTTGCCTCTGCGCGTCCGAGTGCTTCGCTGTTACGTGTTTAGCATACTGTTTTATGGAATGGAAGCTTGGACTTTGACAGATGCGATGTGCAAAAAATTGGAGGCCTTTGAAATGTGGACGTACAGAAGGCTATTAAGAATCTCCTGGGTAGAAAGAGTGCGTAACACCGAGGTACTTCAACGCCTCGACAAGCAGCTGGAAGTTCTGTTTACACTAAAAAAGCGCAAACTGGAGTATTTTGGTCACATCTTAAGAAATGACAAGTATCGACTTTTAAAGCTTATTATAGAAGGGAAGATCGAAGGACGAAGAGGCCCGGGTAGAAGAAAGATATCCTGGCTAAAAAACTTAAGACAATGGTATGGAGTGAGCACTACCACATTGTTCCGCCGAGCTGTAGACAAGGTTCAGATAGCGCTGATGATTGCCAACGTCCGAGGAGGACAGGGCACCTAAAGAAGAAGATTTCCATGATAAACGAAGCTTACACGGACTGATTTAACATCGAAAAAGGTATGAGACAGGGATCTGTGGCTTCGCCATGGCTGTTTAACTTATACATAGACAATTGTTTACAAGATTTGAAAAAGAGTGCGTATGGATTGAAAATGAATCATTTGATCGTCAAATGCCTTCTTTAAGCCGATGATTAAGTCGTATTAGCGTCATCTGAAGAGGAGTTGCAGATGGTTAATGTTATGTATGATGCCCTGAAAATTAAGGGGATGAAAATAAATGTAAGCAAAACGAAAGTAATGGTTTTTGAAGAAGGAGAAAGCATGACAAACTGTGAAGTTCTGATTAAGGGAGAAAGAGTGAAACAAGTAAACGAGTTTGTTTACTTGGATTCAAAGTTAACGGGACATACAAAGTATGACAGTGACATTGAGAGAAGGGTGCTGGCAGGAAAACAAACAAATGGGGCACTGTATAGCTTTATGAACAGCCAGACAGTGTCAAAAAGGCACGTCTGGCTGTGCATAGAGAAGTGTTGGTTCCTACACTTACGTACGGTAGTGAATGTAGGGTTTGGCGAAAGAAGCATGAAAATAGAATTAATGCTGTGGATATGAGTAGTCTGAGAAGTATAACCGGAGTGACTCGGTTGGATAAAGTAAGGAATAGTGAGATAAGGGAACGCTGTGCTGTAAAAGAGGATGTGCTTACAAAGAAAGATAGAGGAATGCTTAAATGGTTTGGACGTAGAAAGGATGGATGAAGGAAGATTGACAAAACAAATTTATAAGGCGAGTGTGAATGGACGGTCGGTAGAGCTCGACCTCGGAGAACATATCTCGATCAGATCAACATTGTTTTGAAGAAATACCAGGTCAAGAGCATGTATAAGAGCACTAATGAAAGTAAAAAAAGTATGTTAAACTATTACTAATGGTATTAAAATTAAAAGAAGTTGCAGCAAGAAAAATTACCCGGATTAACATTCTTGATGCATAAACTAATACCTGTCAACTTGGAAACAATTACCAGCCAGATCTGCTAGTAAAACTCGTAAATATAATTTTAAAAATATCTTTTGTTTTCATCGTTTGTAGGCTTTATTTTACGAACCCCTTTTTGGCTAGAATAATTTAAAATTTTTTTCCATAAGTATTAAAATTTTCTAAAAATCTCAGTTTTATTGTTTGCCATTTTGTTTTTAGACCATTACATATTTTCAGTGCACGTACTTTAAACCAGGCAATGTATTTTTGGGTCACTGCTTTCATTGAAGGAAAATAACCGGACCAAGAGATTTATCTCCATTTGATAAATACTATAAATTCAAAGCAATTTTACGTATTTTACTATTAATAAAAAAATACTGTTATACCTTTTAAAGATGGAATTAAATTTATTGGTTGTTAACATTGGTGTTTGTCATTTATTTTTTTAACTTAAATTTTTCTTTAAATGCCATCTCCGCGGCGATTGTTTGCAATTATCATCGATATCGCAACTTTTGAGGCAGTTTCTCTAAAAGTTTTTGAAGCTGCAACCAAACCATTTTTTAGATTTTCTTATCCATGAATTTCGTATTCTTCCTATGCTTTTTCTGCCCTCTATTTTTTCTTGCATTATGAGTCGTAAGAGGCTGTACCTTTCGGAGAGCATTATGTGTCCCAAATACTGTAGCTTTCTCTACTTAATTGTACATTCAAATTCTTTTTGTTTACCGATTCTTCTTAGCACTTTGATGTTAGTAGTTCGATCTACCCACGAAATTCTTAAGATTTTTCTTTATATTCACATTTCGAAAGAGTTAAGCGGTCTCATTGCATCTGCATTTAGCGTCCATGATTCTGTACCATAGTAGAGCACACTGAGTACATAACATTTTGCCAATCGCATTCTCGGCCCTAACGTCAAATCTCTGTTACATGGTACTTTTTTCATTTTTATAAAGTTGGTACGAGCCTTTTTAATTTTTATTTCTACGGTATAGTCATTGTTTTCATTTATTAGCGTTCCTAAGTAATTGTGTCTTTTTACTTTTTCAATCTGTTGTTTTCCAACCGTTAAGATTTCATTTGTGTTGTTTTTTTACATATTTTTATATACTTGGTTTTTTTTTTATTTTGAGAAAAAGTTCGTAAATCTCACTTTACCTTACTATATTTTTCATAACTCTTTTTAAATGCTCCAAACTATTGGCTATTATTACTAGGCTTCTAATATAATTTGCTTCGAATACGCATTAAATGATAATAATTAGTTACATGCAGCCTTGCCTGACTACTCTCTATATTTCCATTTCTTTAGATTTTTCCAGTCCAATTTTTACTGTGTCTCGTTTATTGTAATACAGATTTAAGATTAATCTTACATTGTGTCTATCTAGGTTTTTGTTTTAAAAAAGGTCCATAAGTTAGTTGGTCATACTTTACCTTATCGAATACTTTATTATAGTCTATAAAGCAGATATAAAGGTCCCAATTAACGTCCAAGCATCTTTGAGTTAACACGTTGAGAGAAAATAATGCCTCCCTTGTACCCACACCATTTCAAAAACCAAATTATGTATCACTTATATCTAGTTCTAGCTTGTGATGTATTTTGGTGTGTATAATTTTTGGGAGAATTTTTAACGTATGTGACATTAAGCTAATGGTTCGATGATCATGGCATTAACTTTTTTCGGTAGACATTTGAATGTTGATAAATAACTCCACCAAAAATATTCTTGTTTTTGTCGTTGATTAACTTGAGCAACTCACTTGGTATTCCATCTGGACCTTCAGATTTTTTATTTTTCATGGATTTGAGTGCATGTTTTACTTTGTGACTTTGTTAACGTAAGAAAGTAATTATTTAGTTAAACCTTTTTGTAGTTATAAGCACAAACAGATAAAGACCATAGAGGACAGTTTTTCAAAATGTATACTGGTGTAATTTAAAACGAAAAATTTTTTGTAATCACTAAAACAAAATTTAAATTTTGAGTTTTTTAATTGTAACTTCTTTAAAAAAAGTAAGAACAGGAAATATACGAGTGCATGGGCTGGCTTTTTATGACTTTATAATAATCTTCGTATTTAAGTTTTTCTCTCACAATATTTTACAATTTTTTCAGGTCCTAAATTTAATATTAAAAATTCCTTAAAACATTTTAAATTTTATATTAGCCATAAAATATTTGATAATTTCGATGGCAGTTAAGTAAGTAGACAATATTAAGGGTTATTTTAGTTTAGTATTACATAGGTAAATTTTTTTGACAAGTTTAAAGAATTGAATGTATACAAATGCATAGAATTAGGAGTATTATTTGATTTGGTGACAGAAATGTACACCGTTAAAATTATTATTTTTTTAAATAAGTTAACTAATATTGAAAAAGAAATTTTTGTTTTTTTGTTTTGTGCACCATTTTTTTTTTTTTTTTTCGATGAAAATTTAACTATTAAATCGTTTTTTTTGTTGGTGGAGTTAAAGTAAATATCTCAGGTGCACGTAATTTTGCTAGATTGTTTGATCACCCAATCCGGAAAAATAACATCGAAAATCTGTGGTAGCTGATGGAAAATGAAGTGTCGACTCATGCGTCATACCCTCGCCTCTGAAGTCATCCGGGTTTCTCTTCCGAGCTCCCGGAATTTGGTTATTAAAATTCTTGGCAGTCTCGATCCACAGTCTCCTCGTCTCCTCTTTCCAGAACTAAATGATTTTTAGGATGTTTTGTGAATTATTACTCGATATAAGGGTGGCATCGTCGAGAATTTAAAATGAGTGTGTCTTTTTGTCTACAATTTAGCGTGCCAGTTAAACGTCCTATAAATATTTCATATGAAGATAAATGTTATTAACGACAACGATATTGAACAGTTGTACCAACAAATAAACGCTTATATATGTTTTAAAACAACAAATAATTAATAAACTAAAAGCAAAAAACTTAAATTATAAATAGATCCATCTAAAAAATGAACATTTAGTACCTTTGCAGCTTTACAGAGTGGCCTATTTAAAAAAATATCAAATTTTAAACATGGTTTGCTGTAAAGCTCATTCTCATCTATCTCGTAACGTGTAACGTGCCTATTTTTTCCCTTCTACAGTTCCATTATAATTGTGTCTCTGATAGTTTTGTATTCCTCAGGTACTCGTTAATAGTGTCGCGTGCCGTATTTTGTTGTAACTTAAATATATCATTCGTTGTAAATAGTGTTGCATACCTTATTGTGATAGGATTCGATTGTTAATGGCTGTGGCATTTTTGTTGATCGCTGGAGATTGAGTGGGGTGTTTTCGTTATTAGATTTTGCTTTGGTTTTTGGCCTCGATTGTTGTGTGTTGTCGGTTATATTATTGTTTAGTTTGCATTTCTGTGTGGATGGGGCTGGCTATCAACACGGACGAGCGCGATTCTTGGTGTGGAGCATGGACTTGCGAAGATTGTTGGTTGACGTCGGTTCCGTGTTATTTTTTTCTTGATATCCGGCCTGGGAAGTAGGCAGTCGTGTGGTGACAGTCTTGGGAGTGGTGGTGAGAGTTTTTGGGGCAGTGTGATATTAACAAGTGTGCGGAGTCTCTTCGGTTTTCATTTCATATCTGGCTGTATTTGGGCCATCTTGATTGGATTTTGAAGAAAAACCATTTAATTTTTAACTTAACCATTCTATCTTACATTCGTTGTTGATATTTTGGATTTTGGTGTCGAGTTAAAATAACCGCATGCGGGATTTATTTGAGGGAAGCCATTGTTAATTAGCAGGTGCCCTTCCATAACCAAACCGGCCACAGGAGTAGTGCATTCGTATACCCAAAGGTTAAAAGTGATTTTTTTTTAAATATTTAACGACGTGACTTATTTTTGACACCACGATTAAGTTTTGTTTTAATTTATTAATATAATACATTATTAAAAACTATTTATTGCATTAGATAATATGCCAAAACTGAGTACTTTGATTTATTGTTAGCTGCTAATTTTGACTATATTTGTTATAATGTTATTATTGAACTGAGTACTTTGATTTATTGTTAGCTGTTGATTTTGATTATATTTGTTATAAGTTTATTATTGAACTGAGTACTTTGATTTATTATTAGCTGTTAATTTTGACTATATTTGTTATAAGTTTATTATTGAACTGTGTACTTTGATTTATTGTTAGCTGTTGATTTTGACTATATTTGTTATAATTTTGTTATTGAGCTGTGTACTTTGATTTATTGTAGGAGTAAAGTATCCAATATATTTAAGCTATAATTTCATTTATTTGGTTCACCATAATCTCAGTTGTTTATCGTGTGGCTCTGCTAGTGCCTATAAGACCTTGGGGTTTCCGGCTTGAACCGTCTAAGTCGGTGGCGCGGCTCACTTTTATATATATTTTTTTCTTCTACCCTCTACGGCTGAGCTTGGGCATAACTTGCCAGTAGAGAGACCGCTGGCAAAGTACTCTATAGAGAACGAACAAGACGTGGCAAACGTAAGCCTATCAAAGGGAAACGAACAATAATCAATTGGACTTTATTTATGACATAATTGTTACCATTGGGTAACCATTGTCTTTGGTAAAATTTTTTTGCAATTACACTAACACCGGCGATAAACTAAACATAATATTTTACTTAGATAATTGTGCTGTGCAAAATAAAAACATGTTTGTATTTACGCTCCAGATCAATATGCATGTCTAAACTAAATAGCTTAAAAACCCGAAAAACCTTAAGTTGTACTTATTAATTTCCCTATTGTGTGTGTGAGTGTGTGTGTGTGTGTGTGTGTGTGTGTGTGTGTGTTCCAGGCTTAGATGTTTTGCCTGGGTATGTCGGATTCAAGATGTTAATACCGACTAAAACCTCCGCTTTCATCCCGACTTTGTCCCCACGGAAACCGCTGTTAGGCATTACTTGGTGGGGAAAGGAACTAGATACTGTTCTTCTTTTTGGTAGCCATGGTGTTATTTCTTCCTTCCTTCTTGTTATTGTCTTTTGCTCTATTTTTTTCAATGGAACGCAGGTCTGTAAGGACTTCTGTGGCATATGTGATGATAGCTTTCCAGGCAGCTGCTCTTCTGCTATTGCTCCTGGTAGTATTCTCTGGTTCAGAATTGTCTCCATTTCATCTCGCTGAGGTTTAAAACGTGAGCACTTAAAGTAAACGTGCTCTGCATCTTCAGTAGCTCCTGGACAGGACGGGCACTCCAGAGATTTATCGTGCTTGAAGCGGTGTAAGTTCTCTCAAAAGCAGCCATGTCCTGCGTCAAGTAATAGTTGACCTCACTATGGTTACGGTTTAGCAAAACGTCGATCCTTGGTATGAAACGATGCGTGTGTGTGTGTGCGTGCGTGCGTGCGTGCGGTGCGTGCGTGCGTGCGTGCGTGCGTGTGAGTTTTTTATAATGAGAGAACCGGACACCGCCACTGTCAGTAAAAAAACTGGTCGGTAGTTAAGTATTTCAGGAGTTTTATTATACAAACGTCATTTGAACAAGAAGAAACCGAATAAATCAAGATCTAAACAAGAAAACAGAAGTGTGTTTCTTTTTGTTACCCCAATTAGTACGAACACTTGTAAACCTGCGTATCCTTTTGCATTTTCATTAGGCCTACTTAAAAACTTCTTTTACAAAACAAATTTTATTTTGCGGCAAAGAATAATGTAATTCAGTCATCTTAATTATTCTAATTTTGACAAGTTTTCCTAATGTTATATTAAAAATTTATGCGATAAATACATATTTATGGATATTTAAAATATATATTAAAATTTTAAAAAGAATAGGAATTTTTATTTATTTGCAGTATTGTTTTGTTCACAACTTTATTTTTAAAAAAAATATGCAATATAATTTAAGTTAGGTAACAACTTCTAAACACAGAAAATCTCAACAATCACCACCAAACGTTTAATTAAAAAGAAATTCGTGGATGTATAGGGGGGCAAGCGCTAACTAGACCATCTGAACTGAAATATTATTCAATTGTTAGCCCGCCCCGCCTCCAAAAATTTTTAATGTGCCCCCTGGTTTAGCCAATCTACAGATTAGCCTGGCAAATTATGGTATGAAGTTTGGTAAAAACCCCGCATTCTAAAGATTAGCTGAAAATTTCATAAAAATCGGTCCAGCTGTTGGCTACAGAAAAGAAATAAAAAAGCGGAGACTTATTAAAAAAGACCCAAAATGGGTTCTTTTTGTTGTTGGGCGGCTGTGAATCATTTTCTCAAGTAATTTGAAGCGTAGAATCCAAATTCAAGGTTAGAATCATGCCATTGTGTAATGTTTTTTAAGATTTTTGAGGTAATGTACTTGAAAAATTGATTTTTTGACTACCTTTCAGGTTATGTACAGGATGCACTAAATGTTTTTGGTCTTTTATTTCAAATTCAAATTCCACGCATTAAATTACTTTAGAAATGACTCCGAGCTGCCCAACAATAGAACCTTTAGGTCCTATGTAAAATATACAGCTTAATCATACAATTTGGTAAACCATTACTGTTGATGTGATGCAGGCTAGCAAGATCCAAGAAACAATTCATTTTTACCTAAAAATGTTTAATGTATTTTTAGTTACAAGTAGATTTATGGGTATTATTAATAAATGTTTAACGTTCTGACACTAAATAATGATAAGTATAAACCTCTCTTGTTTAGTAAACTATTACTCTTTTTCAAAGAATGGCCATGTCGACATATTCGTTATTAAAACTTATCTTGTATATTTTTCATAACGGAGCATCCTTATCTATTCTACTCAAAAAATTGAATACCGCTCGTTGTTTTCACGTTCATTTGTCAAACATATTGACTATCTCTCAACGTTAAGTAACAAAGAAGCGATTAAATTAATGAAACCAAGAAAAGCTTCCTTATTAGCTTAGAAAAATAACTGCCATTCTTTTAAGAAATTTAACAAAATAAACTCGAAAAATAAGAAAAATATAATTTTTCTCTGATAATATACGTAATATAAGTATGTGATAGATTACTGCTTGGTAAAAAATAAAATAACGAGATAAAACTATTTCAGACTCTTTTAACAAATAATTAGGTTTTTGCATTAAATATAAAAAATGTAATTAATAAAAAACATGTATGGTCAAAGAGTAGTAATGGCAACAACTTAATGAAAAAATGATGTAAGTTATATCCTGGCAAAAGCAAGAAAAATGAAAATGGCATTTTAGTTGACAAAAAATATTTATAATAAAAAAGTCTTACCTATAAATACAAAACGAAGGCAACACACTTTTAAACCAGAGGTCTCATAGGCATTAGAATTCTTTATACTAAACACAGAAAAAAGGAGAGAAAAATTATAATAAAAATCCTATAACCAAATTATGAAGATAAAATGTGGGAGTTAAGAAATAACAAACAGATCAACATAAAAAAAGAACAAATAATAGACACAATGAAGAGACGAAAAGAGACTGACGAAAAAAATACTGAATTATTTTGTTAGAAATCCCAAAACGCAGATGCCTTGAATCAAGAAGATCATGGAAAAATTGTTAAAAAGGAGGTGGAGTAAAGAAATTTTTTTAAATAGATTAAAGATTTTGAAGACTTCCGTTGAACACTAAAATAATATTAGATACTACTTTTGTCTAAAAACTAGTGCTTTGTAATTTTTGGCGTCATAACCTTTCAAAGTTTTTAAGCCATTTTAACAATAAACGTATTAAATTTATTAAGTGGTATTTTAAAAAGATCTCATTTCACCAGAGGCAACTGCTTAAGTTGTCTGTTTAGTACAACTCGAAAAGTGCAAGTAGTCACTTGAACCGCAGATGCGCCAAGAGACAATCGCGGCATCGATCCTCTATCTATATTTTGTGGGCAGCTTGCGTCTCTCTTTCGTTTGCGCATTTTCAAGTGACTCCTTATGTTTTGAGTTATAAATTCATTGCTGATAAAATTTTGTTACATAAAATGTAAAACATTTAAAATGTAGTTGTTTAAGGACGTAAAAATTAAAAACAATGATGTATCCGCTGACCCAATTTTTCAACAACAAAAAAAAACCAATTCTATTGCAGACTCGCACATACTTTAGAGCACACAAAAACAGCGTGCATGAATCAATATTTCAAAAACGAAAACCCACACACAAATGGTCCTTTTGTGTAGCTTTATATTTGCACAAATTTTGTGATTTTTCTTTGAAAAGCGGCGTTACCCATGATGTACAAACAAAACTACTTGCACGAAAATACATCGAGGACCCAGTACTGTTAATTTTGTACACATAGTATTTTTAAAGTATAAACACCATAAACAAGCATCGGCTGTCTTTTTACCGATAGTTTCATCCCCATGGAAAGAAGACAAAAGTAAGAAATTTTTATTTTTTTTGGAATATATGTCACTAGCAGACGATCTTGTCCAATTCTAAACATACTTTGTTTGGTTGCTAAAAACAATGGTGAAATTTGAAGCGTTTTAACAAAGTGAGTTTATAATTCTTGAGTAACTTAATTTCTAACGGAATTAATGTAAACCAATTGTCGCAAGTTATATTTCGACACAAGTTGTGAATTTGCTGAGATATGCGAAGTACAATGGGCCTGCCGGTTTTTTTTGCAAAGGTGGTGAAAATTCTTTACGGAAAGGTTATGAGTCTGAAAGCTGAAGGTCTATTGTAAGACTCCCCTGACTGTGTAAGGTCTACTCACTAAAAACTCCTATTAAGGTCCGTCTGGCTAGTGGCTTCGGTGACAATTAGGCCTGCTGGCCCAGTGTATCTTGGGCCCGCCGGTTGCTTTCCTGCGTGAATTTCCATCTTGATGGTACAAAAAAACACGTGTCAACTAATAAAAAAAATTAAATACCTTATTTACTAGGCTTATTTTGTATATATTGTCGAAAGCTGCATCTACCCCGAGAAGCCTTTAACATTTTATCTATTGTGCACTCTTTACCGGGTGTATAGCAAGTTTGACAATTTTTTTAAAACGTCGAATACTTGTTTTATCAGTACCAATTTATCACACTTTTTCCTTCTACTCTAGTTCTAATGTCTTTAAATCAAAGAGCTCCTAAAAGTAGATATATCCGATTTTTCGACGTTACCATTCTGGAGCAGTTGAATTCGTATTCCATAAATTAGCTGAACTGATATAATTTGACTTAATAACCCTTGCCATGTATAATATGTCAAACATGGCTCTGACTTCATTAACATCGGTTTTTAGAACATCTCGTGGTCGTGAGTATTTGTTAGGAATACTTTGGAGGTATTATGTTCGTAAAAATAACAAAATCTTTATTCATTTGATAGATTAAGCATTATTTACATGTGGTTTAATACTTGAAAACCCAGTATAGGTACTGGAAAACCCCAATTGAGCTATGACCTTAAAAATAGTTGCGCAGAGCTAACTGGCAACGATGGACGGGATTACTAAAATGGGACCTGAAAAAAACCGCTCGATGGTACCGTAAAATGGGTTTGCATCTTATAGCCAAGGAGAAGTTCTTTAAAGAAACACCTCGAATTAAAATGGGCTTTAAACCGCAAACAAGTAATATAATACGGAAAGATAATGGTAAAAATCGCATTACAGAGGTATTAAAAACATGAAAAGAACATGTTTAGAAACTACTCAATGTAACAAAAGACGACGCAACAAATATACAGGTGTACCTAACCGCCGAAATAGCAACCAAAAAACCAACACTAGAAGAAGTGACGAAGGCCATAAAACGCCTAAAAAACAATAAAGCGCCAGGAAATGATACTATCCCCTTTGAATGCCTGAAAATGGAAGGTCGAGTACTCTTTCAAAAGATGCATAAGTTAATCTTAATAAAATATGGGATAGCAAAACATTACCGGAAAGCTGGAAACAGAGTGTTATTATACCCCTGCATAAGAAAGAAAGCTATCAGGTATGCAAAAACTACAGAGGGATTTCTCTCATTAACACCGCATATAAAGTGCTTGCAAACGTAATTCTAATCCGCATCCGGAAGAATCGATATATGATTATCAGTGCGGCTTTAGACCGGGAAGGTCACAGATAGATCAAATCTTCACTATCCTCCAAATCCTCGAAAAACACTGGTAATTTCATAAGGACCTCCACCAACTATTTATCGGCTTCCAACAAGCTCACGATAGTTTAATAAGAGACCATCTATGGGCAGCCATGGCAAAATGTGGAATCTCAAAGAAAATAATCAATATTACAAAAGTGTGCATGGGGGATAGCCGGTGCTGTGTTAAAGTTGGGAACAACATGTCAAAAAACTTTATGGTGGACAACAGCCTGAAGAAGGGTGATAGTTTGTCTCCAATATTGTTTAATATTGTTTTATATGCAGCGATCAAATGGGCTAACATTGACGTAGAAGTTTTTTCAAGCAATGGACCAAACCTAATACTGGCATTTGCATATGATATAGATCTTGTCAGTAGAGCAACAACTAAAACCAAAGGGTTGTTTGGAAAAATAGAAAAGGAGGCAGGCACAGTATTAATAAGGACAAAACAAAATACACGTATAATTTCCGGAGGAAGAGAAGAGGTCGACTAGGGCAAAATGTAACCATTGGCACCTACAATTTTAAACGGGTCTTAAAATTAAAATACCTCGGCAGACCACAAAATGAATAAATAAATTAATGCCCGCTTACGGAGCGGTAAAAGATGCTATTATGCACTGTTTCAATTGAGAATATTGTCGCGATCCTCAAAACTAAAATTTTACCATGCTACTATTAGAGCGGTAGTTATGTACAGATGTGAAGCGTGGATCCTAACCAAAGTTAACGAAGACGTCCTGCGAAGGTTCGAGTGAAAAGTACTTAAAAAATTTATAGACCAACCCAGGATCCTAGTTCAGGGCAATATCGAATAAGATCAAACGCGGAGTTAGAACAATTGTACCAGGGAGATATTGTAAGAGAAGCAAAGTCACAAAGATTGAGATGGGCAGGACACGTACATCGAGCACCGGATGACAGAATGTTGAAAATAGCATGGCAGGAAGCACCGACGAGCAGAAGTCCACCGGAAAGACCTAAAATGAGATGAAGAGACAATGTTCTATCGAATATGCGGAAGATGGGCATTTAAAATGAACAGGAAACAATGCTAGATAGAAGTGGATGAAGGCAAATTGTGCTTGCAGCCAAGACCCACATAGGGTTGTAGTGCTACTTGAAGAAGAAGAAAAGCCAAGGCGAAGTAGGTCAAAAAAAATAACATTATAATTTTATTTCAAAAAAGAATTTAAAACATTTATTTATTTATTAACCAAAAAGCATTAAATGCTTATTACAGGCGTAATGGGCTAATATCACACTAAACTAAATATAAGTAAAAAAATAAAAATTTAATCTTTAATTCATAATTAAAATTGGCAATGAAAAATAAAAAAATAAGAGGCTACACGATGAGCTTGCAACCTAAGTCGTTAACCTCGTCGTAGCTTTATTATCTGAAAATTCACTTTCGCTGTCACTACTATCCTCTCCCAAGATTATTAATAAATCCGCCACGTTGTTAATAAAATGTTCTCTTTCAATGTTTTCAACTTTTGTCACATATGTCACAAATATGTTTCCATTGTTCTACAATCACTTCACCACATTTTTTTCTGTTAATTTCTACACATCATCTTATTTAAAAGTTACGATGCAAGCAGCTACTTCGTTCTCCACCAACACTTATATTTTTTCTATGGGGTTAAGCTCCGGATGAGAAAAATTATAAAATAATTTTTTTTAAAAATTGTTGTTTATCGGTAAAATTAACAATATTCTTAAAACAGTTTAATTTTTTCGTTTGCTGGAAAGAAATCTCATATTAATTTCATCACTGGTGTAATTTAATTACGACAGTGGCAAATGTATACAATGAGTTTTCAAGATTCGGAAGTAAGTTCAAATGATAGTAAATCGTTAGATGTTATCGGTTTCCTTTTCTAATGTATTATAATCACACAACTAGCTCGCGTGTGAAAACAAATTGCTGTAAATTAGGCATATTACATTTTAACATGGAATATTACATGTTGCTGATACGACTTAATGTATCTGTGCATCGATAATATTTCGATCAAAAAATTGTAAAAATATATTATATTTTTTTTTAATTTTGTAAATATTGGTTGTGTAAGGAATACGAATTTTAGCTGTGCCGCAAAAATGTTGGCTACATTTTCTTGAAATCATTTTCGGGATGTTTCCTGTTGTTGATTTAAGAAATTGACTTTTTATCTACTGTACAAACTTAAGTTTTAAAACAATAAAAACTGTAACACAATTTATTTTATGATTAAAATTTAGTGATGATTGGTAGGATTTTTTTAAAAAGAAAAGATGGTTTGTATTTTGTTTGATTTCAAAAAAAATGTAATTTTTTATTTTAAAAATTATTTATTTATGAAAATTGGTATTGGGGAGTCATTTTTTTTATTTAGTGAATAATTATTTTTGGTTAACTTGGGTATTCTAATTTTTTTTTGTTTATTTCAAAGATAAAATTAAAAAAGTGGCGTTTATAAACTTAATTTTTCTAATTGCCCTATCTCTTACATCGGTCGAACTTGTAGATCAATTATTCATCGAATTAATGAACACAAAAAGCCTGACAGGCCATAACTTTGGCCCTAACAATAACTTAAACATTTTACACAATATGGAAAATAATAATCTAAGACTGGATCTGTGTTTAAAGATCTATAAATTTTGAAAGATTTTGCCAGCAATATTTTATTGCTTGAACACTCAAGTCAACTTGAATAAAGATTTCATTGCTCTCTATCAAAGAATGAGCAACCAAAATTAAATTTATGCTCGTTGCTTTTTTTCAATTGTTTACTTTACTCCCTCTCTTTTTTTATTAAGGTCAAATTTACCCAACTGTTTTTTACTTTAGTTGGTACCAATATTTCTTTTATTGATTACCGAAAATTTTTATCTTTGTTTATATTTTGTCATTTAATAGTATAAACGTGTTTTTTGTGTTTATTTAATTTTTATTTTTAACAGAAACCATTATGATATTAAAAACCAAATTCATTCTAATGTAATTATATCACTTGTTGTTCCTAACATGTATTTACGTATTACCATTTTTCATTTTTTTTAAACAATATTTTTTATACAATTAGTATTTAAGTTGATTATTTACTTGTAGAAAGCTATAAAAATGACTCAAGTCAAAAGTGCTCTGCATTTAGTTGGTAAATTATGGCACTATTTTTCTTTTGAATTTAAAAATGTACCAAGCATTTTTTTTATTTTAATTTTGAATTTTTTAAATTTTTTGTAAAAATTTCGTCAGTCTTTATTGGTATAACTAATTGTTACTCTATCTCACTGGTGGTTTTATTGTTTTAAGACGTTTTATTAACTTGTTTTCTTTTATTCCGCCAACTCTGGTTGTAATTGGCGATCATCAAGTCTACTGTTGGCTTTAATGTTGCAACCTTTTGTAGTTCTGACGTCAAGCAACCATACCACTTCTTTTTCTTAGCCAACCAAGACATAACATTGAAACTGGTGGTGTCATCGCTTTTTTTCTTGATTTAAGAAGTTAGTAACGCAAACATAGTTATTGGGTTTATTCAATATAAAGTCAAAGATTTATTAATAGGACAGTTTTCCAGTATTAATAGGTGACAAAAAAAGTCTGGCGAATTGTTGGGAATAATTAGTTTATGAATAACGTATCACTGTTATTATACGTACATTACATCCGGTAGATTCGTTATCGGAAATTTTAAACAAGTAAAATAACAAGCTAACTAAACTAATATGAGCACACGTGCATGACCCTGTTCGTGTGATTCATTCAGTAGAGCGATAATTACGTTGAAGTGAAAATAGAACATGTTGGAGTCTTTTAATGGTTGCGATTTTTGAACTGCAAGTTTGTGCACTTGTATTTAGATTGTAAAGGGGATCGTAAAGGCTGCATAGCCTTTCAAGCACCTCGACCTATCAGATCTTTTGTGCAATAAGTTATATATTTGTGACTAAAAATCGCTAGTGGAGACCGAGTCTTAGACTATACCTATATAATGAAAAAAGGTCTGCGATAAATCTAGACTGTTGATATTAATCCAGAAACGTATAAATAATAATAAAATTAAGTCCTCATGTATGCCATTTTGTAAATCAATGCCTATTTGAAATAATTAGAGACTGGTCGAAAAGAGAAAACTAATCTGTGATCCAATTATTCAGGTAAATTTGTATGAATAAAATAATTTTTTGTTTCACCTAATAACATGTTTTTTCTTTTAATTCAATTATGTGGTTATTCTGGCACTAGCAAATATTAACTTTAATATTAAATGACGACTTACAGTGTTAAGTTATGTTTACAAAAAAAAATTTTGTAAATGAGTTGCTCACAGTTTTTGTTTAAACTTCTACTATTAAAAGTGTTTCGTTTTTAAATTTTTTTGTGGTACATTTATTATGAATTTAATATTTTTGGCTTTTATGTGCCTTTAAAACTTTTCAAAATAGGCAAAAGTAAAGAGAAGTAAAAAGAACAACTAACTGGAAAGATTTTTTATTGGTTTTCTTAAAAGGCCTTCCTAGAGGATTAACATGGATGGATTGCTATTAGGGTACTCGAGATAAGAGTAGTGAATGGAAGAGGATGCTTGACTTTTGTAATAAAAGCAACTTAATAAGGGCTTTAGCGAAAATAACCGCACGGTTTCATGGCGATAGCGTGTTCATAAAGAAACATTGTCACGAGTAAAACAAATAATGGAAAAGAAAATGGAAATTGAAAGTGATTGGAGACATTTTAAAGACATTTAAAATGAAGACAGGGGGCGCTTTATTGCGTTTTAACAGAGGCGCTGCTCCAAAGTTTAACGTTTAAACTTTATTATTAGAAACAAAAAACTACATTTTATATTTCAATTAATAACCCAAAAATTTTAACGGGATTTTTTTTATTTTAAAATATATAATCAATAATGACAACATATAAGTAGCAGTTTTTAAATGTAGGTTAAAGATACTTCGTCTCACAGAAAATCTGTAAAAGAGCAAAAAATCCAAGTACCAAAAAAAATCATTCATATGAGAAGCTAAAAAATAAAAGCGGAATTGTCTACAATTTGACGAATTTTGTATTTTGGTGGGATGAGAATAAAATGCTTTGGGATAAAACAAATATAAAAAAAGCAGATCACTCATTACTCAGTGGCAAATTTGTCCAAAATAAGCGTCATACAAGTAAATTAAGAAAACAGCCTAAATGGTACAAAAAGAAAAAAACTAACAGGTTATAATAATAATAATAATAATAATCGTCTTAAAATAATCATATTGTGCAAAAATAAGAGTAGATCAAAAAGTGTGCGACGTATCTCCCACGGCACTGGGTTTAAATTAAAGAAGGTAGAAAATTGGGTAGGATAATAGGACTCAAGATCATAGGATCTTTTTTCCTTTTGTGTTTATTAAGGATTGTTTGTAGGAATATGGAGTTAAAGAAGGATTTTTTTTATATTGATCGTATAATTTTTTTTCCGGGTTATTTAATTAAAATGGAACGTTTACAAAAAGAAGAGTTTAAAAAAACTGCGATAATGTACAGACGTGACAAAAGAAAAAATAAAAAAAACAAATTGCGTGTTTATAAGTGCAAATAAAATCTTACTAATATTTTTTTCACCTTTAAAAATTCTTAATGAAACTATTTGTGCATTTATTGTACCTAGATGAATGAATTTTTTAAAAAATAATATTAATTTTCTACATAATTATAGCAATTTTTGTTGGTAGCCTTCGAAAAAATATGCTGGCAATGGATCTAATTAGGCTGTGGTAAAAAAAATCACGTTTTAACAAAACTTCGAAATCCTGATTTATAAATGTAACTAAAAGCGAGGAATGTATTTTAAAAAATAAGCGAGATCAGAGATTTTTGTTCAGTGTAGATTAGTGTTTGATGAAAAATATTAAAAAAGGTGTAAAATTTTTATTGTTATAACATTGTTTATTTTTTTCATATAATGGTACCGGTTTTCCCATGAAATCAAATAATACCATTAGAAAATACTTCATTTCTTGGGTTTGAGATATCGTACCTTAAATAGGATACCTCAGTGAAATGGATAAAGTTCATAGGCAAGGTAGATTTATAGTTTATTTAATTAAACTTGGTACTTTACTTTGATATTGTAAAAAAAAGGTGACGTGATCATAGAAAAACGTTTTTATAATATTACATGCCTGTAAAGAAAACGATTTTGTGCCGAATTGTTTGTTATTATCGGTAGAAAATATTTTAAGGTGTTCATTACATCAAATTAAAGTCTGGAACTGCCGTCGGCTAAATTTTCTGAGATTTCGAATTCAAAAAACAGAAAAAATATTTCTGTCTTCAATTATACAGTTAGGACAGTTAGGACCTTACTTTAATTTTGTTATTTATTTAGATTGCAATTATTGCAAAAAAATGTGAGTGTGAATGGGCAAGTCAGTAAAGGTCGACCTCGGCGAATATATCTCGATCAGATCAACATTGTTTTAAATGCCAGTCCAATAGTACCAACAACCGATGATAATGTATGATAGCACTAATAAAAGTGGAAAAAGCGAAAGAAGTAAGAACCGTAGCGGAAGTGGCAGAAAGTGGTCTCTGTCTACCCCCTACGGGAAAAAGGCGTATATATATATATATATATGTATTATTGCAGTTACACTATTTCATTGAACAATTTTTTTATGGTTGTTTATTTTAATAATATATGTTACAATTAATTTTAACGCTCTACCAAAGGTTGGTAACCACAGGGTTGAAAAGTTAATTTAACGGGATATATAATTAACCAAAAGATATAACTACATTTTACTTAAAATAACAAACATAACTATGGACTTCATGAATAAACAATACATTTGGGGTTTTTTAAAATTTACGCGACCGACGCGACGCTTGGATTGTTTATCATTTGTATACGTCTATCTACAAAGCACGCACACAAATTAAACGGACGCCGGCGCCGTTTTCTACAATTGTTTGAAAACTAGACACATGATCAGCGCAAAAATATTTATGGTTTTATTTAACTTTTCCTTGCATAAAAACGTGTTTGAATCAATGGCAACAAGCAAATAAACATAAAAATAATTTTAATTTAAATGTTATTAAATTCTTATCGTAATTTTACCCCAAATTTTGTCCATTCATACATACATACGTATAGTCACGCATTTTTCCCGTAAGGGTAGGCAGAGACCACTTTCTTCCTTTTGCTACGGTTCTTACATCTTCTACTTTTATCAGCGCTTTCTCACATGATCGTCGGTTGCTAGCATTCTTGACCTGGTCTTTTTTCAAAACAATTTTGATCTGATCGAGATACGTTCGCCTTGTTTGAACTCTTCCAACCAGCCTATTAAGTCTCGCCTAATAAATCAGTTTCGTCAATCTTCTATCTATCCTCTTTACGTGTTTAAATCATTCCTTTATCTATCTTTGTTACCTCATATTATTTTACATCACAGCGTTTCTAATATTTCAATATTCCTCACTACATTCATCAGATTCACTTCATCTATACTTCTCAGACTACTCATCTTCGCAGCATCTTACGACTTGAATTCTCTTTAAAATAAACTGTTTTAGAAGCAGCAGACACCCAGTAGAAAATTATATTTCCACTTTTAAATATTGCCATTTTAAATATGGAACTAAGTACCTTAACTGGAACTGGCTCAGGCGTCTACCCTTAAAAATCAAAATAGAGCAAACAAGACATGCTCGGTCTTCCAAGCTAAAATACATGTCATAAACGCTTGTGCTGGTAAAAATTTGAAACAAGGATATAAAAAGAAAACAATCCTTATTAGATTAGATAGTCAAACGGTATTCAAAGCCTTGGCATTACGAAGAATATACTCAAAAATTGTCTGGGAATGTGCTAGAAACCTACGAACCTTGGTAAACCATAACAAGATTACCTTGTCGTGGGTGCCAGGGCATAAAGGTATTTCTGGTAACAAAGAAGAGGACAAACTAGCTAGGTGGAGCTCTGGAACACCATTTATTGAGCCAGAACCAATAATAGGGATACCCGAGGCCAGCGTTAAAGCAGCGATTAATGGCTGGGTCCACTCTCAGCATTAGCTGAAGTGGGCACAGCCAGAGCGAGCTAGGCAGAGAAAATTATTAATGCTGAAAGAACCCTCACCTAAGCAGGCAGGGAAAATGCTCTCGCTTAGTAGGGAAAAACAGTTGTGGGAATTTTTACCGGACACTGATCTTCAAGAAAACATCTGCACAATATAGGCGTTTTTGACACAAATCCTATATGCAGATTATGTAATGAGAAGGAGGAAACAGCAACTCATATTATCTTCAAATGTGATGCCACCGCCCAATGAAGGCACTACCTGGGTTGTATACAAAACCAAGCAGGTGATCCACCTGGGGCAATAGCAATACCTGAGGTTCTACTTCTTAACAGGAGAATTGCAGAAATAGGACTAAACTAAGGAGCTGGAAAGGTACGAAAAGCAGACAAGCTGCAGTGCACAGTGAAAAAAATTAGACCTATTTTAAAACTCCTATTTACTTATTCGTTCATTCAAGTACCTTAACTACATTTCTAAAGTAATACACAAATTAAAAGATGAATGTGTAATAAATAGCTTGTGAACGTAACCAACAAAACCACCGAACTGTAAAGATACTAATTAAATCTACAACAGTGCATTTTGATCAAAAAGGCCGTCATCTGTGTACGTTTTGAGTCGCATGTAATTGAATATTGTGTTTCTAATATAAAAAATTCCTAATTTATTATTTTTTTCTATTTGTATAGTACTTTTATGCTTCTTTTGCCAAACCCAACGTTCACTGCCATACATAAGTATAGTGACCAGCACTACTCTATGCTCAGCAGTCGTGCCTTTTTTGACAAGTCTTAGCTGCTCATTGTAAATTTTTTTTTTACCTTAGCACAAAAATTGCTTGGCATAAATATTTAAGAAAACATGTTTTTGTAAGTGTTTTGTATTTTATCGATTTTAAACACTAAAGAAAATGTGTTTGTATTTATTAAATTTAAAGTAAATTTAATGAATTTTTGAATTAAATATGTCAAATAAAAAACATTTAAAATATTATGCAAATATGTTTACATAAAAAAAGAGTAAGAGTTTTTTTAGAGATTTTAATCACATTTGTCAAATTCAATTATTGTATCTATTATTTTTATGCAAAAGCTATATAAGAAGTATATAGTCTTTGGAAAAACGATTTACTCAATCCAGTTCAAACATAACACCACTAGTTAAAAGAGTTAAATCCAAGGTGATAGCTAAGAGATTTAATACTTTTTTTTAAGTAAAATTGAAAGGAAGCACTTGGAAGCTTTGAAACTTGGCAAGAATTACATATAAGCCCGTCGTTCAAGAAATACGAAGCCTGCATTTGGTTGATATAACTTTGAAATTCTCCAGTCACTACCGAAGCTGAATGGATTTTTAAAATGAAAGTTTCAATTGCAAGTTTCATTTTTTTTTACCGCGGCCCTTTTAACTTTAATCCAATCCAATTGATCTTTTCCAAACAAAAGCATCTAAAAATTTGCTTTTAAATCATTGTAGAGACACGTCATTAATTTAAAGTATTATTTAACAAAGTTTTTAGAAATTATAATCTTTGAATTAAAAAAAAACAACTTGGACGTTAACAAACTTTAAATTTTTTTTTTAATCCAGTTTGCAAACAAGATAATGCATTGCAAATAACAAATGATATAGCAATAAAGTTGGGCTTTTTTAACAGGACTATCTTATTAAAACAACCTTAAAAGCAAACAATACACGATCAGTACCTATAGCCCATTTCACCAATATACGACGGTATTGGATTAGTAACCGAGGCATCGACTTAACGGGAGCACTATGTTGAGAGGTACATCAGTAAATTCCACTAAGATTTAAATCCGAAATTTTTTTGTTTAGTATTATTATGCTTTTGTCAAGACGTTTTATTTTTATTTTTTGCTTTATTGTGAAAAGAATTATTTGATGTATCTCTCGATAAGTTTTTGCTTAGAAATAGGCACATATTTAATAATGTTAAAAGAAAATGCAACAAAAATAAATTATCGGTACAAATTTAATAAATATGTTTGATCATGTAGTATTTACGGTATTATCAAGCATCAGATTTATAGTCATCATAATCGGAACTACTGTGGTCGCTATCCTTATTTGGATTGTACATGATAACAGAATTAACTGCTTCCATGCGGTTTTCACGAATCCACAATTCCTTTATTAAATTTTTACATTTTGTGACATATTTTTCCTACATTTCAGGAGTGGCAGGTTTTCAAAAAAGCCTTATCACTCTAACCATTAGATCCAAAGTGATAGTCGCAATAAGTTTTTTATATTCTCCAAATATACTCAATGGGTTTAAATTGATAATGAAATGATAAGGCAGAAGTCTTAACACACGATGTCTATAACTGAGTATAATTTGATCCACTGTGAACATTTTTTTCTCTTTCGTGCCTTTTAGCTATCGATTATGATTCCGGCTTAAAGCATTACTGTGGAAATGAAATATTATTGTTCGTTAACCATTTTTTTATATTCTGTATCGTCTAGGAATTTGTTGGTTGCTTATTTAAAATTTCCGAATGATGCGGAGCATTTTATAATACAATGACAGTTGGTTCATGTAACGATGGTAATAGTTTCTCTTTTAACCATTTCACAAACATCTCTGTATCCATATTGTCATGATAATCGGCCAATTTTGAAATTAATAAAAATAAAAGATCCGCTCCATTAACAAAACCATGCTTTTTACCTGCATGCACAATAATGCGTCTTTTTACTTCACCGTTGGTGTATATTATAGACTTTATGTTATCGTCCTGTCAAATTCTTTTTGTTCAAACTTTAGTAAAAATAAGTTTTTTCCAGATAAACAAATATGGAGCATTCTTGTTTACAGTGAGTATAATTTCTCAAAATTCAAAATTCTTTTGTGCAGGATTTTAGCCTTTTTACACAAAGCCTTTCGGTTGTCCTCATTTTTAAACTTAAACCCCATTGACCCTTAATTTCCAAACAAGAAGTCCCTTATAAAATTAAATTTCTTTACCTACGAAATTTATTTAAAATATTAAGGGAATTTACTTTCTTACTTTTTAAATAAACAGTTGAATACTGGTTAACGAGTTTCTAGGGATAATCCGAAACCAGCGTATATTCGTGAAATATGCTATAATTTTTGTAATGTCAATACGCTTAAATGTCTTTTATTATAAATACTTTATTTATTTTTAATTCCAAACGATCATTTGGGAAGACTTTATTTTTTTCATTTGACAATAAACTTGGTACTGAAATACTGATGTAATAAAAAATATCTGCTGAGTAAATATTTGTTACTAATGTTAATAAACCTTCATCATTTTCAAAAATAAAAAGAGTAAGCTAGTTTTATTTTAAGTTACCAGGACTCTTAAAAAAAACTAGTCAGTGGATTTTTTGATAAAATAATCATAAAGTTAGGTACTGTGTTTTCTAACGAAGTAAATTATAATTTGCCCGATAAAACACGTTTTATTTCTTTATAATGGTTATCGTTTATGGGATGAAAAAAACTAGGAAATTATTCATTTAAGAGGTATTATCTTTAAAGAAAACTCAATTTTGGAGGACAATAATACCAATAATAAACTTAAAGCGACAATCAAGTATGATGAAAATGTAACCCAAAAAGTTCAATCTGAAAATTAAGAACAAGAAGAAAAAAACAGGATATTCTAAAAAACCAAATAAAAATGGAGTTTTAAGTGACAACGAAAAATTTGACGAAAATGATCAAGTCAAAAAGTACACAATTTACCAAGATAATTTAATAATTATGCTATGCTGTAACAGAACACGATAAAGAACTTTGAAAAAAGAAAGTGGAGAGAAAATCATAGCAAAATTAAACCTGAATATTGGTTGATTAAAACCAGCTAACTCGTCTTCTTTTCGATAATCATTACATATTAAAAAGTCGAAATTTTGAATTAGATTAAGAATGTTACAAAAAATATGTATTCCAAAAGGCTACTAAAATCAAATTAGTGGAAGGGTCTTCGACGAAGAAAAGTTAACGTCGTCGCCATGTCGAACGGTAGAATTAATTTTATAACTTGGCGGTGTAGAAAAGGCAAAGCCGGCAGACATTTTGTGGTTTGACTAAATGAGATTCCCCAGTGTCAAGGGATTTTCTTTATTAAAAAAAATGAGATTCACAATATTTTTTTAATTAGGAACCGGCAACTGCCGTCGATGGAATGTATACAATGGCAATCGTTATCGTCTGAAACTTCTGTATAAGGGATACATTTTTTTGGAATGTCGCTAAAAAAATTTTGAATTTTAAAACTGCAAATTAAGTTAACCGCTATAGCGTTATGATGAGCGCCCTTTATAAAAATATTATCAGTAGCATTTTCATTGTGGTTTTTAATTCACCACAATAATTTTGTCTAATACCTGAAGGAACGTTAAAAATTGTTTAACTTCTAGTCACTTTATTTTCCTTTTTTAAAACCTAACTAAGTAGTTATTGTATCCTACCAGGACTAAGTTTTCCATATGGGTTACGTGAATATTTTAGTAAAACACTTATCTAATACTAGCGGACACGGCAGACGTTGTCATGCCCGAACGTTGGCTTGCCTGCTTTGGGAATATTACTATTAAACTCAGCGACGCCAAAATCTTTAAATTCGACACTAATAAAGCGTTTTTAAAATATTTTACATTCCACTACCCTTCCACCCCTTTCGTAGGGGTGCTAACAATATTGGAGATATCACAATCAAACCAAGTGTCCATAAAAGTATAAAAAATTAACCAAAATTTATCATTTATATACAAACAATTTTAACGCCATGTTTTAGAGGGTTATTGGACATTTCAATTTTCAAAACCTTGTTGAATGCTTTCGATAAATTTATAATCTAGGATGTACGGAGCAGGGATTGTAAATCCTTTTTCAGTATATGACCTAGATATTGAAACTTTCGCTTTTTTTATGGGGTTAATGACTTCACATTCCTTATTCATCCGATTTAGGACTTCCACATTAGAGATCTTTTCTGTCCAGGGGATACTCCACGTTCTACGGTAGCACCACATTTCGAAGGCTTGTAGTTTGTGTGATTCTCATCCTAAGTCCAATCTTGATATCTCGACTATCAAACAACTTTTTCATTTTCATAAATGTTGACCTGGCTATCTTTATTCTCGTTCTTATTTCTCTTGTTTGGTCACCCGATTTTTCTATCCAGGCTTCCAGGTATTTGTATGACTGCACATTCTCTATTAAGATGTCTGCTACTGACTCGTTTACATGGTTGTGATTTTGGGGGAACATTGTAACTACCATTAACTTGGTTTTCATAAAATTTATCTTTAAGACTGTATTCGTTACATCGATCATTTAATTTCTCTAGAAGATATTGTATGTCTCTTTGATTGCTCGTTAACAAGACGGTGTCATCAGCATATCGCATATTATTTAAAACCTCTCCGTTAATAACTATCCCTACCGATTCTTCTTACAAGGTTCTTTTTAAAATGGCTTCGCTATACATGTTGAATAGTATTGGCGATAGGTTGCATTCTTGCCACCACGACGGATTTCCATTTCCTCTGTTGGCTGGTTTTCTACCTTTGTATTCGCTCATTGGCCCCAGTATAGGTTGCTAATTATTCTCACATCGTCCAAGTCAATGTTTTTACTGACGAGTAGCTGATGTAACTGGTCATGTTTCACCATGTCAAAAGCTGTCTCAAAATCGATGTAACATGCAAACACATCTTGGTTCATATCGAGACCCCGCTGGAAAAGAACGTTTATTCTAAAGAGCGCCTCTCTTGTTCCATGTCCTTCACGGAATCCAAACTGCGTGTTACTAATGTCCTCCTCAAGATTTCTGTATATAAAAATAGCTTTAAGGTGTGACTCATGAGTGCAAATAAAAAAATACTATATACTTTTAATACATATTTATTAAATTAGTACCGATAATTTATTTTTAAAGCATTCTCTCTTTTAACATAATTAAATATGTGCCTATTTTTAACCAAAAAACTCATCGAGAGCTATATTAATGATTTCTGTTTACAATAAAACAAAAAATAAAAATAAAACGTCTGAAAAAAAACATAATAATAAACAAAATATTTTCGAGTTTAAATCTTAGTGGAACTTACTGATGTACCTCCCAACACAGTGCGCCCGTTAAGTCGATGCCTCTGTGACTAATCCGATACCGTCGTATATTGGTGAAATAAGCTATAGAGTAGTTTTTGTAGTGAATTACTTAATTTTTTATCGCAAATGTTTATTATATTTTGTGCTGGTTGACTGCATACCATACCCCTCAATGTTCTGCATTGGAATTTTCAAGTTCCTTAAATATTTTTCCAAATCTGTTTAAGGAGAGTCAACAAGTCTTCCTAATAGCAACAATACTTGACAAATATTTGACAAAAAAAAATCAAGAAAATTAGCACACTAAAAATGTTCATGTTATTTGCTGTAACAAAGCAGAACTTTCGACTTTCGGTTTTAAAATACAGTTTCCATTGTACTCTGTCTTATACACCTTGCACCTATTAAAATTAATTCAAAATGAAGTGACGCGTAATAATTACAAAAGAGATGCTTAGTAAGATAAATTAAACAAAGACAAAATGCGATAAGAAAAGAGTCCCTTTACTTTGACAAAAAAAAACTAATGGACACTCGATGGAAGTGTGCTTTCAGTCGAAAACGAGAGGAAGATACTGGAATAATGGCAATAAAGGCATTTAAATGGGGATTAACAGGGTTACTTAATTAAGGGTAAATTAAAAAAAAAGTAAAATTTTTTATGAACTTAAGAATTATTATGCATTGTCGTTTATAAATATACTGATATAAAGTTAATGAAATTTTATGTTAAATTTTAGAATACGGAACCTAGGTTTGTTCAGACGATTATGTATTTATTTTTTTTTATTGAAACGTACATATTTGATATTTCTTTTATTTTTTTAAAAATTTATTTTTTAACAAAAAGGCTGTTTTGTTTCCGTTAAATTCGTTATATTACAAGTCACGTATTTTTGGAAAGTTTATAGATTTATTATGTTTAAGAATTGAGTTTGGAACGTTTAAAGCGTAAAAACCTTTTTTTTATTGTTTTACGGGCAAGCAGAAGATACGTCTGAATCACGGGTCTCTTTAAAGAAAAATTTTGCTTTTCTCCTTTGGTCAAACAATCTGTTATTTTACTATTACTTCTATATAACATGGGAAACAGAGCAGAAGCAAGGTTAGGTTAGGTTAGGTTAAAACAGTGGTTTTAGGAGAACCGTTGTGATACCGTGATGGACGGCGATTCCTTCCCCCTCTACCGTGAGAACCAGGAACTTTTTATAAAAAAAATGAGGTCTTTATTGCTAACTGAGATGAGATCAGATAAGTCATCAAAGTTCGGTTGCCCTAGTATAAAAATCCGTTTTCTGCCTAGGGCAGGGCAGTGGCAGAGAAGATGTACCATTGTTTCCTCCTCTTCCTCATTGTCACAGCTTCTAGTCGTGTCGTACCTTTGCGATTTCCATGCGCTTTGCATGGGATCTATCTGCCCAGTGTCCTGTTATGGCTGAGATAGAATTTCCAATGGACTCCCTAGATAGAGTTAAAACATCATTAGTTCGATGAAGATTTAAGGTCAAATCTGTTTTCATGATGAGCATGTGGGTTCATTTTGCCACTTTAAGTTGGTTTTTTAAACTACTTTGTTGTGCAAAAGGAGCATAATAGGAGTATAATAAAGTCATCTAATTAGATTTTGCATCTGATATAAAGTTTTTTTGCAAAAAAATTGCAAAAATGACCTACAAAAACCGGGCTCTACAGTGGTGTTACCCCTTAAATTGTTATAAAATATTGATTAATTAACACTTTTGAATTCATTCTTTCTATGTTAGTTTATAAGTAACTGTTTTCCAGCCTTCTGTTTTGCTACATTTATTTAATGGTTCATTTAAACAAAGTTTAAATCGTTTTACCAGCTAGAAACCGTTTACCCTATAATATTACTCTTTTTTGCGTTAAATGCTTGTTTTCACGTCTGTCTGTTAATTTTTGACCTATCTGAACACTTGATGGTTTTTATTTACCTTTTTGCTGCAGTTTGTGTTTGAATAAGACTTATTTGCGTAAATAATTTCATTTTTATTTATTTTACTCTATTACTATGTAGCAATTGTTTGATTAATTGTTAAACCCATTGGAATATTTTTTTTGAGTAGGTACTTGAATAAAGTCGAACACATTTTTAAAAAACAGGCGGAGTTATCCTTAACAAAACAATTTTTTTGGTGCGTAAAACTACGTAAAATTACACATGAATTTTGTTATTAAAATACGAAACTTTAATAGGTTGTGTAAGTTTGTATTGCAGACCACAGGTACAGTTAATTTCTGGGTACTTATAAAAATTTCTAAAAACTAAATCTCAAATATAGTTCATAACGTCTCTTGATCGTAATGTTATTATTAAATTTTTTGTTATAGTTTTTCATGGTTTAAATAGGTTTTTAGCACTTGATAACTTTTAAAACAGTCTACATGTAAACCTACTAAAATAATACAATTGTACCATTTTTCCCAAAATTATAAATAAAAGCCTTAAAATGTTGGTGCTTATTAAAAAAATTTACTTGATATATGAGTAGATAAATACAAAGAAAACTAGGAAAGTTTTGCAATACCTACTATTTATTTAATTTTTTTAAAATAATGTCTTCATGTCTTCATCATCCGAAACCAATCCTTTAACCACATCTGCCACGACTCGCTAGGGAGTATAGCGCATTCGTTGTCACAAGCACTCAAAAGGTCCTTTTCCCTAAATAACAGTCTTCCTTTCAGCTTCTTTTTTACTTGGGGAAATAGTGCAAAGTTGCAGAGTGCAAGGTTTGGACTGTAAGGGGGTGCTCAAGCAGTTTCAGTCCTGTAGTTGTCAAATATTCGATGCAGGCTTTCGCGTGGTGAGGTAAAGCGTTGTCATGATAAAATAAGCAGGTGAGCTATGACTGTTTTTTGTGTGTCTTACAAGACACGTTCTACAATTACACTCGATTTAAAAAATACAGCTATCACTTTCTTCTTTACTGTTTGGAATTTTCTGACTGCTACGGGTGTATCCTTCTCATAAATGACCCAAACTTTGTTTTGAGACTTGGTCGGCACATCATAATAGTACAGCCAACTCTCATCATCTGTTACGATGTTTACATACCGAGATTGTCGCTTTTCAAACATTTTCAGCGCCTCCTGGTACCATTTCACAAATCGTGTTATCTGGTCTTCCGTCAGACCATGCGGCACCCAAAGAGAACAATCTTTTGTCACGTGCAAATGATCGTTTATAATTGAATGAATTGCTGCCGCAATTAGGCCAAAGGTTTCATCAATTTGTTGGTAAGACACTCGCATGTCTTTTTCAAGCATTTTCCTCACAGCAGTAACGTTTTCCTACGTAACTGACGTTGTTGGACTCCTCGTCCTCTCGGCGTCCTTCAGACTGAAATTTTTCCTTTAAAATTCTCTGTACCACCTGAATATTGTCGTACGATGTAGACAATTATCACCTAGTGCAAGAGTCATTTTTTTTAAGCATAGATCTATGTTTAAACCACGAGCAAAGATGTACCGCAAACCCACACGAATATCATTTTGTGACCAAGATGCCATATTACGCCTTTTAAACCATTACTGCTAGCAAACAACTGAGCCCATCGGCTTGATGCAGCGGATAGTGTGTAAGTATGAACACGCTTCAACATGCACTAACACTTAGACTTCTTTTGTAGTAGTAGTTAATTATTAAGAAATTTTTATTTAAAAATCTTTAAAAATAATGTATGACGGTAGGTATTACCTAATATTTTATTTATTTTAAATAAAAATAATTATTTGTCCATAGTTTATAATAATTTTTACTCGACATTTGTATTAAATTGGAAAATGTAAAAAAATTGAAGATTTAATTGATCAAAGAGCAATTAAATACTAAAATTTCAATTACTAGTTTGCCTTAGGCTCTAATTAATATTATAACCACGCTATTATTAATAGTGTTCTACGCTACATCAATGATGTTCCTCAGTAATGTCGCAATTAGTTAAAAGTATTTTATTTATTTATTTATATACGGATTACCCCATTTTTTCAATAGTTTAACCGATTAATATAATTTAATGGAATTAAACAATAAAATTTAAATAGGTATAATAAAAAATAGTAAAATAATACATATGAAATAGCAGTAAATAGTAAGATAGGTAAAATATAAAATATATGATTTAGCAGTTGATATTGTTCTCTTTATTAAGATCGTTTAAAAGAATTTATAAATTTGTGTTTGGATACATTATATTTAACCCCAGATTACAATGTTCATTATCTAGTCTTATTAATCGTGTCGATGAATTGTTAAGACCATACTTTGTGTTATGAAAAGGTACTTTGACTAAATCAGTATTACTAGTGGTTCCAGATGGTATTCTGAAGTTTAATAATTCCAATAAATTAGGACATGGTATTTCATTGAATTAAATAATGTAAGTAGATTACTTCTTTTTCTTCGGTTGTAATGAGTTTGAATGTTTAGAAATGTTAAAATAGTCCTATAGTTATAGTTTCCAAATTGTAGATTTAATCTGTAGGCCACATGTCTTAAAAATCCATTCTAAACACTTTTAATGGAATTAATAAGTACTTGATAGTGGGGAGACCATACTGTAAATTTATACTTAAGTATAGAACACACAAATAAGTTGCAAAGCATCTTCAAGGCATTAATTATTAAATCACTTAAGTTGAGTAAAATGAAGTTTAAAATTTGGTTTTTCTTTGCTGATACTTGCATTTATGTGCGGAATGTATGTTAATTAAGAATTAAACTGGACTCCCAAATCCTTTATATGGTCAATTCGTTTTGTGGTTGATCCATTTATTTAATATTGAAAATTCAAGAAAGTTTTTGATTTTGTAAACAATATAAAACTGCATAGCTTTATGAATAGCCAGAAAGTGTCTAAAAAGGCACGTCTGGCGGTGCATAGAGGTTCCTACACTTATATATAGTAGTAAATGTTGGGTTTGGCAGAAGAAGCATGAAAATAGGATTAATGCTGCGGAGATGAGTAGTCTGAGAAGTAAAGCCGAAGTGACTCGGTTGGATAAAGTAAAGAATAGTGGTGTTAAAGAAGATGTGGCTATAATAGCCAGAAAGTGTCGAAAAAGGCACGTCTGGCGGTGCATAGAGGTGTTTTGGTTCCTACACTTATATATAGTAGTAAATGTTGGGTTTGGCAGAAGAAGCATGAAAATAGGATTAATGCTGCGGAGATGAGTAGTCTGAGATGTAAAGCCGAAGTGACTCGGTTGGATAAAGTAAAGAATAGTGAGATAAGAGAACGCTGTAGTGTAAAAGAAGATGTAGTTACAAATACAGATAAAGGAATGCTCAGATGGTTTGGACACGTAGAAAGGATGGGTGAAGGAAGATTGACGAAAAAATTTATAAGGCGAGTTGGAATGGACAAGTCGGTAGAGGTCGACCTCGGAGAACGTATCTCGGTCAGATCAACATTGTTTTGAAAAAAGGCCAGGTCAAGAGTACCAACATGTTATGTATGTATAAAAAAGCATTTATCAAAATTGGGTGCTGGACCATTTGTAAGAGACCATTCATGTAATTTATTTATGTCATGTTTGAGTTTTAAGCAGTCGTTAAAAGTCTGTATAAAAATATAAATTTTTACATCATAGCGAATTACTTAGTAAAATAGTTAAAACAATTAAAACCGCAACTTTTCAAAAATAAGAGAAAATGAAGTATTAGTTTTTAAAACAAATTTTTTTTAATATATCTGCATTTTACCTTCAAATATACCATGTTTTAATTGCACTTTGCTTACTTACAGTATATTTTCAGTATTTTAATACTAATTAATATTTTTATTTATCCACCAATATTTTTAAGGAATTCGAAGTTAATTTTATAAAAAGTTGTTGTTTAAGAAATTTTGTCACGTAAGTAACTACTGCTTCTTTATTTTATTATTTCGCATAAAACAATTTATGTGACGTATAGTACTTACCTTCCATTACAAAAATGAATTTTCTCGGAAAAGGGCTTAGTTATTTATCGTGGAAAGACATGATAGAATCTTTTGATGAAGACTGTTAGAATGCTGAATAAAAACTCTTTTAACCAAAATGAAACAAAAATGCAATTATATTTGCAAAAAGATTATACCTTTTCTTATTTCTTTCCTAAATAATCCTCCATTATTTCACTTAATCCAAAGCGTTTAAAATATTGGATGGTGTTGGAAAGCAGTAACAAAGCATGCACTTATGACTTTAGTAATTAATAACTTCCATTGATGCAATCTGGATTTAAAAATATAAAATAGTCCAGTCAAATTATGGGTGTACTTTGTACCTACCACGTTTTTTAATAGACACAAGAATTTTTTTTTAGTGCAATTTTCCTTCGGGTAATCGGTACAAAAGGTTAGTGACCTATGTTAATAGTTTTTTTTTCTTCTAGATTTTTTTTGTATAAAAAGGGTTCACGTTTCTTGCTACTGTAGTGCATGTTGCAACTTATTAACGATGAATTTTTAATCAGCCTCTCTAATTAATCGTGAGCGTTCCACGCCCTATAACTAACTCTATCCATCACTGACTATTTGACGCAGAATTATTACTTGTAGCGCGCAACGGGGAAAATATTTCAAAACAGGGAAATCCTCTTATCTCGATTTTGTTTTTAGAACGCTTGCAAGAATAAAAGGATATTTTAGATTGTGCAAAGCTCGTGTAAAACATTTGCAATAAATAGTAATTTACGTTACAGGTCCGGAAAATACTTTTTTTGGACGAGTAAACAAAATTCTTGGACGAGCCGCAGGCCAGTCATGAATGTCTGCAAGTGCAAAAATTGTTTTCTCGTACGTGTTGCGTACACTATTTAATTAATAACAAATCAATAAAACACATTTTTTCATTTTATTTATTTGTAGAAGAAAATGTCAAACATTTTATTCTTATTTGCATTAGCTATTTGCAGGAACCTCGTCAACATTTTGGAAAAACGCTCAGACCTGTCGATTTTTAATTAAAGCGGGAAATATTTTACGGTGCACTAATATCATCAGCTGCCTACCTGCATGTCAAAAAAAAATAATATGTTATTGAACTTCTCTAGAAATCGCAAATTTTTTGTTTATTTTCCTAGCAACGGGGTAAATGACGCTTGTTTTTTGACAATTTTTTGGTATTTTTAGGGATAATATCTTAATAATTTGTAGTTTTCAGATAGATATAATGAAAAGTTTCGTTCATTACACGTCCATAAATGCTTTTTCCTTGCTTGCACGATTTTCCGTGGGAGACGCGCGCACGGGAAAAGCCTATTTTCTCGCCTCCCAATGAAATATACTATTTCTGCCTGAAATTTTCAAATACCGACAAGTAAACGTTTTAATGTTGCTACATTATTGTCCTTGACATTTATAAATTTTAATTTTGCTCCCGGAACGTCGTCTTCCGTCAAAAACATTTTTCTGATAGGTACTTTTACATGTATGCAAATGGGGTTTAGGTAATGTTTGTCCCTTACTGTACCACTAGCGCTTCTAGAGAGAAATTTTTTGTACTCGAGTAATAAGGCTCATTTAATATAAAATTAATGTTATTTGTACGTTTGTACGGTTTTAAAAAAAATGCCACAATTATTTGAATCACTCGGTAATTAAAATTGCTTTAAAACTTTATCGGTGAGCTGAGCTAATCATTTTGTTTATTTGTAATTAAAAAAAAATCAAATTTAATATTTTCATTTCTTAACCTACCCATTTTGGAGGATTTATAATTCCATCAGAAATAAAAGCGGGGAAAACGTGGTAAGTAGAAAACAACAAAAAATAACTCTATGAATACCAATTCTGGGTTCGCTGATTTGCTTATCTTTATCCTTTTTCACAGATAAAATTTAATTTAAATGGAAATTATGCCTTTCGAAGGATATATCATGATGAATCCTAACGAAAGCAGCCAACGAAACCGCCAACCACTACATACACAATTAATTTCAATATTTTTGTGCAGACTTAAAAAAATTTGAATAATCACTTTTTCGTGGAGTTCAAATAAAAACCAGTTGATTTCTTATTTAAATTATGCACAACGAATTTTTCAAATAAAATCCATCTAACTTAAAATTTACGGCAATTGCGATTAAGGGCATTATTTTAAAATTCAAGACGAAGACCAGATTGCTACTAAATTATATAAATTTCATTTACCATGATTAGCTCGTCTGCACATGGCACATGGATTAATATGTTATGAACAATATCTTACAAACAACTTGCAGTAGCGTTACATTATTACACAGGCAAAAATCCAACAAAATTTTTGTTGGACAATTATTTTTTCAAAACATGCTTAAAACTGGCCCAAATTATAAATTAAGTTGGGACATATTTTAAAATAATTGGCGACATTTTAATAAATACATCCATAATTATGATTGATTTTGTTTGCATCCCCCTTAAAGCCACTGGTCGTATAAGCATCATCTGAGGAAGAGTTGCAGGCGATGGTTAATATTTTGCAAAACCAAAGAGATAAAAGTAAATGTAAATTTAAGCAAGACAAAAGTAAGGGTTTTTAAAAAAAAAAATGACTGACAAACTGAGGCATAACTTTATGAGCAGCCAAATTGTGTCAAAAAATATACGACCAGCTAGAAGAACTGGTCAGTTCACTTATGTATGGCAGTGATTGTTTCATCTACGCGGACGATACGGTAGTTTGTCACGTGCCTATTTTTTCCCATCTACGGTTCATTATAATTGTGCCTTACTCGTAAGTAGTGTTGCATAACTTTCGATAGTTGGTTTGCAATTTCTGTGTGGATGGGACTGAATATCTACACGGACGAGGACGAGGCACAGATTTGAGAAGATTGTGGGTTGACGTTTATTCCGCGCCATTTTTCTTGATTTTCGGGATAGGAGCGGCAGTCGTGTTTTAAGAGTCTTGGAGGCCAGGTGTCGGTGAACGTTGTTGGGGACGGTGTGTTATTAGCACGTGTGCAGAACCTCTATGGGATTTCTTTCATATCTGGCTGTATTTGGGCCATCTTAATTGGATTTTGAAGAAAAACCATTTGATTTTTAACTTGACCATTTTGTCTTGCCTTTGTTGTGGAGATTTCTTTTGGATTTCTGGCGTCAAGTTAAAATAACCGTTATCGGGATTTATTTGAGGAAAGCCATTGTTATCTAACCAGTGCCACCCCCATAATATAACCAGCCACAGGAGTAGGCCTCAGGAGTAGGCCACAGGAGTACATGTGAATTCGCATACCCAAAGGTTATCAGTGATGTATTTTTAAATATATAACGCTGTGTCTCATTTCGACACCACCAGTAAGTTCTGTTGCAGTTTATAAATATAGTACTTTGTGAATTCATCTACCCAAAGGTTATAAGTGATTTATTTTTAAATATATAACGCAGTGACTCATTCTGACACCACGATTACGTTCTGTCTAGTTTATTAGTATAGTACATTGTTGGAAACTATTTATTGCATTAGATAATATGCCAAAACTAAACTTGGATTAAAATAACCTTCTCAATAATTCTTTATGTCCAAGTAAAAACATATTTTCTTCCTACCTATTTGTAAATATCCTACAATCTTGATATTTTAAAGGACAACCATTGTAAAGATATTATTATTGAAATGAACTCGATTGTTTTGGCAGTGAAAATCTTTTTGTAAACGGTTAACTAGTGAATCTACTTTGCAAATATGTAAATGTTTGAATTAGTGTTACTAATGAGTTAACTTATATATATGTTTTACCTTTTGTTCTTTGCCTTTATGTAAGCGTTTGAATAAGTGTTATTAGTGAGTTGATTTATATGTTTTTCCTTTTTTTTTTGTAACTTGATAAAGTCTGTTACTCTTACTTCTGTTTTGGTTATTTTATAAAGTTGTAAATTTTACATTTTTGGTTTGTTTTAGCAAGAAAATTTTATCACAGCTGTTAATTTTGACTATATTTGTTATGATGCTACTATTAAACTGTGTACCTTAATTATCTATCTAATTATCCAACATATTTTTGCTATAATTTTATTTATTTGGTTCACCATAATCATAGTTGTTTATCTTGTGGCTCTGCTAGTGCCTATAAGATCTAGGGGTTTCCGGCTTATACCGTCAAGTCGGTAAAGCAGCTCACTTTTATATTTTTTTCTTCTACCCTCTACGGCTGAGCTCGGGCATAATTTGCCAGTAGAGAAACCGCTAGCAGAGTACTCGTTAGAGAACGAAAAAGACGTGGCAAGTTGCCGCTCAAGGACGGAGCTATAAGAGAGTTCAGGCAAAGCTCACGCGAGCCCTCGAACAACTTGCAGCTTATCACGATAACAATTACCCAAGACCCAACCCAGCTAAGACACAGCTCTGCGCATTCCATCTTATTAACAAGCAAGCCAAACGAGAACTAAATGTCAAGTGAAGAGATCAACAACTCCATTACTGTGCGAATCCAAAATATCTTGCAGTCACCCATGATCGATCCCTTTCCTTTAAACAGCAATGCCTCAACAAGACAAGGTAGCTGCAAGAAACAATATCCTTAGGAAACTAACAGGGAGGTCATGGGGGTCCCAACCTTCAACCCTACGAATATCAGCCCTGTGTATATGCTTCTTTGCGGCTGAATATCCATCACCTGTATGGGCAGCATCTGCCCATGCCAAACATATCGCTTAATCAGACAGTCCGTATTGTGTCTAGATGTCTAAGACCAACGCCTGTTAATTAGGCAAGTTAGTAGAGGTTGATCTAAGCGAACGTATCTCGATCGCATTGAAATTGTTTTGAAGAATGGCCGGTCAAAAGTACCGACGTGCAATCGACGAGCATGTGAGCAGCAAAAGACTTGTGTAAGAGCTGTAGCAAGTGGTCTCTGCATACCCCTATGGGAAAAAAGCGTGACTTTGTGTTTGTATGTATTTATGAAAATATTGAGAAATAACTGTTAGAAAAACTTAACTACCTTTTTTATTGTATTAATTAAAGAATGGATTAATGTAAAAATTACTATCATAACTGTTAAGCAAAAACTTATTTAAAAAACTGAGTGAAATTTAAAATAGTATAAAAAAATAAGCGGCAAAACAAAATTATATACAGAGTTTCCATTATTGGTAAAACCTTGTATACTTATATTTAGGTTAAATTAAAAATAAATGTAATATTAGTATTTCTGCTAATTTATTAGATTTTGCCCCACTCTCTCTACCATAATTAATTTCTCTGAGTCCGGCCCTTCTTCATCATTAGTTTTTTTAGCTTATGAAGGTTGTATCTTATATCCGTTTTGGGGTAAAATGGATTGGCGTTCGACAGTGCATTAACCCAGCCTAAGATTGACTGAGGCGAGGAAATACTTTGTTTTCAGTCATTATGGATTGTTTTTTATTTTTGGGAATTAATCGAGAGGTATTAATTAGTTTTTCTGCCACTCCGCCGCGGAAAAATTATTAATACTGTCACAATATTTTTTATTTATACTTGGCATACAGTGTACGTAAGTATGTTAAAATACTTTATACATACATAAAGTCACGCCTTTTTCCCGTAGCGGTAGGGTAAAAGATAGTGTTCCACTAGTATCAGAGGCGTGCGGTAGAGATAGCGATCCTCTTCTCTCTTACAATTAGTATTTAAGCATTTTTTTTTACTCTGCATTCTTTTTTATGTAAATATTAGATTTCTGTCTTATTGCAATTTATCGAATATCAAGAGATTTTGTCACCTTCCTCAGTTTATAATGTATAAAAATAAATTTAGAACTAAATTTTATTCTGTAGCTTCTTATAAAAACTATGTATAAAATTAAAATGGGTATTGGGTATAAAATTGAGGAAACAATTATTAAATTAATTTTCTTTGCAAGCAAACTTTTACCAAAATATTACTGATTATGAAAAATATTTTTTTAAATTTTTTAACCAATTGCCACTTCAGAATGTTGTGTAGTAATTTTAATGTAAATTATATTTTCTATAATAAAATTAACTTAAATTTAAATTTATTAGTCATATTGTAGTGTATGTTTGCCACCCTGTAACCACTCTACGGAGATGCATCTTTGTCTGCGAAAGCTGTAAAAGTTGGGATTTTAATTTCGAGAAATTTTCGACGGTAGCCCAGGCGAATAAAAAGACCAAACAAAAGGTTTTCTTACATTTGGATCACGTAACAAGACACAGTTAGCTCAAGCAAAACTACCTTCATTTAAAACTGATCAAGGAAAATTACAATTTACTTGTTTCCTTTTATTTCTTGAAAAGTTTATTTCTTATTTTTATCGAGATGCAGTATTGTTTTGCAAGTTTTGGATTCGATTTTGTTTTTTTAAATATTTGAGAAAAACAAAGTGAAATTTACACCCGAATTGTTGCTTAAGAAATTGAAAAAAAACTGCATCATTCGTTTTTTCTCAAGCAAAATTTGTGAAAGTATTGGAGCATTGCTATCCCTTTGTTAAACTTTGTAGAAATTTATGCATGCAGCTTTATTTTTTAATTAATTTTTTATTATTTTTTAATTAATCTTCACGTGCCTTGACCGTTACTAACGTTGGCTATCATCATAGCAATTTCAATTTTGTTAGCTACATTTATGAATAATTGGATTGAAATCAGTCCAAACCATAAGCGTAAGTTGTGGAGCCATGAATGTCTTCTTCTGCCGGGTCGGCGTTTACTCTCTATCTTTCTTTGGACTATCAGTTGTAGTAGACGGTATTTGTCATGTCTCATTAGATGACCAAGATATTAAAGTTTCCTCTTCTTAACAATAAGTGATATTTCTTTTTCCTTTCATATTCGGCGTAGGACTTCCAAAGTTGGTGATATGTTCAGTGTACGATATTCTAAGAATGCGCCGGTACACCCACATCTTAAATGCTTCCAGCCTTTTCATTGGTGTTTCCGTTAGTGTCCACGCCTCTGCACCATAGAGCAAAACAGGAAACAGGTAGCACTTGACCAGTCTTATTTTTAATGGTTGAGATATTGTTCGTGAATAGATTTCTTATGCTGTTAAATGTTGCTCTGGCTTTTTCAATTCTAGAACGTATTTCAGTTGTTTGATCCCATTTTGAGTTAGCTAGCGTCCCAAGATATACATATGAATCCACTTGCTGAATTAGCTGGTTATTTATTGTCAGCTGTCTGGCAGTTTGCTGGGTTTTGCTAACTATTATTCATTTGGTTTTATTTATATTCAGGCTAAGTCCATTCTCCTCACTAACTCTTTGAACCCTTTCCATGAGATATTGTAGTTCATCCAGACTTTTTGCAAGCACGACCGTATCGTCGGCGTATCTGATATTGTTTATTACCTCTCCATTCGTATTGATGCCCCCAACTTCTTCTTCTAAAGCTTTTTTAAATATTTGCTTTGAATAAATATTAAAAAGCAGAGGGAACTTCTGTAGAAGCTGATGAGGAAGAGGAGGAAACTATGGTACATATTCTCTGTCACTGCCCTGCCCTGGGCAAAAAACGGCTTTCTATACTAGGGCTACTGAACTTTGATGACTTTGATATCAGCTCAGTTAGCATTAATAAAGACATTACACTTTTTATTAAAAGGCCCAACTGGTTCTTACGGTAAAGGGGGTGAAGGAATCACCGTCCATTACGGTATCACAACGGGCCAAAAGGCCTAAGTGGGTTCCTTTTGAACCGCCGTTTTAACCTAACCTAACTATTACACTATATTTATCTACCAATTGTAAGTAAAGAAGTTTATTTGTCTTGAAGCTCAAATTATGGAAAAAATAATTAGCTACGTCACTCTAACCAATTAAAGAATTTTACCAGGCATGTTTCTTTGGACAAAAAAAAAATTACAAGTAGATAGCTCTGGCGAGGTCAAAATTAACGAGAGGATGTGATATCTATAATCTTTAGTAACTGTTAACAACTAGTCATTTTTGTTTTTAAATTATGATTTAGGTGCTTTTACAAAAGTTTAAAAAATGAAATACAGTTAAAAATAACCTTATAAATTATATATAAAAAAGTAGTTAATGCACCTTTTTTAAAATTGCGCGTGAATGGTTTTGGCCAAAAAGAGTGAAGCAATTTTTTGCTGCTTGCTAACTTGGTTTCATATTGATTTGAACTTATTTATCATCATAATCCCTTTTAGAGGTCTGTTTTTTTCTGCTTGGTACAATTTTACGATACTCGGAATCGAGTTACGACTAAGAAGAAGAAGAGATTAACTTTCAATACAAAATATTTAATGACAGCTGGTTACTAGATTGTCTCCATTTTCACAAAAACACTAACATTGACTCACTTAAACAATTGACAAATAACAACTACGCATCCAAAATGACTAAAATTTTGGTGATTACCTATTAAAAGATCTTTAATTTGGGTTGGAAACTTTTTTAACTACCCTTATATACGTGTATTTATAAATTAAAAAAAAAATTGGTAAATAAAATCCAACAATACATAATATCATATAACCGTCAACACTATTATTTTTTATTTATTTTTGGTTTGAAACTATCCAGTTTATTTTAAGTTTCCGTCATTATCATTTTTAAAATACATAAACGGAATTTGTTGTTCTAATAAAAAGTATGTGATTGAATCTCTTTCTTAAAATTTATGGCATTGTTAAAACTATTTCAATAAAACTAAATTTATAGTTATAGAAGAAGTTCAAGTGGAAAAGATCGTTTTTATTTTGACAAAAAATTGCTGTTAAGTAATATTTTGGTCAGTTTCTGAATTTGTAAAGCTCTTTTTAGTCTGAAATAACGACAAAAATAAAATAAAAGTTGAGTGTAACAATATTTACATATTTATATGTGGGAAGGATGATTTCATAACAAAAACATTTCCAATAACACGATATGTTAAAAAAAGTTAGATAAACTAGTTTATGTCTAAATCTATAAACAGATTTATTAAAATACCATCATGAATAAAAACCAAAGAACGATGAAATGTATAGAAAAATCGAATGTTAATTTTTTATCGTTCACCGCTGTAGCAATTTAAAATGGTTTTAAAAAAAATAAGTTACGAGGAATATTTACAGAAGGCATGTATCATTTTTGTTACAGGGTGATGGTCTAAATATGAACAGTGGTTCAATTTTTGGCTAGTAGGTTTTTCCATTATTTTAGTAATTGCTGTTGCAAATTTCAATGGACTGTAGTTGAATTGAGTAATTAAGTAATCTATACATATAAAATTCTTTGTCCTGTATGACTGACTGACAGATCAACGCACAGCCCAAGCCGCTAAACGTAGAGACCTGAAACTTAGAGGGTGTGTTCTTTGTATGACGTGGGCATCCGATAAAAAAGGATTTTTTAAAATTCCGCCCCTAGGGGGTGAAAAGAGGGGCAAAGTTTGTATTAAAAAACGTGATTCCTTGGTCCAATCTACTTTAAATTTTGTATAATTATTTTTTAACAGAATTGATGGAAGACGGAAGATGGAAGTTAATATTAATAATCCTCAGTGCTTTTGATTTAAATTACATTTTATTTTAACATATGTTTAAAAACTCAATCCGATTTCATTTAAAAAACGTTAAACTCACATAAAACCTTAGTGCAGTGAAATACTCTTTAAAATTGGAATGTCAAATATAAAAATATTTGTGACCTTCAGTGACAAAACTGAGCCTTACCAATATTATGAGAGTCCATCTTGTAATGGTGATTTGCCGAAACTGGATAATAATATAATTCTCCCTACAAAGTAAGATACAATTGTTTCCACTGTAGAAGAGCTTATAGCTAAAATTTACTTAAACATTATTAATATTCACGATAAATTAACTGCTGTATAAAATGTGTCATTTAAAAATGACTGTTTTGTCAGTTTGACAGCGATAAAAAAGGTGCATCGTTTTTTATTACCGATAAAAATGCCTGTTCCTCTTAAGCGTCTACATCTAGTATGCTTACGTTACTTTAATGTCTGCCCTGTCAGTTATTTAGGTATTGTTGATAATTGTAATTGATACTGAATTATTACAACATGAGTCGTTTTGGGGAAGTTTCGATTCAACAAATAACAAAAAATGTAGAAAAAGCAATCCCGCAATCCACAAAAAATACTAAAACATCAATATGGAGACAATTTATGGAGTTTTAGCTTGGAGGGGGGGAGAAGCTGCAAACTGTAAAATTCACCATTTTAAAGAAAAAAAAATCAAGATGGAACTTCAACAGGAAGATTTGAATACAATACAATATTTTCAAAAATTACCAATCATTCGAACTATGCTAGTACAGTTTCCCAGTTAGCCAAAGCAGGAGTAAGTGACCAACAACTTATAAAGATAACGGAACACTCATCCTCATCTTCTATTAAACCCTATCTCCAAATTGATCCTGAACATCACGAAAATCTTATTAGTTTCTTACGAGCCTCGAGTGAGAAAAATCAAAATGAATATTCTACATGTGTGAATACCAGAGAAGAAAATTTTGAAATTAGTACACCAAATCAAACAATTTATAAGAATTGTGTATTTAATAACTGTTCATTTAAATAATTTAATTGTATCAATAAAGATAATTATTGTTGTTGTTCATTCATATATTCGGTCGTTAATTTATCTTGCCAAAAAACACTCGAGCTTTTCTTTTTAGGATAAATTTCTTTTTAACTCAAAAATTTTCCATCAGTAATTTCTCGAAAAACTGACATTTCACAAAATCATTCGACCTTCGGTCTCGCGATTTTTTCATGTCAGTTTCTCTCGTAAAATTACTGATTGGCAAATTTATTTCGTTACGAAAAGAAATTTATCCGATAAAAAAAAACTCTTGTTTTTTTACTGTTGATAAATCTGCAGAATAGTTATGCGAGCGTGCCATCCCAACACCAAAAAACGAAAAAGCCTCAGTCATAAATGAAATACTTTTAAGATCATTCGAAACGGTCGAATATCAATATAAATCCGTCGATTCAGTGATAAACACTGATAATGCCATTCATTATCCGGTTGAGTTCCTAAATACACTGAAGCCTCCTGGTCTCCCAACTCACAAATTAAAATTGAAAGTTGCCGCGCCAGTTATGTTGCTGCGCAATATAAATCCACCAAAATTATGAAATGGCACCAGATTGCAAGTAAAAACATTGCATTGCAACTATACTGACAGGTTGTTCTCGAGGAGAGCCTGTATTTATTCCTGGGATTCCCTTACCCCTTTTTTTATTTAGTTTTCTATTAAAATTTGCTTCACCAAGGTCAAACTTTTAAGGTAGTGGGAGTAGACTTAAGAAAAAGCTGCTTCTCCCTTGGCCAGTTGTATGTGGCATGCTCCAGGGTAAGCGCACAGAATATCCTGTGTATTCTAGCCGCCGAAGGAAAAACAAAAAATATTGTTTACAAAGAAATACTGCGGTAGGTGTAGTATTTCGATTTCGTTGTAAAAAAAATAATACCACCGTGTCGCTTTCACCAGATCAAAGGCAGAGATTCGTGTCTATAAAATATAACATTTTATTTAATTTTTATGTTTATTTAACCTTTAATTTCATACACTTTAATAAATATTGTTTAATTAATATCTATAGTATAAAACGTGACTAACCTTTTTGATTCATGGACAGCGTTGAAATGCTTCGTGTCAGGGAACTCGGGTTTACTTTTCAGGCTGCCGCCTGGTAGCGAAGCTTGCACCTGAAGCATCATAATGTAGTGATATTTCATAAAAATTTTGAAAAAATAAAAATAAACGTAAGTTGAACATGAACTTGCCAAAATGCTTTTCTTCTGATATTCCAATTGTCCTTTCTGAAACGGCTGTGAGACGGGTGTTACTTTGACCTTTTACTGTGTAAGGGCACTATAGTAGTGCGTATTTTAACTTGAATTATTGCGCGGAGAATTTAAATATATGATATTTAAGTGATTAATAAATAAAGCAAATTTCAAAAATAAAGCATTTAATAGAAAACGATAAAATTTTAATAACATTAACAAATATAAATAATTTTATTAAATGGAGACTAAACAATGAGTAATCACAGAATATGTTTTTGGTACTCTTGAGGTTAACTCTATTTTAAAGTTTTTTTTTTCACATTTTAAAATCCATAAGGTTTATTACATACAAAAAAGTTAAATGGAAATGTTGAAAGTGGTAAAGATTTTTAAAGTTTCTTAAAGCGCTTATGCTCAGGAGAAGAAGCGTCTTCAACTGAGCTAGCTAAATAATAAATCTTAAGAACAAAAGTTTATTTTACAAAACACCAGAGGAGAACTTTGTGTTTAATGTTTGATGTGGGCACATAATGCTATTGTTGTAAAAGACATGTATATTTGTTATTGCGAATAAATATTTCTTTTTAATCGTGTGACTTACCACTAATAAGTTAACTTACATTAGTCCGTAGGGGTAGGCAGAAACCACTTCGTACCACATGCACGCAAAAGCAGTAGACACGACATTAAACGAAACATCCAGATTAATAACTGGCTGTATGAAACCTATCCAGCTCAACTTACAGTATAAAGCCGCTAGTTTCGCAACACCTAAAGACAGTAGGAGGCGGCGGAGCACTCTAAAAGGTTCAAGCAAACATTTGACGAACGCCAACAACTATACAATAAGGAGCCCGCCCAGCCAAGGCTTTAATCCAGGCGAAGTTTTCTAGGGACTGTCTCGGTCAAACCACCAGAAAAAACCTTCTATCACAGGGGAGTCCCCCCGGCAAAAACCTGGACTGAAAAACTTGAAGAACCCTAAACCGAAAAAGAACCGGAGTAGCCCCGACAATGGCTAACAACATAAGATGGGGCCCGTTTAATACAGATGATATTACGTGCGAATATGGGGAACCGCTGGACATAAAACACCTTTTAGTGTGCCCTGGATGCCCCAAAACCTGTACCCTCGAAGATTTATGATTGGTAATTTACGGTTGCTCGAACTCTTGACCTGGCCTTTCTTCAAAACATTTTGGTTCTTGTCGAGATACGTTCGCCTACCTCTACCGACTTGTTCATTAACACTCGCCTTATAAATTTGTTTCGTCAAACTTCTTTAATCCAACCTATCTACGTGTCTAAACCATCTAAACATTCCATAACTTTTGTCAGTAAAATACCCAAATTTGAACATTATTTTTGGTAGTTTTTTTATTTTGGTATATTGTTAAAAATCCAAACGCTTTTTAATGCAATAAGAGTTCATGTTTTTAATACTTAATTAAAAAAAAAAAAAAATGGTGATGATTTTTTTATGACTAACAAAAATAACTTAATATTAAAAATGTTTTTTATTTTAATATTTGGACCATCTCCTTTACTTAATATTGTGGTAAAATTACATTAAAATATTAAAAAAATTTAACGACTTTTTAAGGGTTAAAATTAGAGTCAAACATTAGGCGTTTCGTTGTTAACATTAACATTTCAAATGAACGTTTTGGTCCTTGTCACCTCTAATTTATAAAATACGTTTAATAAGTTGCTCTTGCTGTTTTATTATCCCTGCTTACCTAAATGTTTGATAACATTTTTAATGTCAAAGGGTCTTTGTAGTAGGAGGTAAGAAAAATATTAAAAGGGTTGGCTTAATAAAACCCACAACTTTTGAGATCTTTTATCGTTTAAGCATATTCTTTTAAAAAATTATGTTTGTTAAATTTTCATTTTTTAAATGTTTGGACAAAAACTAAGAGCTCTATTGACAAAAAATGGGCTTCTTAAATGAAGGAGAAAAAAAATTTGCTTATCAAAACATAAACCAAAATTTAATTTTTCATAACTTTGGTCAATTAGTTTTTACCAATTAAACACTATTTACATTTCTTTGGCAATACGTATAAAAATTAGCCAGAGGAGAAAATTTGTTAAAAAGAATTCGACGTACAAAAATAGTTTCTTATTAAATATTTAACTGTAAACTTAAAAAGCACCTCGATAATTAGTATTAATGATAATTAAGTCTCTTGCGTCTCGTCAGTCCACTTGGCACCATTTTTTTTAATATTAAGGAGTTTATTGTAAACAAAGTGTAAACAAAGCCTTGTTAACAATAACTTTTTTAAAGATCTGGGGTAATGTTTAATTGTATACATACCAAGGTGGCTTGTCTTTAGTTTGACAAACCAGATTAGAATAGAAAATTATTCACTTTTTAAGAAAAATGCACCAACAGCTAAGCAGACATATATAATTGATTTTTTTAGATAATAAATGACATTTTTCATAAGAATGTCTAAATCATGTTTTTACGAAACATAATGGGTTATTAAGAAAAAAGTAAAACTTGCAATTAATTTCAGCAAAATGTTTATTTATGTTTTTGCCTAATATTCTAAATTAAATAAACTTGGGTTATATACAGTGAAATTTTCGCTAACGGACACTTCTACACAACGGTAACCTTTCCTGAACGGACAATGTTAGGGTACAGAACATTTCAAGTGTGTAGATAGGCTTAGACACTCGTGAACAACGAACCCTCCTCACAACGACTTCGTACAAAATTTACCCTATGTATTTCTTGCATACTTACCTATTTGTCGGTAATGGATAATAAAGGATATTATAAACGGGGCTTCTTCTTCTTCTTGTGGTTCCTATCCGTTACGAATGTTGGCAACCAGCATGGCAAGCCTAACTTTATTTACGGCAATGCGGAAGAGTTCGGCTGATGTTTTTCCGGTCCACTGCTGCACATTATGCAGCCAAGATATTCTTCTCCTTCCTGGACCTCTTCTGCCATCGATTTTTCCCTGGATGATTGTCTGGAGTAAGGAGTACTTGGAGTCGTTTCTCATGATGTGGCCCAGATATTGCAGTTTTCGAATCTTGATGGTGTTCTTAATTTCTTTTTGTTTATTCATCCTTCTTAGTACCTCTTCATTAGTGATATGTTCGGTCCATAATATCCTCAGCATTCTTCGGTAGAGTCGCATTTCGAAGGCTTCTATTTTCTTGGATGTGTTTTCATTGAGTGTCCAAGATTCTGTCCCGTACAAGAGGATAGAAAAGATGTAACAGCTGAGAAGTCTCATTTTTGTTTCCAGTGTAAGGTCATGGCTTCTGAAGAGTTTGCTCATTTTGTTGTAGGCGGCTGTGGCTTTGGCGATTCGTGATTTGATTTCTTGAGTTGTGTCCCAGTTCTCGTTTATACGTGTACCCAGGTACGTGGTGTGTGGTACTCTCTCTATTGGTTGGTTATTGATGGATAACTGGATGTTGTCGATCTTGTTTTTGCTAATGACCATAATTTTAGTCTTTTGTATGTTTATGTCCAAACCATATTCCTTACTAACTAAACGGGGCTTGCAAAGCCCAAATATCTTATTTAAGCCATAAAACTAATTATATAAGTGGGTACTTGTAGTTATAAACCTAGGTAAGTAGGTACTTCAAGACTGATTTAAAAAAAATGGCAAAGAAAGTTTATTAAGTGGCTATTTACCTCAAGATATTTTTGACGCCAACGAGACTAGTTTTTATTATTACGCGGTACCAAGTAAAATTATTACATTGCGCAATAAAAAGTGCACCGGGGTAAATCTGCTAAGGAAATACAAATCTTAATGATAAAAAATAAAAACCGTTGGGTAAATCTTTAATTTGTTAAGGCTTTCATGTTGATAAACTGCAAGTCGACTGGTGCAACAACAAGAATGCCTGGATGACCAGAGATATCGTAATAAATTGGCTGCACAAATTTAACAGAAAAATGCAACGTCCAAAAATGAAAATTATCTTGTTCTTAGACAACGCAACATCCCATCCGGATATTTAGCTATTCAACATATCGTTAATGTTTTTGCCACCTAATACTACAGTTCATTGTCAAACGCTACACCAAAAATTAATCAAAAATTTTAAATCCCGATAAAAAAAGTTTTAAATGGAAAGATTGTTACATTCTATAGAATGTTTTTTATCAACTGTTGCTAACGCCTTAATTTGGACATTGGCAGCATGAAAAAACGTTTTAACAAAACAATTAAGAAGTGTTTCGTTACGAAAGTGCGGCGAAGAATGCTAAGAATACCGTGGACGGCACATCGCACCAATGTGTCAGTGCTGAACGAGATTGGACCATCAAAACGTCTCAATAGCTTGACATCAGCGCGAATACTGAATTTCTCCGGACATATAACTCGTCACGACATCATTGAGAAACTGATTGTCCAGGGCAAACCCCTTGGCAATAGGAAACGCGGACGCTCCCCATCTAAATGGACAGACATTGTATCAAAAGTAACAAAGCGTCCAATAGTGGAAACCATTAGAACTGCTGCTGACCCTGGGAGATGGCGAGAGACTGTAAGAAGCGTTCTGAGTAATAACACCTGACATTAACTTGTGATCACTATACGTACCTCTCGACGTTAGACTAAGAAGAAGAAGTAATGCGAAATTAAGGAAAATCTAAAGCTACTGAAAGACGATGCACCATTACCAACCTTTTGCGAAAGTAATGGAGTTGAAAATTTTATAAACTACGTGCACTATTGACGGGAAATTCTAAAGTAAACTTAACTAGTTGTGTTAATGATTTTAAAGAAAACAAACAGTGTCCAATATTTCCCACAATGAAAGTAACTATGAACTAATGTTTACTACACAACTGTAAGTAATATGGCTACTTGCAACTGAAAACTTTATAGTTCCAAAAGTGGTGATCTTCGACCTCGCGAAGATTCGTTTGCAATGGTTGACCTGTGATGCTCTTTATTTGGTCCAGCCAGCGTGACTGAGATCGGCCTCTGGGTCTTTCGCATTTTACTTTGCCCTGTACTAACAGTTTCTCTAGGTTATTCTTATTTCTGCGCGAGAAGTGTTCAAATATTAAAGGATTCGTCTGCGACACGCGGTATATATGCGCAACATTCTTCTTTTATTTTCGGAAATTTTATCTGTCAAAGAGACAGTGTAAATATTGTTTGCGAAAAAGTGTATACATTTTTAAACAACGTCAAGCTAACCTAGCTTTCATTGAAAGAGTTTTTGTTTACATGGAACAGAATAATAAATAAAATTCAACCATTTTTACAATATGTCACGTGCCCATTTTTTCCCATCTACCGTTTTATTATTAATTGTGTCTCTGATAGTCTGGTGTTCGTAAATAGTTTTGCGTACCGTATTTTGTTCGTCGTAAATAGTGTTGCATATCTAGTAGGGATAGGATTTAATTATTAATGGCTGTGACATTTTGTTAATTGGAGTGGGAGTCTTTGTATTAGATTTTGCCTTGATTTTTGGCCTCGATTGTCGTGTGTTGTCAGCTATATTATTGTTTGGTTTGCTTCTCTGTGTGGATGGGCTGGCTATCAACACGCACGAACGCGATTATGAGTTAGGAACATAGATTTGCAAAGGTTGGCTGACGTGGGTTCCGTGTCATTTTTCTGATATCCGGTCTGGGAGTGAGGAGTGGACAAGAGTCGCTTGGTGTCAGTCGTGGAAGTCGGGTGAGAGTTTTTGGAACGATTTGATGTTAACACGTGAGCAGAACTTCTACGGTTTTTTCTTTCATATCTGGCTGTATTTGGGCCATCTTAATTTGGTTTTGAAGAAGAACCATTAAATTTTTAACTTGACTATTCTGTCGTGCCTTTGTGGTGGATATTTTGGTTATTGGGGTCGAGTTAAAATGACCGCGTGCGGGATTTGATGGAGTGAAGCCATTGTTAAGTAGCAGGTACTGTTCCATAATTCAATCCGGCCAGGAGTAGGCCACAGGATCCGTGAATTCGTGTATCCAAAGGTTACAAGTGATTTATTTTAGTATATTTAAACGACGTGACTTATTTTTGACACCACGATTAAGTTTTGTTTTAATTTATTAATATGGTACACTGTTAAAAACTATTTATTGCATTGGATATTATGCCGAGTCTGAACTTTGATTAAAGTAATATTCTCAATAGTTCTTTGTGTCCTAGTAAAAAACGTTTATTCATACTTATTTGTAAATATCCTACAATATTGCTATTTTGAAGGACAGTCATCGTAAAAAGAATTATTTTTGAAATAAGCTCGAGTGTTTTAACAGTGTAAATCTTTAAAAATACTACTTGGTGTTTCTGTTCTTGGATCATCGATGTAACAGTGGCGTCTTAACGAAGTTTTCTATCGGTTACATAGTATTGAGTTTAATTTTATCAACTTATCATTTATTATGTGCTTGATCTAAGTGTTTTCAATAGTTTAAAAGTAACAAATTATTTTTCATTAAATTTATACCTGCTCCAAGTTGAATCTGAATTTATACATTACTTAATATAATTTATGTGGTTATTGTGAGGGTTTCAACTTTATATTTTTGTTGCAAATCCATTTATTTTGTATTTTTTTTTGTGTTAATGTTTTACTATCAGGAATTCTATATAAAACCAATTATTTTTGAAATTTTAAATATTGTGAACATTTTTTTTTGTTGTTTTTAATTCTCTTTTGTACATCATTAGGTTTTTATTATTGTCTGAAAGATTGTTATAATTAATTTAAATATTATTTTAAGAAAAGTGTATTAAATTCGTTTAATCCACTTTACAAAATACAGAATTTGTTGTAAAAAATCAGAACATCATTTTTTACTTAATTAATATATTGCAGGAATTGTAAATATAGTTTTATTTATCTAGTTCACCATAATTGTTTGTTGTTTATCGTGTGGCTCTGCTAGTGCCTACTAGACCTAGGGGTTTCTGGCTTGTACCGTCTAAGTCGGTGGCGCGGCTCACTTTTATATTTTTTTCTTCTACCCTCTACGGCTGAGCTCGGGCATAATTTGCCAGTAGAGAGACCACTGGCAGGGTACTCTTTAGAGAACTAAAAGACGTGGCAAATAAATGTTGCCGCCTTTGCTCTGTTTTTCGAAGTTAACTTCTACTGCTTAGGAACTGCACCCATACATTTTTTGTTTTGTTTTTTACTTTAAAACTTTTTTATTTTATTACTTCCATTCTTCTTACTTTTTGCAGCCATTCTATTATTTTTGATTTGTTAAAACAAAAATCACAATTTTGCAAATGACGTTTTCATTTGATTTTTTTGTGGTCGTTTGTCTATTTAAAATATGAGGTTGTATATACATATTAACTGCAAAAATGTAAGCTTGGATATATCAAATTCAAAGTGTGACAATGCATAGCCAACATTTATTAAATAATATAAAATGATGTTACATCTACAAACAGACCGTCCCTCTATTTTATATTGCAATTTATGGTGATTAATAGATAGCCATTTAAATTTTAAATTGTTCCAGCAATATATTTTTGCAGTGATATATTTATTTTCGCATTTGTAAACTTTAAATAAAACAAATATTTAATTCGGTTAAATACAAAATTCAATAACCGATCACTCATTAATACGTTTTGGTTTTAGAAAGTATGCATTTATTTCAAATATTAAAAAAAAATTCTCTCAAATGTTTTATTTAGCAATTGGGAATTACGTGATCTTTGTCTTCTTCTTAAGGTTCCATTTCGATTTAATGAAGGTTAAAAAAATCATGGCAAACCCTAATCGATCTTTTGCTAGTCTAAATAAGGAATGGGCATCCAGGCCGGTCCAATCTCTTATGTTTTTTAGCCAGGAGTGTTTTTTTCGCCCCACACCACGCCGTCCTTTAATTTTGCCTTCCAATGTTAGTTTTAAAAGATCATTTTTGATATTACTAAATATCTGCCCTAAATATGATGTTTGTTGCTTAATATTTAGTAATAGTTGCCGATCTTGTCGCATTCGCCGCAAAACTTCTTCGTTGGTCGTATGATCTATCCACGATATTCTTAAAAGCCTACGGAACACCCACATTTCAAAAGCCTCCAATCGACTTATAGTGTTTACCTTTAATGTCCATGTTTCACAACCATACAACAATACCGAGTACATATAGCACTTTACGACCAGGGTATTAAACTTAGACCTGTATTGGTTAGTAGTGCTTTCATGCTCTTAAAGGTAGCGCGTGCTTGTTCTATCCTGGCACGAACCTCAACCTCTGTTTTTTCGGTGTTAATCTTTAGTCCTAGGTTGTCCCCGGCATCAATTATTTTATTGAGCAGCCGTTGAAGCGCTCCAGGGCTATCGGCAATTATAGCCGTGTCATCAGCGTATCGTATGTTGTTTGAGACTCTACTGTTGATCTTAATTCCGTCAGTTGTATCTTGTAGTGCTTCAGCAAATACACATTCCGAGTAAAAGATGAAAAAACACAGCCTTGACGTACTCCCTTCTTGACAGCCACTGGTTTAGTAGTAGTATCTTCAACTCTAAATACAGCTGTTTGTTGCCAGTGATATTTATAAAAATCAGTTTTTGGCTTTGCTTGCAATTATATTAAGCATCCAAATATTGTAGGATAGGATATAGAATAAAGATGAAAAGTAAAGCTTAGATTTAGTTTGCATGTGGTGGTAGATCTTTAAGTATCAATCGTCTGAAGAATAAATATGTAGCCTTTAAAAAAAATTTGGAAGCGTTATCCCTCTCTCTCTCACTAGTCGTATACTTCATGGATTAAGTGTCGTAATCTCATGGTTGCCATTTAAGTTGTGATTTGGGAAATTTTTCTCCATTTATCCCTGTTTGAGGCATTCCTGATGTTTTTTAAAACGGAGCACCGGTGCATCCTTAACTTGGTCGATCCATTGTCTTGGGGAGCGCCCTTGAGGTCGTTTCCCCTTCAGCTTCACCTGCACAACCAGTTTTTGTCGTCCTTTCTTCTAGTGACGTGTCCAAAGTATTTCAGGATTCGCCGCGTTATAACACTTGACAGCCTTTCTTGAATTCCCAATTATTCCAGTATGGAAACATTGGTGCTATGTGCTGTCCAAGGAATCCTCAGGATTCTTCGCCACACCCACATCTCGAAGGCATCCAGCTTTTTGATGTCAGCGGCCTTCAAGGTCCAAGCTTCCGCTCCGTATATGGCAGTGGAAAATAGAAGTGTTCTAATTAACTTGCATTTTCTGGCCTTCGTAATGTGCTTATAATAGTTTAATATTAGCGATGAAGTTATGAGACGTTTTTATACGAATTAAACCTATTTTTTTCTTTAATTTTCCTTTTTTCTTTTGGAGCAAAAGTAAAGTTTTTGTTAAATGTCGTAATGTTCTTTTTTATATTTCCTGATACACACCCACTTCATGTTACGTCACAACAAGAGCTAAATAAACATTATATTATATCGTAAAACTTGTGATGTCAGTAACACACAAATAAAAAATATATATTAAAGATATTGGCACAGTTAAAGAGGCTGACAAGAGGTTGTTGTCAGAGAATTCGAACGAAGGGCACATAATTCTGAAGTTATAAACATAAAAATGACCTAGATTCCTATGGTTTTCATGTGAAAAGTAGTAAAAGCGATCTTTTGATATTTAAAATATCCAATATTTCAGGCGCCTATCACTAATACTTAACAAAAATTATTGGTTAACGCTATTATTGGATGATCTATTTGTGTACCAGTGATGTTTGTTTAAAAATAATAAATTTAAATTTAAGTAAATTGATAACATTTGTCATTAATGGAGTAGATTCAAAATAAGAGTGAATACAGTAAAACCTTAATGAGGTAAAGACCAAGGGAAACGTTATATAGTAATAATCTTCCGAAGGTTTGGTTTTGGTTGTAGCTTATTTAGGCCAAAAAAATTTAACTTTAGTAACATTTCGGTTTCGGCAAAAATTGGCCAAACCTTCAGCCGCGCTGAAACTTTGTGGTTTAAATCAAAATATCTTAATTTCGATAAAAGGGATATAGCAATGTGGGAAATAATATCTTTTTGACGAAGTATAACATAGACCCTGTACTATCCGATGGTGGCGAAAAAAGTTCCTTTAGTTTCTACAGAACTGATCTTGCCAGCCTCAAACATACAGCAATATAAAAAGAGTTATTGGAATGCACACAGTAATACTTCTACTCCTTATCCCATCAAAAACATGAATGTAAATAAGAGCCAAGTTCAATATTATGATAAACGCCTTGGTTGTTGTCTTCAACGACAAAAGAAGTGAAAGTCCTGAAATTTATTTATAACAACATAAAATATAAACAACTTAAAATATCATTTCTTCTAATAACTTAAAATAATATATTAAAGCATAAGTTTTGACTTGGCTAGTTCAAATATACGTATTATATTATAGCCTTTGCAAGTTCTAAAGCTGTAAGTTCTTTTTTTTTTTTGAAAATTTGGCTTGCTGGTAGAAACTAGCCAACGAAAATACTTATTCTTAATAAAATTATTGCCAAATAGTTTTTGTTATCCTACTGTATATTCCTACGTCTACGTAGTATAATTGTCTTTTTTGTGTTATTTTCTATAATTTCTTGTACCTTTGAAATGTTCCAGTGAATTTCCCAGTCAGTATCCGGAGTTTTTTTTACGCGTTTTCTGTTTATACTTAATTTGGCCAAATCAGGGCTGTATAACGTGCGCAGGCTGTTGTACTCCACAATAAAACTCTCTTGTGCCTTGATTTGACTTGTGATCTATAGGTCAGTCAGTGATAAAAGTGGCGATTTTTGGACGTTAATATCTAAATAATTGTTTAAGGTGTATTCATAAAATTTAGAGCACATATGTATCTCGCAAGTCTTAATATATGAGCCAAATTTGACGGTCGATATTCTTTTTTCTCAAGATCGGAACAATCTTTTTTCTTATTCACGACGCCAACGTTAAAATTTTTTTGGCGTTTGTTATTCTTTCAAGTTATCCAGTTAAGAAGGGTGAATTCATGTAAAATAGGCGGAAGCTCTTAAGGGGTTCGAAAAATGAACTGTAACTTAAAACTATTTTTTTGTGTTAAAATGAAAATAAAATTAATTGCTGCTAAATTACACATAGTTTTCTTGGTGTTGTGGGAACCTCGACTTCTGGTCTGGTAACAGTACTCCCAAAAAAGTTTGTAAGAATGTACACGATATACAAATATCCGATTAGAGGTTAAGATGGCGGCTAATGGCCAGAATAATAATTGAAGGACGATTGTAGTCACACTTGCAAGTAGTTGAACTTAAACTGTACTCCTCGACGTCTCTGTGAGGGCCAGTTAAATCACTACGCCCTCGTAGAAGACGTTACTAATTAACTGGTTCGTCGATAGGAGCTGTAGCGGCCATAGATACAGTTTATCCACAGAGGATGAAACGTGAATTTCCCATTGTTAAATTCCCTAAAATTACAACGACTAATTTTACTAAAAACCTTTTTGATCTTAAGTCGTGTCCTTTTCAAGAAAGCACGTATACGACCCTAATCTTTACGACCCCAAGTTCTGCTCCTTTGCAATAACGCACGTATACGATCCTACTTTTTATGACCAGAATCTTTTTTCCTCTTCAGCTACTCACGTACAGTAGTAAGGTAAATCGGTATGATTCCAAAAAGGCCTTTCCGCCAAGTTATGTATCATCGACAGACTGTCATAAAACTGACCGACGTGGGGAAAAGTAGATAAAATGAACAGAGAGAGGCAGATACATTCATTCGTCTTCAGTCAGTCAGTCAGTTTCCACCAGCCTTACAACAAACTTCGACTGTCTCTCAACAAACTTCGACAGTCTCCCAACAAACTTCGACAGTCTCTCAACGAACTTCAACAGTCTATCGACGAACTTCAACACTGACGCACATCGTCTCTCTTGCCAAGTTTTTCTTTCATTTCGATAAATACACGTAGTTAACAGTAATTCTAATTGTGCATCATTTCCCTAACACTTGTTACACAATATTCCCAAAGAGCAATTGTTTTTAGAATTAAAAATATTTAAATTAACTCTAGGCAATAACTTACGTGAGCTTTCCCAAACAAGTGGTTGAAGAAAAAAAGATTTAGTGTCTAATATTACTTGAAAAACCAGCGACCTATGATTTAAACCAGTTCACTGTTATCAAAGTAGAGTATTATTTTTCCGTGTACGGAAAAAAAATTACAACCCTTCTCCGTACACATACTTAATACACTTTTATGAATAAAATTTGTTAAACAATTTAATAATATTTTAAGTGTAGTACATTTTTATAAATACTTTTTGCCAAAGTTATTTTAAACAACGTTATACATACTTGTAATTTCCATTTATTCAATTTCGACAAAGGGCGCCATGGCTATGCCCTTTTAGCATCGGTTTTAATCAACTGAAAAATCAAGTAAATATCTATTCTAATTCCACCAAATCCTCAAAACGGTTGAATGCACACTATCGCTGCTAAACTTTTAATCTTGATTAATCCCCAGTTCACTTCTAACCTTAATTAGGAACAATTTATTTGCCGCGTCAACTAATCGCCATTTCCTGCTGCGATTAATATCAACATCAAACATTTCTCGTGACGATTTAAAAGTTTTTAAATCGTCGTTTTGGTCTGTTATTCGCCACAGATTATGTGGTCAAAGAAACTTTTAATTGTGCACACCTACATTTATACAAACAATTAAATAACCACGACTTTTTTCCGTAGAGGTAGGTAGGCAAGGCACGTGGAAATTGCTTATTAATTACCAGAGAATTTAGGGAAATGTTATAAAAAGGCAGCTTGATCCATACATACATATAGTCACGCCTTTTTCCCGTAGGGGTAGGCAGATACCACTTTCTTCCACTTGCTAGGGTTCTCACACACATCTCTCATCAGTACTTCCCAGTGGCATAGCTTGCCCCATGATACAAAGAAAACAAGATATGATAATGCGCAGGTGGGCGGAGCCTCAGTGCCCGTATTGCTACGTCACGCGGAGAGTAAAGATCAAAAGTGTTTGTAAAGTGTTCATTGTGTTAATTCAAGTTTGTCGTGGATTAAACTAATTTTTAAGTAAAAACTGAGTTTTACTGAAAGTAAAATGCGTTGTGCCATGTTTGGATGCAATTCAGATAACCAGTCGAAGAATATTGATAAAATAATCATATTTTTTCGCTTTCCTAGTGATAAAAACTTGCAGCAGCTTTGGATAACTGCTTGCAGACGACAAGGAAACTTCAATGTGAACACTGCAAGAATATGTTCAATGCATTTCGATGTGGAAATGCATCGAACGATAAAGCAAAAAACCTCATATATATATATATATATATATATATATTATTCAATATTTATTTCATATTTCACAAAAACTTTGTACTATTCCCTTTTTTTTTAAACAACAGGACTATGGACGAGGAAAATCATGACGTCACAAATATCATTCTTGTCAAATAGGGATTTTATACAAACCTCTGTTAAATTTAAATTAGCTTATCAGATATTGACTCCGTGAAGGTGTTTGGTAGAAGAGTGTGTTCATCGTGCTATATATAAAATATTTGTGCTATCCTTGATTTGTTAACTCTTTTAAAGACTGTGTTAAAGGTATTTGCAGATGACCAGGTAGTTTTGGCAGGAGACAGAGAAGACTTCGAATACATGACCCGCAAACTGAAAGAAACTTATGAAGAATGGAGCCTCACTTTAAACATCCTCAGCGTTGGGATGAAAAACATAAACTTACAACTAAACAACCTAGATATTGTAGAAGCATGTGAAGATTACAAATACTTAGTAATAACATTTGAAAAAACAGGGAAAGATAAGAAAGAAATAAGAGGAAGAATAATACAGGCGATAAAAGCAATTGGACGTCTAAATTAAATTCTCTGAAATAAACAAAAAACCAGACAAAGAAAATACAACATATACAACACCATAATTAAAAGTAGCCTACTCTATGGTTTAGAAATATGGAGAATGACCGAGAGGAATTAAAGAATGCTTTAAGTTACAGAAATGAATGCACTTAGACGAGCAGCAAGAATTTCCCGTGCTGATTGAGTGAAAATCGAACACATACGACAAAGAATGGGACTGGAGGATACGATCATTAAATATATCGAGCAAAGACAACTCTCTTGGTATGGACATGTGCAGCGTATGGCGGACTATGGATCACCAAAACAAGCAATGGAATGGATCCTCCATCACAAAAAGAAAAGAGAAAGACCCAAAATAACATGGAACGAGGGGTAAAGAAGGCCATGAGTTTAAGAAACCTACAGGAGGGTTAAGGGAAAGATCAAAGAAAATCGCGTCCAGATATCGGACAACGTCGTCGCACGTTCCAAAACGATGGATATATATATATATATATATATATATATATATATATATATATATATATATATATATATATATATATGTTAAAGGTATTATATATATATATATATATATATATATATATATATGTTAAAGGTATTAAAAAAGGTAGTCTGTAAGCATTAACAGAGAACGTAACCTCAAATTCTTCGTTTGGATTCAGTTTTTCTGACAAAAATGACATTTTTGACGACACACTTTTCTCGTCTATTATCATAGCCAATGAATTTAATTAAAAAAGTGTTTATCTACTTTTCTATGAAATTATACAAATGCCAAATCACTTAATCCCTCCTGTATGCTTTTCGGCTTTTACAAACTCAAACCTAATACATTGTTGCAAGATAATTAAATAGGATAAACTTGCAAGTTTCCCCTGTTTATATTCTCTTTATATCATTTTCCCGTTTTTCTTTACCGACTTTATTAGAATGTAAACGAATTCATTCGAGCTCGCAAAATAAAGGGGGGACGTGAAGGTCACGGGGTCAGTGGAGGTTTTTACCAATCTTAAAAATTTCTGCATTTGTAATTTAATGTCATCCTTTGTGCACAGCTATCATTTAAGTTGTGCAAACATGGTATTTTTTTAAAGAATGTTTTTTAATACCTCAACATAAAAAATCATTTGGAATTTTTTATAAGCTTATTATGGAAACGTATTTTTCTCTTTTATTCTAAGAAAATGTTACATTATGCTAATAGTCTGTAGCTCATTTTAATTACTTAATAAAAAGTATGTATCATAAAAATAGGAACAAAAAAGGAAATATTTGGGGGGGAGGTTTAATCATAACAAGTGACATTAATGCATCTTATAAAAAGCAAAATAACTGTAATTAATGTAACATTACAACTCAGGATATTTAAAAGCTTAGTTGGCTTGGCATGGTTCGGAAGATTAAAGGCGATCTTTTATAAACAATACATAAATTAAACAGGTCATTGAGACAGACAGATTAAAAAATATCATAAGGAACTATTGGCGCAGACAGAAGAAGAAGCACAAAGGCAGACAAAAAAAACAAAAAGGCCGTCCAAAGAAACCATGGATAAAGGACAAGACTCTAGCCGTAATAGAGGAAAGAAAAAACGTAAAGATAAAAGGAACGTTAAATAAATAAGAAAAACATAAATACAAAGCATTATCAAAACAAATACAAAGAATGTGCAGAAAAGAAAAAACGATTATATAAAGGAAATCTGCAAGGAAATCGAACAACATTCCAATAAACATGAAACACAGGACCTCTTCAACAAAGTAAAACTGTCACGAAAATTTAAACCAAAAAGCACACAAATAGAAGACAAAAATAATAAACTATTATGGAAAATATCAGACAACAAAAAGATGGAAACAATACTGTAATAAGCTGTATACAGATAAAAATGCAGAGAAAGGAGAAAACACAGACAATGAATTATTGGAAGAACAAGAAAAAGAAACAGATATATTAAAAATAGAAGTGGAAAAGGCCGATTTTGCGAATCCCGAATTTTGAGCTATTTCCGCATTTCAAGGTCCCCAGTTTGTGTGTGTATGAACGAATGTGCGTATGTTTGTATGTGCATTCGGAATTATTTTTTGTCTCGATTATCTCGAGAAAAAAATATGATATCGACGTTGGACCAATTGTATTCGACGCATAATTACGCAACTTATAACTGATTAGATTTTTAGCAAAATCAGTTTGGCTGTTTTTTACGGAGAATAAAAAAACTGGAAAAAATTGTAAACTTTCGGAATTATTTTTCGTCTCGATTATCTCGAGAGCTAAAAATGATATCGACGTGGGACCAATTGCATTCGACGCATAATTATGCAACTTAGAACTGATCAGATTTTTAGTAAATTCGGTTAAACTGTTTTTTATGGAGAATTAAAAAACTAAAAAAAATGGTAAACTACCTGAATTTTGCAATTTACAAATTAAACTATATTTAATACAGAATTTTAAGATCTTTTAAAAAACACGATTATTGCATGTAAGGAATGAAAAATATAATGACAATATTTTATAAAAAGAGATAGTTTTAAAAAGCAAAAATAGGAATTGAAGAATTTTAAACTTGTGTCAGTATTGAAAGAAAAGCATTAAAGACACTATAACCTTGAAAAATTATTGTTAGTAATAATCAAGCATTGTTTATAACAATTGAATATTGTTACTAACAAGTAATTAAAAAAACATTCAATTGTTATAAACAATATCTGACTTTATAGAGGGCGCTAGTTATGAGGTTCGTACCAAGTAGTATTAAACATAATTTTTTTAAGGTTTTATTAATTATCCACAATTTTAAGTGAACTTAATCAATATTCAAGTTTTCGCCAAAAATATACTCTTGGTAATACTCGATACTGTGTACCGTTTTCGAAATATTTTGATTTAAAAATTATGAAGGTTTAACCAACTTTTTTTTATTCCACGCCCTTTATCTTGAATACGGATGGCGTTACGAAAATTTTTTACCAAGCAAACCCCAATTATTTTTTAGTTTTCTACCTATCGTAGAGGCGGGGTCACCTATTTTTAAAACACCCTGTATAGCTTATTTTAATTACTTAATAAATGTTTTTGAAAAAATATTTACAATAATATTAAAAATGGGACAACCATGTCAGTATACAACCTGTTCTAACATGCACCGACAGTTTCTCAAATATTCCAGTATGGCATCAGGGCGTGCTTGTTGAGAAAGCTGGACTCCAAATCGATAGCAGATGTTTGCGAAACAATGCACAAGACCCAACCGGCGAGCGCTAACCTTTCCAAGGTTTGGGATTTAAAAAAATAATAATCTCTGTAGGGAGAATACAACAATTTCGTCCACTTGGCTGTTTCTAAATTAAATATGCTTATCTTACTTTTCTGGTAACGGTTGCAAAATGGGGTTTATAAAATTTTATTTAATTATTTAAAATTGATGGATAATCTTTTAAATGTTTTATCCAAACAAAACAAAATATAAAACTGTTTAATAATTTACGATTTTTTTTAATGAGGTAAATAATTAAAAAAATAAAAAACATCAAAACATTAATAAGTAAAATATTATAAAAATCATTAAAACTAACATGTTTTTTATTAGAATATATAAAGTAGTTTTATTAGATTAGATTTAGTAGATTTATTAGATTTATAAATTAATAAGCTTTCCAATGACAAATTGTTATAAACAATGCTTGATTATTACTAACAATAATTTTTCATAATGTCTTCAATGCCATTTTCTCAATACTGACACAAGTTTAAAATTCTCCAATTCCTATTTTTGTTTTCTTAAACTATTTTTTTTTTATGAAATATTGTTATTATGTTTTTCATACAAATATTTCTAACATGCAATAATAATATTATTCAATAGATCTTAAAATTCCGTATTAAAAATAGTACAATTTATAAATTGCAAAATCCAGGTATTTTTTAATTTTTTTCAGTTTTTTGATTCTTCATAAAAAACAGCTTGATCGATTTTACTAAAAATCTAATTAGTTCTAAGTTGCGTAATTATGCGTCGAATGCATTTGGTCCCACGTCGATATAATTTTTTTTCTCAAGATAATCGATAAGAAAAATAATTCCGAAAGTTTACCATTTTTTTCAGTTTTTTGATTCTCCATAAAAAAGAGCTTGACTGATCTAATCTGATCTAATCAGACGTCCATTAACAACTATTGTATTGGACTCTGGGACCTTAAAATGTAAAGATATGTCAAAATTCGGGATTCGAAATACCGGACCCATTACTATAACTTTTACTGGGAGGTTAATATTAAAAAAATATCATAACCAGTACGTGAACATAAAATTGACTTATCATGATCTGGTAAATTTTTTATATTTAAATGTAGGTTAAAGTAGGTACGTCTAAACTCTCGGCTTATTAAATCGCTTCAACATTCAACGCTTGTCCAAGTTGATATAAATTTGGCTTGAATATACTTAGTTCTAAAATTCACCGTTTTGCAAGAAAACTGAAAGTTTGTAGTTTATTTCCAATATCAACAAAAGTTAACCGGATGCTTGAAATAATATAAAAACGAAAGAAAAAACGTCTTAAGCTCATGAAATCATAAAATCACTCCATGCTTACTGCATCTATACAATAAAATTAGCTGAAAGCAAACGCTTTGAACATAAGCTAGATTACAAATCAATAATGACCAACACAAAATACACCTACTTTGTTTAATGTGTCACCATTCTTTAATGGTAAAATAGCGACCATACTCTAATTGGTAGATACGAGTGATAGAGTGCATTTAATCTACCCAAAACCAGTGGATCTAACTATTTTTTAATGATACTTTGCTAAATGTAAATCAATTGAATTCAAGTCCAAATAAATTAAACTAAATAGCGTATGGCATGAATAAAAAATATTTGGTATCAATATTTATAAATATTGGTTTTCAATGTTAATCAGCGTGAAATGATTTTTTCAATTACAAAACCTACCGTCTAAATATAGTATTTTATTTATCGTCGAATGATCTAATGTGTATATAACTCTTACTGCTCTTTTGCTCCCTAATCATAAATGAAATCCCGAGGGTCTCGTGCGTTAGAATTCTTCTCAACCAAATGGTAATACGTTTTGAACAATGACAACATCGTTAGCTTGATTGTATAGCTACCCAAGACAATTATCCGACCAGGTACGGATTGAATTTCAACGTTACTGCTAAATAAAGTCTTTTTCTTTCTTTAATTGGGATAATAACAGTTTTATTTTACTGCGGTTCCATTCTATTTTTAGATTTCTCTGTTTTTCGAAGCTGTACGAATACAAATCAATCTAACGAGAATGTTCAACAAAACATCGACATTTCTTTAGTTTTATCGAATTGGTAATGTTTACTTTTATTAGGTCAATTTTTATTTAATATTTACCAAAAAATGGTCTGGAAGTATGACACAAAAGTAAATGATAAATAATCAGTAATAAATTATTTGATAGGAAAAAATCTCTTTAAAAAATAAAAATATGTTTATAACAAATGCGCAAAAGCGTTAGATACTTCTTTAAATCAAACAGCACTTATTTGCCTCTTTATGGCATAAATGTGTATCTACAAAGTGTAAAAGTAAGATCAATGTTGCGGAAAAGTATAGCTGGAGTGACTCTGGTGGATAAAGCTTAAATGGCTTGAACACGGAGAGAGGATGGATAAACAAAGATTGACGAAACATATTTATGAGGCGTGTGTGAATAAGAAGTTGGTAGAGATCGACCTTGGCGAACGTATATTAAAAGCAATCGACGAACATGTATCAAAGTGCTGATGAAAGTAAAAGAAGCAAAATATATATATATATATATATATATATATATATATATATATATATATATATATATATATATATATAGACAGCGAAATTAGCTGGTTTTTAAAAAAATTAGTTATACATTTTTCACATCCATTCACGCTGTCGAAAAATGTTTATAGTTTACTATAATAATATTATAATTCTCTATAAATTTTGAATATGTATATATATATATATATATATATATATATATATATATATATATATATATATATATATATATATGTATGTGTTATGTATATGTTCATATATGTTCCCTATGGACTCCAAAACCGTTAGACCAATTTTGATAAAATTTTTGGCAATCTTTAGATTAGCCCGGCAGGTGATCCTGTAAAGTTTGGTAGAAATCGGATTTCCGAAAGGGGTGAGTGGGAGTTGCAATAAAAAAAACTAACAAAAATGGCCAAAATTAGTGTCAGATCCATAGTTTCATTTTTAATAAAATTTGATAGTGATATTTCCAAAGCAGGCAATCCTAAGAAAGGGGCGAGAGGGGGTTAAAAGTATAAAAAGCCAATGTTCGGGTTCCGCGAGTTTAGTATAAAAATAAATTATTAAAAAAAATCTTGGCCCATTAAATATTTAAATTACATTTTGTCAAAAATCGCATGCTTCCTAAATATTTATGACATAAAAAATTTGATATTAATTTTATTTCCGATGCAAAATTAGCATTTTTATTGTTATTTCTAATACCTTAAAGAAACGACTATTTGCCGAGCAATAAAAATGTATATTTTTATATTTAAGCGCTTTAGTATATCATAACATCCCCAACATGGTACATCGTTACCGTGAACATTATATTTCTTTTAAATTTTGTGTAAGTACCTCTTTTATACTTACATTTTTACTCTATAACAGAGCTGTAATATTATTTTATACAATGACTTTTAAATTATAAGGTATGGTCCAAGTAAATAAATTGATCATTATGCAAATAGGTTTTTACGGAAAAACCCTGATATCCTGACGGATTCTTTTCCCAATTATTATGTTGATTAAAGAAATGGCATAATAATTTTATTCTGGTTAATGAATGGGGCACTGCATAGCTTTATAAACAGCCAGAAGTGTCAAAAAAGGCACGTCTGGCTGTGCATAGAGGAGTGTTGGTTCCTACACTTATGTATGATAGTGAATGTTGGGTTTGACAGAAGAAGCATGAAAATGAAATGCTGCGGAGATAATTAGTCTGAAAAGTATAGTCAGAATGACTCGGTTGGATAAAGTAAAGAATAGTGAGAAAGGAGAACGCTGTGGTGTAAAAGAAGATGTGGTTACAAAGATAGATAAGGGAATGCTTTAATGATTTGGACACGTAGAAAGGATGGATGAAGAAAGATTGACGAAATAAATTTATAATGCAAGTGTGAATGGACAAGTCAGTGGAGGTCGACCTCGGCGAACATCGATCTCGATCAGATCAACATTGTTTTGAAGAAAAGCCAGGTCAAGAGTACCAACAACCGAGGGGCATGTATGAGAGCACCAATAAAAGTACAGGAAGCAAAAGTTGTGTGTAAAACCGTAGCAAGTGAAAGGAAGTTGTCTCTTTCTACCTTTACGGGAAAAAGGCGTGACTATATGTATGTATGTATGGTTATTGTTTTATTTATTTTTGTGGTTTTATAGGATTGGAAATTGACAGTGCTCTTGTTTTTTATTTTTTTATAATGTTAATATAATGTTGAAAATTGTAGTAAGAAATACAAATTAAAAACCTCTCTTGAAAACTTGGTATGTAATACCAGTATTTCGTTAAAATATGGATAATCATGGTATCTAGAAATGGTATGGTGGTATTATTTCCAAGTTGAAAAAAATCTTGAAACCCAGGCGGTTTCTCTCCCAATTATTATTTTAATTAAAAATATGGCATAATAATTCTATTCTGGTTATTGTTTTATTATTTCTTTTTGTGGTTATCCGGATTGGAAGTTGACAGTAGTCTTGTTTTAAAATTTCTTATAATGTTGATTTTATGTTGAAATTTTTTAGTAAAAATAAAAGTTTTAAAACCTCTCTAAACAACTTAGTTTATGATAACCGTCTTCTTTTAAAATATTGATTATCGTGGTATCTAGAAATGGTATGGTATTATTATGATATTATTTCTAGAGTGAGAAAAATCCTGAATCCGAGACGTTTTCTTTTGCCAATTATTATGTTGATCAATGATATTAGATAATAATTCTATACTGGGTATTGTTTTACCATTCCCAGTTTTTTTGTAGTATTTTTTTTACATAAAAATTGACATTGCTCTTGTTTTTAGTTTTTTTATAATGTTAATTTAATGTTGTAGTAAGAATTACAAATTAAAAACATCTCTAAAAACTTGGTTTATGATACCAGTCTTTTTTCAAAACATGGATAATCGTGGTATATATATTAAATGGTATGGTGGTATTATTTCTATTTCTAAGGTAAAAAAAATTCTAAAACCCGGACGGTTTCTTTCCCAATTATTATGTTGACTAAAGTTATTGAAAAATTACTCCATTTTGGGTATTATTTACAATTTTTTTTTGTGGTATTCCGGACTAAAAATTGACAGTGCTGTATGGTATTATTTTTATTTCTAGGATGAATCTTAATAATGGTTCAAACTTTGGGATACGTTTAACATTTTAAATTTTTGATCTATAGGGATAGCAGTGTTTATGTTAACATATCTTTTAAAAATGACACTGGAAAGGATCTTTTAAGTTAATTGTTATTGAATCACCAAACCAATCAACTTTTGAAAACAAAATTACCTATATTAATTATTTAATAAAGCTGTATGTTGATGATATTTTACTGGCTTGTCCATCTGATAAAATAACAGAGCTTCTAACCATTTCTACAGTTTCATGAAAAAATACAGTTCACTATGAAAATAAAAAAAGAGGAAAAAATCCATTTCCCAGACACATTGGTGATACATAATAGTGATGGTACGATCTCGACGTGTTGGTATCAGATACCTACATCTTCCGGAAGGGTCCTTAACTTCATGTCGACTCATTCGTTCTCTCATAAGATTTCCACTATTAAAAGCATGTGTTATAGAGCTTTTGAACTAAGTAGCATAGTTTTATCATGAGATTTAGAATGACATAATACGTATTTTGACTATGAATAAATATCCAAGGTCATTGGTAAATGGGATAATCATATTTAAAAATTAATAAAGATAAACAGTCGTTGGCGTTAATAACTTGTAGATAATTTGCGAAAAAAAATTAAAATAAATAGTTCATTAAAAAAAAATAACATAAACTCATATTCTTTTACCTCAGTTTGTTTGTGCCGTCTGTATGTGATTTAACTATTGTTAAAGGAATAGAAATTATTCGTATTAATATTGTTTCGTTATTATGTGATTAATCCATTTGCTAAATGTTAATTGTAAACACGTTTACCCTGATTCTGTGATGGATACGATGTCAGAAATTTTACGTTACCAAAGACTTAAGACTTCCACCAATTAAAAAGGTATGTAATTTATTGAAACCATTCACTTGTTGGCAAAGATTATTCTTGTCTATTTAAATCTAAGGGATTAAATGTGACTAAACTGACTTTGAAATTTTTTTTTAACAATATCTTATGCATAAATAGTCAATTGTTAAACATAAGAATAAGTCTACTGATGATGTTAATTAATTGTACCTATTATAGAGTTTTTTCCGTATGTGTAGCCTTGAAAAAGATGTAAAATAAAGATCGAAACGTCGGCGATTTAAAAAGAACAAGAAGTTTTTTTTATTCGTCCTAAACCCGCTATCCCTCCCGAAAAATAATTGAGAAGGACATGAACCAGAATAATATTTAGAAATATTTCAAGTTTAACTACTGCCTCTCTTTACTTTTTGTTAACAATAGACATGTAAAATAAATCAATGGACCTTACTATGAAGCGCATTACCCACCTGTAATTTAGTATCCCGTAAAAGGTCCTTGTGCGGATGTCGCTTAGGTTTTCGATGTTCGGCACCGACGACTCATTAATATTTAAGTGACTTTCACTTTAGCTTCCCGTCAAGGTCTTGGGAGATTTATTTTTAGTCTATAATTCTTATGGAATTTCGTATACGAGAAACATATATCACTTGTTTTAAACGAATCCTGTCAGGATGTGCTGAGATGGTTAGTTTGATGATTGGTTGTTCGATGAATTCTAATAATAAATAAGACCCTTTCGTATATTAACACATAAAATTATTGTGATAGAACCATTTAATTTTTTAGCCCACTACATTTCCCCGGAAATTATTTTCAAATCCTCATAAGTATTTGGGAATATTTATTCCAAATATTTGAAGCACATAATTTTTTGAAGTGAAACTTCTTTACGCGCACCACTCGAAAAAGAAATACAGAGAGTGAATCGGCAGAAACGTGACGTCATCACTTTGGAATCTTACGAGAATGCGTGACGTTTCTCCTACGCTTCCACTCTTTTTTCTCTTCTGCATCACCTCCACACTACTCCATATACAATGCTACGCGCGCACTCTCTTCCACTACAGGCCTATAGAATACATCGTTCTCTCCCTCTCCCTCCGTTCTTTTTTTTTCTAAGACTCCTGCTCACTACTCCATATACAACGCTGTGCGCGCACTCTCTTCCACTACAGACTTAGAGTGCATAACGTTGATATCGGATTAAAGTTCTGACTTGTGTGAATCAAATGATGGGAAAATCATTATCAAAGTTGCCGTTTATATATCTTAAAAAAGCAAAATAGAAGACATTATACGATTTCTTTATAAAAAGTTATTAATATATACCAAAGAGGGACCTGCATGCTTTGAAAATTTGAGAAATGCGCCGCTGATTTTAACTGGTGATTTAAATGTTAATTTTGCAAATGAATCGTCACATTGTCACGTGCCTATTTTCTCCCATCTACGGTTCATAATAGTGTGCCTTACTCGTAAGTAGTGTTGCATAACTCTCGATAGTTGGTTTGCAATTTCTGTGTGGATGGGACTGAATATCCACACGGACGAGGTCGAGGCACGGATTTGAGAAGATTGTGGGTTGACGTTTATTCCGCTCCATTTTTCTTGATTTCCGGGATAGGAGCGGGAGTCGTGTTTTGAGAGTCTTGGAGGCCAGGTGTCGGTGAACGTTGTTGGGGACGGTGTTATTAGCACGTGTGCAGAACCTCTATGGGATTTCTTTCATATCTGGCTGTATTTGGGCCATCTTAATTGGATTTTGAAGAAAAACCATTTGATTTTTAACTTGACCATTTTGTCTTGCCATTGTTGTGGATATTGTTGGAGTTGGTGTCAAGTTAAAATAACCGTTATCGGGATCTATTTGAGGGAAGCCATTGTTAACCAGTGCCACCCCCATAATCTAACCAGCCCCCGGAGTAGGCCACAGGAGTACACGTGAATTCGCATACCTAAAGGTTATCAGTGATTTATTTTTAAATATATAACGCTGTGTCTCATTCTGGCACCACGAGTAAGTCTTGCTTCAGTTTATAAATATAGTGCTTTGTGAATTCGTATACCCAAAGGTTATAAGTGATTTATTTTTAAATATATAAAACATGACTCATGCTGACACCACTATTATGTCCTGTTTAGTTTATTAGTATAGTACATTGTTGGAAACTATTTATTGCATTAGATAATATGCCAAAACTAAACTTGGATTAAAGTAACCTTCTCAATAATTCTTTATGTCCAAGTAAAAACATATTTTCTTCCTACTTAATGTAAATGTAATGTAAATATCCTACAATCTTGATATTTTAAAGGACAACCATTGTAAAGTTATTTTTAAATGAATTTGATATTTTTGGCAGTGAAAATCTTATGCAAACGGTTAACTAGTGAATTTTCTTTGCCTTTATGTAAATGTTTGAATTAGTGTTATTAATGAGTTAACTGATATATATGTTTTACCTTTTGTTCTTTGCCTTTATGTAAATGTTTGAATTAGTGTCATTAATGATTTAATTTATATATGTCTTACCTTTTGTTGTACCTTGGTAAAGTCTGTTACTCTTACTTCTGTTCTGGTTATTTTATAAAGCTGTAAATTTTACATTTTTGGTTTGTTTTAGCAAGGAAATTTTACCATAGCTGTTAACTTTGACTCTATTTGTTATGATGTTGCTATTAAACTGTGTACCTTAATTATCTATTGTGTGAGTAAATTATCCAACATATTTTTGATATAATTTTATTTATTTGGTTCACCATAATCATAGTTGTTTATCTTGTAGCCCTGCTAGTGCCTATAAGATCTAGAGGTTTCCGGCTTATACCGTCAAGCCGGTGGCGCAGCTCACTTTATATTTTTTTTCTTCTACCCTCTACGGCTGAGCTCGGGCATAATTTACCAGTAGAGAAACCGCTAGCAGAGTACTCGTTAGAGAACGAAAAAGACGTGGCAACATTACTGAATTTTTTAAATGACAAGTTACAATTACAAATTACCAAATCTACTGAACCACCAACTAAGGGGGGATCTGTTATAGATGCTGTGTTTTCCAGATTTATCAGTGATATAGATTCAAAAACTTATGTATCTTATTACAGTTACAACAAACCAATTATTACAGTAATCAAATGAGATGAACCTGGTGTTTTTAGAACTGAACTTTAAAATTGTAAACTGTAAAAAAAATTTATTAAACACAAAAATACGTTAAAAATTGTATAAAAATTTTTAAAAAAAATTATTTTAAAAAATACAAATAAAGCATACTTTTACTACTATAACACTAAAATTTATTATAATTTATTGTCATTTATAATCAATTACATATTATATTTAGATAAATTTTTTATCAATGTAAAGAAAGTGAAGTTTCACTTCTGTCCTGGGTCCCCCGACCCAGTCCATATTTTTTTTGAAACCTGGCAGAAGCTTAAATATATTTTTTTAAGAGTATTAGGGAAACCATATTGGCTTAAAGCTGAAGAAATTTAAATACCTGGGTAGCCAAATGGACCTAAATCAAATAACCTTTATACAAATGCTGGAATTAGCACTTGTAACACGAAGCTACCAAGGGTATAATGAAAAATAAAAATGTTATACTTATAATTAAATTTTTAAATGGGGGAATGAAATTATAAACAAATTTATCATTATATCTGGTAAATTTTTACTGCGTATCTTCAAGTAACCCGTCTTTGCGAAAATACAATGTCAACATTACCCGGCTTTGAAAGTATGTAAGGGCTCATTTCCCTCTAACTAAGTACATTCGAAGTCAGCGGTGCAACCGGGTTGGTCCCTGTTACTTATAATCATAAAAATTCATGACGCTGAAATAAAAACACGTTGTGTCACTTGATGCTTGAATAAAAGGAATATGGCTTCAAAAAGTTTGCCATCGTGAAATTAGCTCAGCCGTATTAAAAAATAAGTTTTGCCATTTTTCGAAGAATTTTTCTGTTGTAATAATTAACATTATCGTAATTTAAAGTCAGGCCCGCGCCGTACATAAGGGTAAAGTCTCGTGGTGCACGACGACGCCGAGGCGCCAAAAAGCCTTAAAACTCAAAGTAAAAAAAAAGATAAAGCAACAAACAAAATTGTCAAAACAAAATTTATAATGATAAAAAAACCAGTAAGGAGTTGTTTATTATTTTATTTTTACTCTTTGAGACGAGGGAACAGAATTTCTCGAAAATAATATATTTTCCAACTAAAAGTACGCAATAATAGTACTTATTCGATCGAATACGTAACATGATAACATGAATTGTGTAAACTTAAACAAATCTGATTTTATTCATGTTTGAGCTTGAAATTTGGTCTTGCAACGAACCAAAGAGCGGACAACCGTTTTAGATTTATGTCAAAAAGTTGAACATTTATTAAATGACAAAACTCGTAATGAACGAGACATAACTGCCGTGGAACTTGTTAAAGAATTGCAATATTTACAAAATTTTTATAAAAAAGTTATTACATCTCCAGAAATTTTTTTAAATTATAAAACAATGAACAACTTATTTTTTTTTTATTTACAAGAGGAAAATCTTTTATAGACACTCAGCGCTTTGACTGCTCTATAAAGAGCGCGTTTCCGCGCTGAATAGTGTGGGACTCATTGAACACGCGTTCAACGTTACCCACTAAAAAACTCCTGAGTGTGGTTTTGTGGGCTATTGTCTCTTGATAGGAGACAATCTTACCCCTTGTATAGTGTAGAACGTAAAAATGTTGTGTGTGTGTAGTGTTTTTAGTTTGACGATTAACAACTTTGTGGATTCTTTTCCTAATACGAGCATAATACTTCGTATTTTATTAATAATGCCGGTTTTGGTTGCTACCGCAGAACGATCATTTTCAAATCTCAAAATAATAAAAAATTATTTAAGATCGACCATGGGCAATACCGACTAAGTAATCTTGCTATCATTTCAAAAGAATCGGATCAGCTAAAAGAATGAGACACCGAAGATTTAATTAAACAATTTGCAAAAATTAAACCACGAAAAGCTTAATTCACTTAGCTTAAATATTAATAACAATACCTAATACCTGAATATTAACCTTTAAAAAGGTGACATGTTGCATTATTAAAATAATACATTGTTTTGTTTTTATTTGTCAATCAGTTTCGTCCTGTGATATATTAACTAGTATTTTTATTGTTTTAAATATTTTTTTATTTCTTGTTCTTTTGAATTATATTTTACATTTGAAACTAAAATACAAAAATTTGTAATATTGTTAGCATATATTTATGTTTTCTATATGTTTATAATTATATTATGTACCTCAATGAGACAATACTTGTATGGCTTGTACTTGTAAAATATAAAAATGAAAATAAATTTATGAAAATATCTTTTAAAATAATTTTCTAATAGTGGATAATAATGCCCAACCCGTATCTGTACTCACATAAGAAATTTGAGGCGTTATTTTAAATTTACACAATGGCGCCAAAAGTGCTAGGTGCGGGCCTGTTTAAAGTTGCAGCTTAAGTACAAGTCGATTTAATAAAGAAGCTACGAATGTTTAATAAATTATTAATAAAGTCGTGGACAAAATTAACGCAAAAATAGGAACTTATTTACAAAATTAACTTATCGTTTTCTTATGTCCGTTTTTTTAAAGTAGGCTATGCATATTTTGTGTCGTTGTTTATGACAGCTATAAAAATAATTTTTTTAGATTTACAGTTTTAAAAAATTTGTTGGAAGGTAAACAATTTTTTGCAATACTTGCCATATATTTTCGTTAAGAGTAAGCTCATAAATTTTTTTTAAGTAATATTTACGTTTTTTGTGGCAGACTGTTTCATTTTTGATCCCGAAACTTAAGAAAAATAAATTAAGCAAATAATTTAACTGAACAATAGGTGTAGTGCGAGCCTCAGTTTTATTTAATGTGGGATATAATTAAAGTTATATTGCCAATCTGGCAAAAATCGTTACACAATACAGGGTGATGCGCGAAAAGTTTTGATTAAAAGTGATAGCGGGTACAGTTTTATTAAAAATCTAAAATCATAAAGCTGTAGGTTTTGAACTTTGTTATTTTGAATGGAACTAATATTTTTTATTTTATTTTTGAATTATATAAGATGCCTATAGGTCGAGCGTTTGATATCACTAAAAAAACCATAAATCATGCAGCATCTTTGTAGGCGATTCGCCCCGTCGCGGTCAAATAATGGCTCCAGGCGCAAACTCGCCGACCACAATCCGTAACAGTGTTTTATTCACCTTTATTTTTTGCATTAAACAATAATAGATAAAACTTAAAGAAAAGTTTGTTTTATTATACATTGTCTGCCAGTGAAACTGTAAGTATTTAGTAACGAAACAATACAATGAAAGACTGAAGAATCTTAAGCTGCTAATAAAAATTCAAGGAGCAGTATGTTGCTAACCGTTTTCTCGTGCCGAAAGTTGCGCTATTTGTTAATTACGTACACATTTTCGCTCGTGACGAAAAAATCTCGGGTACGTTCTCGGCAAGAGTGGATTTTACGCGGTGATGAAAACTTCGAGTGAAAGTGTGTTTAAGTGAGCCAGTTAATAGGGCTATTTTCTTTAACTTTTTGTTGTATAATAATGAAAGTTTTCCAATTTTCCATTTTTTTTGCGCCGTATAATACGATAACTTGTCCAACTTTTAAACGACATGACCAACGAACTACCAAATTATTAAAAAAAAAGGCAGCGATAATAAACGAAGAATTTTTTATTATAAACTAATAAAAAAAATAAGATACGCAAAAATACTTTAAATTTTTATAGAGATTTAAATGTAAAATATTACTTAATAAATTTCATAAGTACATAAAACATGACCATGGTTTTATAATTTAAGTATAAGCCGAGAAAAAGTGATGAAAAATATCTAAAAAAATTAAAGTCCAAATTTTATTGCTATTTTGGTATAATTTTAGTTAATAATTAAGCAAATTTTGTTTTAATTTATTATTTTAACAGGAAAATGGCACATAAATTGCCATAACACTAAAAATTGCAAAATTTCTGGTATCCAATTTTAAAACATTCGTGTAATACATTCAGTGTTAATTGTTTAAAGTGTTGGAAGCGAAATTCCAACATTTTGTTTGTTCAAAAATATCTGAAAAAAGATTATAGCATAAATTTTTCAATAATTAAAATTTTTTTTGCTTTTATTTATAATTTTAGCGACACACAACAACCAGATAGTAAACCAGCTATATCTGAGTCCATCAGAATACAAAAGTTTTAAAAGAGCCTGGCCTGAAGATTTAACCACTTAAACACACTGACGAGCCATCGCTGGATGGTACCAAACACAAGATAAGGACTGCCAAAACGTTTACTTATTACTTTTTAAGAATTAGAGTAGATTGTAAATTAACTGTATTAAATAAATAATAAGCAAAATATTGTAATACTTAAGTTAAGGGTGTTTTATTTAAAAAAATACGACTTTATGCTGCTCTGCTTTTTCGGGATAACCTATATGGTCATAAATATTTTTTAATCAAGCAAATTTTGTCACCATATTATAAGCCAAATAAAGTTTTTTAAATATTTTTATCTGCTCTATGCAATCTTTTATTTACCCTTCACTGTTTATAAATTGGACAATAGTTTATTTTACTCTATAAAATATTTATTCTCTTTAATACAAACCTTAATTAATTAATAAATTTATTTTTTTTCAGGTAAGACATCTACTTTATAATATTTGGGTAAGTTAAAAAATATTATTTTACCTAACAATTAAAATAAATAAAATACTAATGAAAGTTTACAGTGTGCCTACCAATAAAATACAATTTTTGCAGAGTTAAAATTTTTAAATTTGCCTTTATAGGAGTAGATTCATGCAGGTATTTAATTTGTTATTACAGCCACTATTAAATTTTGTATACATGAGAGTAAATCTTTCTAAACATTTAGATTTTTATTTGTTTTAAATTAAATGTTTTTGTTTTAAATTGAAAGTTTGTAATATTTATTTATTAATTTTTGCAATACTCTGTTTACGGGCATACATTTTTCATAAAAGTAGGTACCTACTACTTGCAAAGAGAGCAACGTTTGAATTCGATTTTTTTAATAATATAATATTGTTAATAAATCAATGATAAACTAACAGTTAAACTTCATTATTAAAACTGGCTTATGCAGTCGTATGTATATGCCGTTTTTCTACTACCGTACTATAATACGTGAATGAAATATCTGCTACCGATTTATATATACTATACTAGCTTGGCCTCTAAGATTTGAATGCGCGGTAGCATAACGCTAGAGAGCTCAGTTTAAGCGGTGCATTTGTGTTTCTTTACTGGTGCCGTCTTTTACTGAAGGTTGGTGATCATTCTGGCTATCTTTATTTTGGATCTGGTACTTTTTCCATACCACTCTCTCAAGTTCTTAAGCCACGATGTTTGTCTTCGTCCTGGTGCTCATCACACTTCAATTTTTTCCTGTATTAATAGTTGTAGGAAGCGGTATTTCTTCCCACTCATAACATGTTCGAAGTATTTCAGTTTTCGTTGCGCACACCGTGTTTAAGATCTCGGTCGTTGTATTAAGACGTAACAAGACATCAGTATTGCGTACTCTATTAGTAGTGTGGTGTTTACATTCCCAAAAAACAGTCTGTAAAGAAAATTTAAAACTTCTGAGATTTTGCGCGTAAATGGCTAAAGTCAAAAATAAACTGTTTTATGTAATTGAACCGATAAAACATAAGTGTCAGTAATAGCTGATAATATTTACCGTTTTGGAACTGGTTTACAAACGATCCTAATTTTGATTAAAATAGAAGATGGATAGTCGAATTAACTGTTTTATTTATTGCGTATGACTGTAACCGCTTACTGTAGTAGTGGAAACAGACGTTTAACAAGATCATGTCGGTAAGTTTTACTTTTCGACAGTGTACAAGAAAAATAAATAAGAAAACCGCATATTTTCTCGGATCATTTACTTAGGGTGAAGTTTGATAATGGAATTATTGATTGTGGGTTCATAGTGCGACCGCTTAGATTTGTGACACTGAGTTGGTCGTATTATATGATATATTATAACGCGTTTACCCTCATCTTTGATGGTTTGTTTAATGGTAAAATATGATCGCTTGTAAGCGATAATTAAGTGAATAATTACTTGTAAGGGAAAATTATAATTGTATTTAAATCAACAAAACACCTAAAGCAGGGATAAATGCGGAAACGTTCCACGAAAATGATGACTAAGTAAGCTTAATGGTAACGGGGTTGTCCAAATTAATATATAAATATGTTAATAAGGATGTTTGTTTAAAAATACTTTAGGATTTTGACAGATTTGACAGTGTTTTTTTTTATTGTTTAAATAACAGTTTTTAATTAAATAATACGAACAAAAACACTGGGTAACTTTTTAAATATTTTTATTTGTAGTCACACATATATTTTCAAATTGTGTTTAAATATATAAAAAGACTGGGCAAACAAAATAATGTGTCAAAGATGTAAGCCTCCTAATGATCGTTATAAAGATTTTTCTTTTTGCTGATATAATTACCAAAGTAACCTTGATGTTAACACAAACTATTGAATATGTTATTAAAAAGCCAATGATGTAAAAATGAAGCTGGTTATTAACAAACGAAAACATTTTTTTAAAATCTATAAATAAATAAGTTTTTTACCAATAAGTTCATGCTTGTTATTTTTTTATTTTATTTTTCTGTTCATTCTGTCATATAATGGTATTATGTTTGTATTTTTTAGCTTTTATTTTATTTTGCAGCATTAAAAATTCTTATTCGTCGGTTTGTTGTCTACTTTGACGTGTTTCGAGATTGTTTACAATTAAGCACAGTGATAAAAATAATAAATTTATTTCATTTGCCTGTTCTCTAAATATTTATAATACAAAACTTTACTTATTTCCAATTCGATGGACACATTTTAATTTCAGAGGCTAGAGGCATATGCAAAGAAACAATAGAATGTTCAAAAGATGCTCATAATGCCAAAATAAGATCAAAACTTGTTGAATGTCCCAACGGATCCCGTTCATTTTGGTCTTTCGCCAAAGCTGTGGGAAGAAACTTCATTTCCAGCTCTTTTCATCCCCTAACCAATGAAGATGGAACACTAGCAACGACTGCCCAGGAAAAAGCCAATATCTTTGCGCACCTATTTGCTGGAAACTCCACTCTGGATTCTTCGGGAAAACAACCCTCGAACATTACACCTATTGACAGTTACATGCCCGAGATCACCTTTCGCCAACGTACTATCAGAAAGATTTTGCTGGGTCTCAACACCAACAAAGCCTGTGGATCTGACGGAATCCCGCCGATTGTTCTCAAGAAATGTGCCCCCGAACTAACACCTGTTCTTTGCAAGTTGTTCAACCACTCTTACAATTTGGGAGTATTTCCGTCCAATTGGAAAATTGCAAGAGTACAGCCAGTCCCTAAAAAAGGCAAAAAGACCCTACATGGCAACTACAGACCTATCGCACTGCTATCTATTATTTCAAAGGTCATGATCAACATCAAGCTCATGAAATATCTGGAAGACTCAGGAATTATCAATGATAGGCAATATGGCTTCCGCCATCAGAGATCAACTGGTGACCTGCTCGCATACGTCTCACATATATGGCAGCTATCTATTGAAAAGTATGGAGAAACTTTAGCTGTGGCATTAGATATCTCCAAGGCGTTCGATCGAGATGGCACCAGGGACTCCTCGCCAAGCTTCCATCTTATGGCTTGCCCCCTCAGCTGTGTTCTCTGCTTGCTAGTTTTCTCTCAAACAGGTCTCTTTATGTAGTGGTCGATGGAGTTTCATCTGACACTCTACTCATAAATGCTGGTGTTCCGCAAGGATCCATTCTAGCACCAACACTATTTTTACTTCACATCAACGACCTGTTGAAAGCAACTTCATGTCCCGTACACAGCTTTGCCGATGATAGTACCCTCCATACCGCTTTCTCTTCCAGGGCCCCTATATCAGCCCGTGAAACCAGAAATGAACGAGGAAGAAATGTTAACAGTATAAATATGGACTTAGCAACAATTCTCGAATGGGGATCCAATAACTTGGTAGAATTCAATGCAAACAAAACACAAGCATGTCTTTTCTCTAGTAAAGCTGATCTCACTGTGCCTAACATAACTTTGTCAGGAGTAACCATACCACTGAAGTCATCCATATCGATGCTTGGTATTACTATCAGCAATAACCTTTCCTGAGAAAATCACGTGAGGTCCATTGCCAAAAGTACATCCCAAAAACTTGGTTTTTTGTTTCGTGCCAAGAGCTATTTCACCTCCAGTCAGCTGCTTATAATCTATAAGGCACAGATCCGACCTGTACTGGAATACTGTTCCCATATTTGGAGTGCGGCACCTAAACATATCCTGAAGCTATTGGATTCTGTCCAAAAAAGGGCAATTCGTCTCGTCGGTGATGCCTCGCTTACAAACTCGCTCACTTGTCTGGAACACCGTAGAAAAGTTGGTGATTTGTCTCTATTTTATAGATATTTTCATGGACGATGCTCTTCTGAAATATCAACAATCGTTCCTCCTTTGGCAGTCTCTTCGAAATTAACCCGTTAAGTTCAGTCTTCACACCCCTTCGTGGTAACTTTGGAGACCTGCAGAACATCACTTTCCAAAGACTCATTCATCCAACGAATTGCGAGGCTCTGGAACTCATTGCCTAGGGAGGTGTTCCCCGAGGCATACAACCTCCAGAAATTTAAGAAGAACACCAACTCCTACCTTCTTTCCCTTGGTTCCCACGATGTTCTCTGAACATTACAGGATATCCCTTTTCGTGGGAACCAAAACATATAAAAAAAAAAAATTTCGTTGTAAATAACTGACAGCTATAAAGAAATTTCATTTAATTCGTAATCATTTTTCAATTTTACTACGAATCAACATTTACCGAATAAAAATAATTTTCGTAGTATTTAACGAAATATTTAAAAACCATTACGCCATAATTTAGCAGATCTACCGAGCAGGAATAAAAATGAGTAAGTAAATAGTTTGGTAGTTAACTGGGAAGCGAAAATGTGTTCCTTTTTTCGTTTTCTGATTGGAATGCACCCGACCAGTTGAAGCTGGAGTACATGGCAGTGAGTAATGACGCGGAATTGTTAGAAACGCCAAATTAAAAGTAGAACGAATGAGTGAATGGGTGGTGGTTCAGCTTTGCCGAATGAAAAATGGAAAAATCTTTATCGTGCAATGACAAAGTAAAAGTATTCAGATCGTAAATAATTCAAATTCTGAATTTACGTCGCCATTTGGAAACATTTTTTTACAATTTATAAGAAAAATATTTAAAAAATAGCTTCTTTAGTAATTGACTCGGTAGAGTTTCTGAGGAGAGTTGTAACATTTGGAACGAAGTTCGCTATCTCTTTTTCTCTACACTTTGTCACGTGCCTATTTTTAATTAAATCCTACAGTTCCTTTATTATTTGCGTTGTAATTAGTTGTAAATAGTGTTGCATATCTGGTAGTGATATGATTATTGTTTGATTTGCATTTCTGTGTGGATGGGGCTGGCTAACAGCACGGACGAGGCGATTGTGGAGCCCGGACTGGAGAAGATTGTGGGTTAACGTTTATTCCGTGTCATTTCTTGATTTTCGGCCTAGGAGGATGATTCGTTTGGTGTCAGTGGTGGAAGTCAGGTGAGAGTTTTTGGAACGATTTGATATTAACACGTGAGCAGAACTTCTACGGTTTTTTCTTTCATATCTGGCTGTATTTGGGCCATCTTAATTGGATTTTGATGAAAAACCATTTAATTTTTAACTTGACCATTCTGTCGTGCCTTTGTGGTGGATATTTTGGTTATTGGGGTCGAGTTAAAATGACCGCGTGCGGGATTTGATGGAGTGAAGCCATTGTTAAGTAGCAGGTACTGTTCCATAATTCAATCCGGCCAGGAGTAGGCCACAGGATCCGTGAATTCGTGTATCCAAAGGTTACAAGTGATTTATTTTAGTATATTTAAACGACGTGACTTATTTTTGACACCACGATTAAGTTTTGTTTTAATTTATTAATATGGTACACTGTTAAAAACTATTTATTGCATTGGATATTATGCCGAGTCTGAACTTTGATTAAAGTAATATTCTCAATAGTTCTTTGTGTCCAAGTAAAAAACGTTTATTCATACTTGTTTGTAAATATCCTACAATATTGCTATTTTGAAGGACAGTCATCGTAAAAAGAATTATTTTTGAAATAAGCTCAAGTGTTTTAACAGTGTAAATCTTTAAAAATACTACTTGGTGTTCCTGTTTCTTGGATCATCGATGTAACAGTGGCGTCTCGATGAAGGTTTCAATTGGTTACATAGTATTGAGTTTAATTTTATCAACTTATCATTTATTATGTGCTTGATCTAAGTGTTTTCAATAGTTTAAAAAGAAACAAATTATTTTTCATTAAATTTGTACCTGCTCCAAGTTGAATCTGAATTTATACATTACTGAATATACTTTATGTAGTTATTGTGAGGGTTTCAAATTATTATTTTTGTTGCAAGTCCATTTATTTTGTATTTTTTTTATTTTTTTTTTAACTTTTGCTATCAGGTATTCTATATAAAACCAATTATTTTTGAAATTTTAAATATTGTGAACATTTTTTTTGTTTTTAATTCTCTTTTGTACATCATTAGGTTTTTATTATTGTTTGAAAGATTATTGTAATTAATTTAAATATTATTTTAAGAAAAGTGTATTAAATTCGTTTAATCCACTTTACGAAAATTTTCACTTAATTAATATATTGCAGGAATTATAAATATAGTTTTATTTATCTAGTTCACCATAATTGTTTGTTGTTTATCGTGTGGCTCTGCTAGTGCCTACTAGACCTAGGGGTTTCCGGCTTGTACCGTCTAAGTCGGTGGCGCGGCTCACTTTTATATTTTTTTCTTCTACCCTCTACGGGTGAGCTCGGGCATAATTTGCCAGTAGAGAGACCACTGGCAGAGTACTCTTTAGAGAACTAAAAGACGTGCAATGACAAAGTAAAAGTATTCAGATCGTAAATAATTCAAAAACTGAAATTACGTCGCCATTTTGAAACATTTTTTTACAATTTATAAGAAAAATATTTAAAAAATAGCTTCTTTAGTAATTGACTCGGTAGAGTTTCTGAGGAGAGTTGTAAAAATTGGAACAAAGTTCGCTATCTCTTTTTCTCTACACTTAACTACTGCCTGCAGAGAAAGAAAGAAAGAAAATAATTCGACCAAACCAATAACCATTTGAATTTGAATAATTGGCGGGGATAATTTATATTACGTAATTGGTTTTTATAATCTTATTCCTGATCCTTTGACATCTACAAGTTGTAAGTGACGTTTATTGGTAAGAAAAACGTTAACAGCTGAAATCATTGTTGGGTTGGGTCTTGAAAGGTGATTGAGGTTTACATAAGTAATTTGAATTAGTGTATTATAATGTGCGGTAAGTTTATAATATTTCCAAAAGTTAAAATTTAAAATTAATAATAGTAATCATATTTTATAGGTATACATTTTTGTAAATATATTTTGTCATTTTTCCAAATTAAAATGTATTGACAGGGCAAAACTTTATCTGTTTAACTTGTAGTTTTACTAAATAAAATTTTATTTGAGTTTTAGTTTGTTAAATGTATATCTTAATAATGCCAACTTCTTTTATTTAATGTTAGGTATTTAAAAAAATGTATTTTAAGGTTTTTACATTAATGTAAACTATTATGTATTAAACTTGCTTAATTTGCTAATATTTATAACTATGAAATAGTTAACTGGTTTTGGTTTATAACAAAAACGATTATTGATTATTAACTTTTAACAAATGGGTACCACGGCTCACCTCACCTTACCTATCTATTGTTGTTTAACATTTAATTATATATTTGTCAAAAAGCGTAAGGAACTTTTTTTCTATCAGGTTTCTAATGACACCACTCAGCTTTTTGTGTTTATTTTAAAACCAAATTTTATGTATAAAAAGAATTAAGATGTTCTTACTTTAAAAATGTCATTTAACAAAATACTGATTGTTTTACCAATAATATTATCCAAATAATTAAAAATATTGTTTTTCCTTTATTAGTTTTACAAGAACATTTCCTACCGTTGGGAAACACTGACTTTATGTTGAGTCTGTATTCGTAGGCATAATAGTTAAATGCGAAAAGCCTTTAAAGAAAACTCGGGGTAAAAATAATTACAAAACAAAACAGCTTTTATATATCACCACTGTAAAGCTGTCGTCATCTTGGACCGTTTCTTTCAAAAACCATTAGCTCGTAAATATTACGCATAAACCGAGAAACTACCAACTGTGTGTTCATTGGCGTGGCTTTAACTTTTTAACAAAAGAATTAAAGAAATATCTACGTGAACTAATTATCTTTACTACTATAAAACTGTAACAGAATTGTGTCTGTATAATAAAATCCTGTAAAAGTCAGTTTTCTGGAATTGTGCCTAGACGCAAGATTGACTTTTGGAAATCATAAAGATATTAGTCCAATCATTTCGTGCTGTATATTAATTAATATCCAATTATGCCATACAGCCCAAATAATTGCATTACAAAGAAGGGCAGTAGGAATTTATGCAGGAAAGGATTACAGAGGATGTTAGGCAGACTTTTATCCACTTATGCATATTTACCATTTCTTTTAAATATATCTACGAGTATCTTATTTATGCAAAAAACCTAAATAGTTCCAACCACAGCAATAGCTCTAAGCAGGGCAGACAAAAAGGATTAAACTTTCTTGGACTCCAAAGAAACCGTTTCTTATTTAAGTACTATGCACCTTTATTTCATGACAAATTTCCTGTCGTTATATGCTCTAGAGCTCTAGAGTAAAAAATTTTCTGCTTAAAAACAGCTTTAATTCGTTAAATGAAATTTATATCTAAATCTAGAACCTAAAATATATTTAGTATAATAATGTCATATTTAAACCTAGTTTTGTGACTTGTAATGCCTACTTCTTATGAAAGTAGTCGATACTAAAAAGGTTTAAATTAACAAAAAAAAATTAATGACTTTCAATACTTTATTTCAGGGATGTGATCTTGACTTTTAGATCCAATTCAATTTGAGGAAACAGATAAATCAGTTCGCAGATTTAATCCATTTTTTATAACTAAATAACTAAACAAACAAACTTAACTAGAAACTATAATGCCGTTGAGCGCTGAGTAATTTTTCTTTAAAATAAAATTATTTAAATAAAACCCCAAACAAATTAAACCTTTTCTGTTTATTTTAGTACCTGCAAATAAGCAACGTGTTTAACCGGCGCCAATGCTGTTGTTACCTTTTTTCTAAGAAGTTGTAAAAATAGATTAACAAGTTTAATACATTAAAAAAAAGTAAAAATACAATGAAAAAATAAGATGAAAATATAAAAGAACCCTGTAAAAATACAAAGAAAAATTAAAATAAGGGTAAAAAGAAAATACTGGAATTCGTTTTTGGTGTTAAACCCCGTCGTAAGTCGGTCATTGATTGCTCCTGCGACATGGTTTTTAAAAATGTGGCTTTCTAAGTCGGTTATAAATTTTTTAATAACCGGCATAAATTTCCTCAGAGTCTAAAATCCGGTCCAAGTTTATCTGATCATAAGTCCGGCTAAATTTTTCTTATTATAAGACGGTCATAAGTTGGTACTCGTTATAAAAAAAACGTCCTGAGTTTGTATTTTCCCAAGTCTAATTTATCCATAGTTTTTTGTTCTTAGTTGGTTCCGTTTTATGTCGATTTCATTTCAAGTCGGATTCGTTCCAAATCGGTAGCTACACCAAAAAAAAAGAATAATGAATAATAAAAAAAAACTAAATATTTACTGCAGAGGTTTTAAATTTTCTCATAATAACAAATTTCAATAAATTAATTAAAACCTTGCGGTTAAATTGAAATTAAAAAAATTTGAACAATAAAAAAACCCAACTTTTTCAAAAAAAAGATTCAAAGTCTGAACTAAAAATAATGTGAAATATATCTTTTCTTTGAAAAAGCTTACAATAATTTAACAAAACTTACCAATTATATTTTTAAAATCAACTACAATAAAATATTTCGCACATATTTTATTTTATTTAAAAATACAACTGCAACCGACTTAAAATATCAATGTTTGGAGACAATGATAAAATACCTCACAATAGAAATATTATATTTTTTAAAATTTCTGAGACACCGTCTCACCAAAACTTTTAACCCTTGCCTTGGAGGATGTCTTCAAAAAACTTGACTGGCAAGAAAACGGAATTAATATTGATGAAGTGCGTCTAAACCATTTATAATTTGCCGACGATATTGTGGTCATTACCAACACAGGGAAAGAGCTTAAAAACATGCTTCGGGAGCTTCATTGAGCATCGCTACAAATTGGACTTGAAACAAAACAAAAATCATGAGTACAGAAGGCATCCAGGTAACTGTTAACGACAAAATTCAGCTTGGAAAAAAAAATCAATCTTCTGAAATCACAAGAAGAATGGGCCTCTCCTGGACAGCTTTTGGCAAACTGGGATTTATTCTTAAATTTCGTGAATTTCCTATAAATTTAAAAAGGAAAGTGTTTGATTCCTGTTTGTGTGATGCCGGTTCTCAAATATGGACTCGAGACAATGGCAATTACCCGCAAATTTTCCAATAAACTGCAAATCACCCAACGAGCAATGGAGAGGGCTGTGATAGAAATCATTTTAATTGATAAAGTCCGCAACGAGGAAGCCAAACGGAGACCAAACGGAGCATTGGTAGACGATGGCGAGACAATATCCAGAATGTTGCAGGAAATAATTGGATCCGGACTGATGGGGATAGAAGAGCGTAAAAATATTTAAAAGAAGCCTACATCCAGGAGTGGACAAACACGGGCTGAGAAGAAGAAGAAGATTGCTTGATGATTTTAGCTAAGTGAAAAATTCCCGTTACAGACTAATAATTTTTTAATTTGATGTTTAATGATTGTTCTTAAATATTTTTTATTTTCTTGACTTGAGAAACGGTTTCTGGATAAACTAATTACTCGTAATAAAAATTGTAATTGGAAAGTAAAAAACTGGTGTTTTTTTTGCTCGAGCATTACGCAAAAATTAATGGACCGATTTTGATGACACTTTTTGTATTAAAAAACTTACAATAAGACATAAAAACTGGTATATATTTTATCTTTTAAACCCATTTTAAGTACATTCATATGTAATCGTTTGAAATTTTGTGAAACCCTAATGATAGCAGCAGATTTTCTAACCGATAACTGATAATGCATGTAAGGGGATTTGATTTTGATTGGATGCTTTCATTTATAGAAGGCTGGGTTATTGCTATATGTTAACGTAGATGTTTCGGAAGTTTGTTAAAGTATTTTAAAATAATTTTCTATTAAAACTTTGTAAAAATATTTTTATTTATAGAGTGCTGGACTTAATTTTGTAATTAATTTAATTCTTGAAAAAATATTAAAATAGTTGCTTTGTCGTTAAGGGATAAACTCGGAAAAAATAATATGGGCGACGCTGGTTGTATGTATTTCTCTCTTTTCCGGCAATTACATTTCGGGCAGCGCTTAGGTACACACCGTAAACGTACGACATTTCAAGTTTCTGCAGTAAATCGTCCAAAAATATTCTCCTATTTCATTATGTCAGACTATTATCGAACTGACAAAATCAGACCTCTAGACATGTCGTTTATCGGGGTAGTTTTCTTTTATCGAATTTTTTAGCATCGCTATAAGGTTGGGTTCATGTTATTTTTGTCACAACGAAGGTACGACACACGGTAATTTGCGATATTTTACCACGCATATAAATGTACTCACGTAAAAAATAAATTACTTACTGAGTAATCACTGTATCTCACGAAAGATAATGCCCAAAAAGGTGAAACTCTACAGGGATATTCTTTGTACGAGTATAATGTAAATACAGGATGGCCAACCGAAAACGCAACAGAGCCATTTGCAGGAACCCCGTCAACATTTTAGATAAACGCTCAGACCCGTCGATGTTTGACAAAAGGGGGACACTCCTTTCCGGTATTTTTGACTTCACTTCTTTTAACCCCAAGCGAGGGTAAGAATTACCCCCAAAATTTTTAAATGGCATTGGAGGTTAAATTAGATGTCTAGAAAGCTGACGATTCTCTTTACAATAGTCTCTAAATTTTTCATTTTCTCGCAATATTTTGAAAAAAATTACATGTTAAAATTCCAATTATTTTAGTTGCTTACTTACTACTTAATTGATTAAATGTTTAAACTTATGACCGCCCGCTTCCATACAATAATAAAGATTTTGTTTAAAACGTTCACGCACATTCCGAAGAATTTCCGGAGTAATTCGACGGCACTCGTCAACGATTCTTTGACGCAAATCTTTCACGACGCTTGTTGTGTTATATAGATTTTACTTTTCAGATGGGCGATAAATCTGGCGATCGTGGAGGCCATTCAGTGCTGCCTCTTTTCCCAATCCAATGCCTTGGAAAGCGTTGGTCCAAGTACTGACGAAAAATCGCTGCATAATGCGGAAGAGTACCGTCCTGCTAAAAGCATTATGCAGCGATTGTTCGTCAGTAATTAGACCAACGCTTTCCACGGCACTGAATTGGAAGAAGAGGCAGCATTGAATGGCCTCTGGTACGTGAGTATTTTCATCTCCGCCCAGTCCGATATGAGCTCCAGTTATGGACAGGCATGCCACCCGCTGAAGGCCAGCAAGCTATGCTCTAGCTGTCTGTTGTAACCCTTTGGTCCACCAGACTACCGAACCATATGTGACCATAGATATTATCGTTGTTTAATAATTCCAGTAAGTCTGTTTGGAGTTCATTCCCCAAGATTTGCCGCATACTCTTTTGAGATTTCAGAAAGAAAACCTGGCTTTGTTTATTGTTTTTTCCAGGTGAGTTTTTTATCCAGAACTACACCCAGGTATTAAACTTTCGCTGCAAATGAAATGTTCGTATAGGACAGGCTGCCCAAGCTTATCTTCTTTTTGTAAAAGGAATTATAACAGTTTTACGGGGGTTGACAGACATCTGTTCCCTCTCGCACCATTTATATACTGTGTTGAGGGCTTCCTGGAGGACGTTTGAGATCGTCGCTTCAAATTTCTCTCTAACTATTATAACCAGATCATCAGCATAGCTTTGAAAATCTACTCCCTGAATGGAAAGCTCGCTCAGCAGAGAGTCGACTAGGAGTGACCACATTAAGGGGGAAAGTACCCCACCTTGTGGACACCCCTTCGCCGCCCTAAATCTAATCGACTCTCCATGCAGTGATGATATTACATATCGGTTTTCACTCATGCTTTTAATCCAGTTGCAAATTTGACCGTCGATCCCTCTATCCCTTATTGATGACAATAATTAGTGACTAAAATGTATTTTCCTGTTAAAAAATAAATTCCTTAACTTTTATATTTTGCTAGTAGATATACTGTAAATAAAAAAATAAACAAACATATTTAAATAAAATAATGAAACACTAAAAATTGTAAAGGATAAAATAATAGACAACATGTAGACATGACACATTTTTTTTAGTAAATTTTAACCTATAAAGTGTTTTTTTAAAAATATTTACCCCTTCTTTCTAAATACTAAGTAATACTTATCGCATTTCTGACCTTTTTCTGTGAGCTTAATAAATAGATAAATATCTTTGTCCCAGACTAGCCCTAGATCATTTCAATAGAACACGTAGGGGACAAAAATTTCTGTTAGTGCTAGTAATATTTCAACACCATTGACTATTAAAGTAGAAAGAACGTCCAGAATTTCTTATTAAAACTCGGATATGTCTGAAATGATCAATTTTATTATTTATTAAGTGAGTATTAACAAAATACATATATTAAACACGACAGTTTATTAAATTGGAAAACGTAATTTTTTTCAATACAGAATATAAGCAATAAAAATCATTTGTTGACCATAAAGTTATTGTTTTAACAAAAATATTAACTGACCTTGTACGCTATGTTTAAAAAATATTATAAGCCATTAAAAGTAATTTTTTTAATATTTTTATGAATTTAAACACTTTTTTGTTAAAATTAAAGTAAATATACAAAATTTAATAGTAGTTTCTCAAAAAGGACAATATATTTTAAAATTAAATAAAATATTTACAAAATATTTGGGATGAAAGTAAACTTTTTTTTTATTTTAAATTATTACTTATGACAATTATGTTTTTATTAACACATCATTTAAATGTTGACCAAAGCTTCTTTTGCAGGATCAAATGTAAGTCACCCAATTTTTGGTGACTTTTTGCAATATATCAGTTGACATTTTATTAATGCATCGTTCGATGTTTTATTTAAAAGCTTCTCTAAGTTCAAGGTTTGTTGAGATAGACTAACCATTTAAATCCACTCAAAAAATAATCCAAAGGTGTTAAATTACAACTTTGAGGAGACCCATTAAGAGTTCCATTTTTAAAGATTACAGACTCATTAAACTTTCCCATAATAACCCCATAATGGCATCGGAAAAATATGATGTTTAACCATCTTGTTTGGAAAACATGTTTCTCAAATTAGTTTCATTTAATTTAGGACACAAATAATCTGTAAACATTAATCGATAATGCTCATCATTTGCATTTTTAAAAAAATATTGTCCGATGATGCTTTCAATCCATAAACTACACCACACAATCACTTTTTCTGAACGCAAAGGCTTGCCACAAAACCAGAAATGAGCTTCACCTGAAAAGATGATTTTTTGGAAAAATCAAGATTAAGTTTAAGTGTCACGCCACATGTATTGGCTAGATTTGTAGACCTTTGAAAGTTCGCATTAATGAACATTTAAATATTAATATCTATTTTTGGCCACCACCTGTGTTTTAATAACAAAATTTTAGCCCGGCCATGAGCATAAAAATCTTGCATAAGGTAACTTTTAAACACAACAACAATTATTATTTTATTTCAGTAAGAGAATAGCTTTATATCCAACAAAATACAACATTTAAATAACCACAAGAAAAAATCCAGGGGCGTAAGATCCGGAGATCATTGGGGCCACTCAATCGGTCTGCGTTCGCTTTTTTAACTTAAAAGTTAATTTTTAACTTTTCAGTTCATAGTAGCGTGTGTCTTTAGTTTTTCCAAAAGTATAATTTATTATTCAATTTTTAGTTTTATTGGTCCTTGATATATGTGCTAAATTTTAGATTATTCGGAGGATTGGATACCCTTCACCCTCTAGAACATAGAAGAAGAGTTAGTTGCAGACCAGTCATTGCTCTACAGATATTTCCATGGCAGATGCTCCAGAGAAATAAAAACTCTTGTACCACCATTGGCCACATTCGGCCGAAGAACTCGGCACGCTGATCAGTCTCACCCATTTACTCTCAAGATTGACACTACAAGGATTCATCAAGAATCCTTCTTTTACAGGGCTGCTACGGAATGGAATAAGCTTCCAAAATCAGTTTTTCCAGAGAACTATGACCTACAACTTTTTAAAAAGCGTGTCCACAATCATTTCCTTTCTATAATCCCTTCCCCTTCTAATAGTCGCAGTGCGGGCCGTCCGCGGCCCACACGATAGGTCTACCCTTTTTGCGACTATTTTCATAACAAAAAAAAAAAAATTATCATTTTTCGATGGCATGGTGGATGGCATTTTGAGTTGGATATAAAGTTATTCTTTTACTCACATAAAATTTTACTTTTTGTTTACCTTTTTTAAACCAATCAAATTATTTATTATCATTGAATGCAGTATGAAAAGATCTTTCAGAGGAAGTATTACAAGACATCTATTTCAATTTAAAAAAATTACCGATTACGTCATCACATCAAAGCCATTGTCATAACCTCTTTAGAATATACATTTAAAATGTTGTTAAAAGTACATTTCTTGCGAAATATTGAATTTGTGTTATAATTTAGCTGCGCATAGAATAGTTTACTTATTAATAGTCATTGTAATATCTTTTTTGTTGATAATTTGTTACTTGTCCAATATAACAAGTAACAAGTAACCTAAAACTGACCAAAATATTCAGTTACAGTAAACTTTTATCTTGGGAAGTTTGTATTTTTTTTTCAAATAAAATAAATTGCAAAGCGAAATTGAATTTGGGACTGAAAAAGTTTTCTTTCAATTTCTAAGTAATAGGACAAGTTGTTGGAAGATACCGCAAGCAATTTACGTGGTGGTCGGTATCAAAGTTTCACATCTCCACTGAGGCATGTAATGTAATTCGTTGTTAACTGGAAGAACACGTGAAATAAAGAAAATGAAGGCATAAACTTAACGCTTCAATTTTTGCCAATTCTATTAATTAGTAAATGCGCTATATTTTATTGCTTTTAATGAAACGCTTCCATTATGACTTTAAATATGCTTTATACACTCGTCGCAAAAAGTGCTGCATAACTGGAATGTTATTATTTTTTTAATAATATTTTTTTTTACTATTTAATAAGGCAGCATTAACTGCTGGTGTTATAAGCTACCCCCATGTCTTGCAAATCAAGACACTGAGTTTTTTTTCTTCGCTATAACTTTATATTTATTTTGTTAAACCAGCTATATCTAGGAAGGTGGTAAGTAAATCACTTATGTCCCTTTTGTTTTTGAATAATATTTTTAAGATGTCTTTTTGGATTCCACTTATGTGATTCCACGCAATCTTCCAAAACGTGTTTAATCGTAAGTCTAACCTGGCAAAAATGGCATTGCGGGGGTAGCTTTTCTTTTAGCATAAACGAAGATTTGAGCTTTGTTTATCCCTATTTTTAGTCTGGTAAGCGCCACTTTATTTGCATTAGTTTTTTGTGTAAAACGTCCGCTTTACACCTATTGGAAAATAAAAGGTCTCTTGCGCATATCGGGACATTTTTAGTACTAGCATCTTCAGTGGTATGACGTGCTGCGATATCTGCTGAGAAATTACCTTGAATAGGTACGTGCCCTGAAGACCAGATTAGGATTGTTTTTTTCACATTTTGATGAAAATTAATGGTGAATTAATGCAAGAATGTTCTTAACTAACTAATTATCATTATAAGCATAACTTATTGCTTCGATGGCACTGAGAGCGTCAGTAGGTATGTGTAGCGAATGGCTTGCCAAATGGCGTAGAGTTCAGCTGTATATATACTTAGGTGGAGTAAGGTTAAAACGGCGGTTTAAAGGAAACTCACTTAGGCCTTTTGGTCCGTTGTGATACCATAATGGACGGCGGTGTCTTCTCTACCGTGGGAACAAGTTGGAAGTTTTAATAAAAAGTGTGAGGTCTTTAATGCTAACTGAGATAAGATCAGATAAGTTATCAAAGTTCGGTTGCCCTAGTATAGAAAGCCGTTTTCTGCCTAGAGCAGGGCAGACTTTCATTGTTTCCTCCTCTTCCTCATCGTAAACGCTTCTACAGAAGTCGTGTCGTAGCTTTGTGATTTCCATGCGCCATGCATGGAATCCAATTACTCAGTGTTCTGTTATGGCCGCGATCGCATTTCCAATGGACTCCTTGAATAGAGTTAAAACATTATTGGTTCGACGTAGATCTAGTTTAGACCAAATCTGTTTCGATGAAGCGCATGTGGGTTCATTTTGCCACCTCAAGTTGGCTTTTTGAAGAACTACTTTGCTGTGCAGGAGGAGCCGGCAGTTTGCAATCGGTACTCCTTGCTGAGATGAGATAGATATATCTGGGAGGGTGGTGCCCGCTCTTGCTAGTCGTCCGCCTTACAGTTACCTGGTATGTCCCTGTGTCCAGGTACCCAGACAATGTGAACTCTTAACTTGGCTGCTAGCTCATTTAGGACGGCTTGGCATTGCACCGCTACCCTAGAGGTCAAGTAGACTGATTTCGGTGATTTGATAGCAGCCCGGATGTCGCAAAGAATGGATATCTCGCGGAACTTTTGTTTGTTGCGGAGTGTCCAGACAGCTGCCTCGGTAATGGCTATTATTTCGACTTAATCCATACTACAGTGATCAGGTATTCCAAATGACAGGCTAAGTAAGGGGTCTTCTGAGAAGACATCGCAACCTACTCTCCCCTCTAGTTTAGAGCCGTTCGTATAAAATCCTGTGCCCTGAGGTTTAACCCAATCTTTTTTGGATGGGATTTCCAGGGAAAGGTCGCCTTTAAACATATGGGTAGGTTTGTTGTCAGTGTTTTTTGTGCACAGGTCGTATTCTCCCAGTCCATGGGGACAGAGCATTGAGTCTGAGAGCCGCACCAGCTGCGCATTTTTTACCAAACAGATGTACTGGTAATAGATGTAGAATTGTTTCAAGCGCTTTTGTTTGGGTGTATATATACTTGCTACGGCGTATTAATAGTCTTTAACAAATCTTTATTAAGTTTAAGAAGGGTTTGGTTTAAATAATAGTAAAAACTTCTAAAAAAAATGCAAAAATCACTTTTATTTATTAAAAACAGAAAAGACTTAAGCAACCAAAACAAAACTAAAATAATAAAACGATTTCAAATAATGGTATTGCCACCTCTGGCTCTTATTATCTTTCAAATTCCCAATTACGTGTACATTTAAATTTTCTCATTCTTTTATTAGAGCTTATTTTATATCATCTAAGTTAATTTAAACAATATTATCTTAAGAGCCATTCTAGGTACTCTACAACGTGTTCTATATGGTTTAAATCTGAACTTACTGCTGCCATTCTAAAACTTGAATATTAACACAGTTGTTATTCTACCAACGTAATTATGAGCATTAACATGCATGAAAACAAAATTAATACCAATAACAGAAACAAACAGAGCCACATTTTCTTTATAAACCTCTCTACCTCACCTATCAGCCGTCAGAGATTTACAAAGTTTGGCCTTACCTTCTCATAGTTGTGCCAAGGTCTAAATTTTAAGCGGATCGTTGGTGCATTGTGCATCTTTACGTCTGTAGACTAGGATACGTCTATGGAAAATTTGAACTCATATGTAAAAATGATATTAACCCAGTTGTCCACACTCTAATAAGTATGTTCTTTTGCAAATTTTAAACGTGTCTTGGTTAACAATGTTTTATAAACAAGGATTTTGGCTTTAATTCCAATTCTCCTAGCCTATTTCTAACAGAATTAATGCTTACTTCGACGTTACAGACTCTGGAGAAATCATTTTACAGTTGCCGTGCTAAACGTCATGGAACTATTTTGTAATCCCTAGTTTCTATGTATTTTTGTATTTTAAACGTGTCTTGGTTAACAATGTTTTATAAACAAGGATTTTGGCTTTAATTCCAATTCTCCTAGCCTATTTCTAACAGAATTAATGCTTACTTCGACGTTACAGACTCTGGAGAAATCATTTTACAGTTGCCGTGCTAGACGTCATGGAACTATTTTGTAATCCCTAGTTTCTATGTATTTTTTTATTGTTTTAGATACAATTAATGAGTTAAAATCATTAACTAGGCTATATACTGCTGTGATCTTTCATCTTTTTTAAAGTTACAATTCTGGCTGCTTGATATGGCGTCAAATTGCTCATTTTTATCCCAATGCACTTTTTTAATGACATCATCAACAAATATCTGCGCCAATGACTTTTAAACAAAAATACTTTAGGTGATTTTTGTCTTGTAGTTGTTTAAAAAAAACGTCAGAATTTAAGTTTTTTAACAAGTAAAGCAGGTAATTTATTATTTTGTGTTGAGATTTATTTTAAGATTTCAAACTTTTTTTTATTTTTAAATTTATAGCAAAATATCATCACCAGTTGGTCCAAATCCTATTTTCTCAATAAATACCGTTTAAAAAGAATCTTGCGAATACGTCTTTATAAATGAACTAATCGCGATGGCTACTTCATCAAACTTGTTTCTGTCGAGAGTAAACTGGAATGTATCCCAACTTTTCGCTCTCTCGGACTACTGGTTTTCTGTTACAAGTGCCTACTTGTAATTCGAGATTAGTTTTGCCGAAAAAGTGTCTTTAACTCTGTTTAATAATAAAAGATACTGGAACGTGTGCTGAGACGGTTTGTACCTTTGTACCCTAGTAGTCCCAACAGTATTGTTCCGTGCAATATTTAAAGAGGCTGCTAATAGTCCAGGAAAACTTTGCTTTTTTGGAACGTAGTTTACTATAAATATTACTACAGTTTTACAAGAGAGTTGTTAAGATTATTAAACAAATAAAAATAATAATAATGGACCATTTTCAATACGCGTCATTGATTTTTAAATTTATAGAGCCATACAGAATGTGCTCTTTTACTATTTACTTTAAAATCTAGTTTTTTGTAAGTAAATTTATAAAAAGTTTTCTGTCCTTGGTCACTATGGAGAGGAGATTGATCTAATCGATAGCTGACATTAATTAAGTCTGTTGTACAAGCGATATTGCCAGTGTGGAATTTATTGGAAGGATATTTAGGAAACTTCATGAACGATGCGGATTTTAATTAACTGGCTGCCCGACCTTCATTCTTCCACTAGTAATGAAAAGTGTTATCAGCCAATGGCATTCCTATTAAAAATATTGCGCTTCCGCTTTTGCATCGTGAGATTTTCAAGTTTATGATGTTAAAATGAATTTTAATATTTATTTTTTTTCCATTCATTTTACTTTTTAGATTTTCCTTTTATTATTCGAGTAAAAACGGGGTAAAGTAGCACTGAAATTTTAATATTTCTTTTTAATTTAGTATTTTACTTCACTTTGAGTATTGTAATGTTAAAAACAATCTGATAGGTTTGACGATTTAAACAGTAAATTTAAAAGGTAAGTGGGGATTTACATACATACATATAGTCACACCTCTTTCCAGTAGGGGTAGGCCGAGACCACTTCTTTCCACTTGCTACGGTTCGTACATACATCTTTTGCTTCCTTTACTTTTATCAGTGAACTCATAGATGCTCGTCGGTTGTTGGTGCTCTTGACCTGGCCTTTTTTTAAAACAATGTTGATCTAATCGAGATATGTTCGCCGAGGTCGACCTCTACTGACTTGTCCATTCACACTCGCCATATAAATTTGTTTCGTCAATCTTCCTTCATCCATCCTTTCTACGTCTCCAAACCATTTAAGCATTTCTTTAACTATTTTTGTGACCACATCTTTTTTTACACCACAGCGTTCTTTTATCTCACTATTTTCTACTTAATCCAACCGAGTCACTCCGGCTATACTTCTCAGACTACTCATTTCCGCAGCATTAATCCTATTTTCATGCTTCTTCTGCCAAACCCAACATTCACTACCATACATAAATGTAGGAACCAACACACCTCTATGCACTGCCTCATTCATTTGTTGCAACACCCTTCGCTCAATGTCACTGTCATACTTCCCATCTCTCGTAAACTTTGAACCCAAGTGCACAAATTCATAAACTTGTTCCTCTCTTTCTTCCTTAATCAGAACTTCACAGTTTGTCATGTTTTCTTTTTTTTTTAAAACCATTACTTTCGTTTGGCTTACATTTATTTTCATTTCTTTGATTTTCAGGGCATCATGCATTACATTAACCATCCCCTGCAACTCTTTTTTAGATGACGGCGCTATTATGACTTGATCATCGGCGTAAAGAAGGCATTTGACGATCAAATCATTCATTTTCAATCCAAAGGCACTCTCTTTTAAATCTTTTAAACAATCGTCTATGTATAAGTTATTTAGCCATTTAAATTGGTAAATATTGTCTTTTTACCAACGTTTTAAATTATTTTTCAATAGGCTGTGTAACAAAGGATGAACATTTTCTTCTCTTCTTGAGATGCCAAGCACCTTACGTGCGTCAGTAACTATCTAATTATTGGTGTTCTGTCTTTGGCGGCATGACATAATTCGCCTGTGTTTTATATCAATGTCCCTTGCTTAATATTGCGCAGCCAGGACGTTTGTTTGCGACCTACCCTTCTTCTACTATGGATTTTTTCTTGTAGAATTAATTGTGGAATTTTGTTTTTTGGCCCTCTCACGATGTGACCAAGGTAGCTGATTTTGCGTTGCCATTTAAAAATTTTGGCGTAATTCTCACCCTTGCTTGGGGTTGAAAACAGTGGAGTTAAATATACCGAAAAAGAGTGTCTTCTTTTAATTAAAAATCGACGGATCTGAGCGTTTTTCTAAAATGTTGACGAGGTTCCTGCAAATGGCTCTGTTTCGTTTTCGGTTGGCCATCCAGTATACATATAACCATGAAACACCGTGTTTTATTATGGAGAAAGCTATATCTGTAAAGATTAAATTATTTTTACAGTTCAATGAAATTTTGGTTACATTATTTATGTTGCCGTTAATAAAAAACAACATCAAATAATAATAAATACCAACAATAAACATTTTACTTTAATAAACACTTACATGAATTAAATTCTAATTTTGCTCCTTAAATCCCCTTCTGCTAACGAATGTGCTTTGTCCAAATAATAAAGGACGTGACCTTATTTGAAAGCCATAAATAGTGGTCTATTTATTTAGTACCTCGATATAACTTTAATTAATTTTCAAAAGCAATGAAAATTAAATGTAACTGGGCTTTAGCTCGTAACAAAATACAGAAGACGTCCCTCGGTTAACTCTAAAATCTCTTGGGAAATATAAAAGTTTGTTAGATTGCCGGACACTAGATTAAAACCGTTCATGGTCTCTGGAGAAACCGTCGTTAAATTGTTAACAATTCTTGGTATGCTCTAATTTCGATTTGAATTCCTATTATCCAACATAAACGTTGACGATTATTTCAATGGGTAGTAGATATATAGTTTTAAAAAGTTCCTGACTGCATTATGTAAAACTAATGCTTTGAAAATGTACTTTGGTAGAAGTATTACATACATATACCATCGAGCAGCACAATACCGCCGTGTCTCATGTGGCACTACAATTCGGCCGAATGGGGAGGTCTTCGTATGTTTTTCTTAAAGTTTTCATGGAAGAGAGTTTGTTTCTCTTTAGTAAATCCAACACGATGTGCCGAGACAATTTCTAAAATCATTATATTGGGGATGCAAACTTACATACCGAACACCGCAAGAACATCATCCGATAAGCCCTGGTTTAGCAGAAACTGCTCTAGATCTGTCACTTCCAAACAGGCAGCATACCATAAATAGCTAAAATATCCAGGCCCTAAAAGTGGAGCAGCATATGTCGAGGCTAAAGGCATATGTAATGATACAATCGAATCTTCAAAGGATGCCTACAATGCCAAAAAAGATCATTCCCGGATCCGGATCATTTCTTCCTCTTACCAAGGAAAATGAAACACTAGCCACGACTGCCCAAAAAAAAACTGATATTTTTGCGCACTTATTTTTTGGATATTTCACTCTGGATTCATCGGAAAAAGAACCCCCAAATATTACACCTATTGACAGTCAGGTGCCTAAAATCACCTTTCGCCAACGTCAAAAAGATTTTGTTGGGTCTCAACACCAACAAAGCCTGTGAATCTGACGAAATTCCACTTATTGTCGTCAAAAAATGTGCCCCCGAACTAAAACCTGTTCTTTGCAAGTTCTTTAACCACTCTTACAATTTGGGGTTTTTCTACCCAACCTAAAAACTACAGGACTACAACCAGTCTCTAAAAAAGGCAAAAAGAACCTACCTAGGAACTACAGAACTATCGCACTGCTATCTATTATTTCAAAGGTCATGGAAAAAGCCATCAACATCAAGCTTATGAAATATCTGGAACACTCAGGAATTGTCAACGATAGGCAATAAGGTTTCCGTCATCAGAGATTAACTGGTGATTCGCTTGCTTACGTCTCACACATATGGCAGCTATCTATTGAAAAATATGGTAAAACTTTAGCCGTGGCATTAGATATCTCCAAGGCATTCGATCGAGTTTGGCACCAGGGTCTCTTTGGTAAACTTCCATCTTATGGCTTACCCCCTCAGCTGTGTTCCCTGCTAGCTAGTTTTCTCTTAAACATGTGGTGTTTTTTGGAGTTTTATCTAACTCTCTACTAATAAATGCTGGTGTTCAGCAGTGATTAATTCTAGCTCCAACACTATTTCTACTTCACATCAACGACTTGTTCAAAACAACTTCTTGTCCAGTTATAATTCATTATTCGTTATTTATTTTTTTCTTATGAGTAATATATTTCTTAGTATAAAACAAATTTTTTCGTAAATTAAACACGACTGGGTATGTGTTGCCAAATGAACCGATGTTAAATTTTTGCTATTACAAATAGAAAATTTGGTAAATTTTTGGAAACATTATTTAAATGATAAAATCACAAAATCTTGCAACAATGAAATACAATTCAATTTTAGGCATCCAAAAAATTTATTAACTTAATATTTTTTAGATTTGGCATCAATGTTTTGGTTAGTAATTATAAGTTATAATCTGCAAAAGTGAAAAATAGAAGTCGTCGTTTTCACAGTTTAGTATGAGATGGGATCTGTTTCACTGTTTGTTTTACTTACACTGGCGAGCCATTAGAAAGTTTAATAAATTTGTTGGTTTGTTTACTAGTTTCACTGTTTTGGATAATGTTTTAATGCATTCGCCATTTTAATCTGAACCCCTTACTAAAACAAAAAGAACTATTTAATTAACTTTTGACTTTAATATTTGAAATACGAATCCAAATGCATAGTTGAATACCGTCAACTTCAAAATAACTAGCAGCTTGCTGATGGTAAACGAAACTATGTTAAATTACAGAGCTGCACAACTGCAAAACAGAGCATTGATGTCAAAATCAAAGACATTATTATAGATACTATTGCAGTGTTATTTGTATAAACTTGCAAAATCGATGTTTACCGGTAAATTGTTACAATTTTAAAGCTTTGGTATGTCTGTGAAAAGATTTGGGAATTTTTCTTGAATCCTTTTTCGTATTTTAACATCTTTTGCCAATTTTATCAGTAAACATATTTGGTAAATTTTAAAATATATTTAAAGAAATACCAATAAAAAAAAAAATTTAATGTTTTATAATATTTTTCAATAACTATTCCGACCATAAGAATTTGGTATTAAGGCCGCCATTCTTTAGTTAGTGTTTGCGTAGGCATATAGTTAAAATAAAAATTTGTTTGGTAATTAATGGTATTTCTTTATTTTATAAATATTTTTGTTACTATCATTTTGCATTCAAATTTAGCAAGGTTGGTCTTCCACTGTATCACCCGCCCCTAAAGTTGTTTGTATGATGTTAATTTTGTCAGGTTTTTTTTCGGCGGTTTTTTAAATTATGGCATAACTATATGCCCCTACGAAACTGAATTTATTGTAAAGGGTAGCTTATTTCCTTTATATCGTATTTTATTTAAGTTTTACCGCATTATCAATGTAGGTTCTTTTCTTAAAAATATAAATTTGTGAAACATCTACTTTTAAGGCAAGTATTAACAAAGCATATGGGGTAAGTATTAATAGGTTATATATATATATATATATATATATATATATATATATATATATATATATATATATAGGTTATTGGTATTTTATTTTTTATACAGCAGATGACAACGAAGAAATGTATCAAGACTCTGACTATTTTTATTTTAAAGATTTATTAAAATATTGTTACTAGCAATTTGCAAATTTTTATTTAGTTATTAAGGTCAGAGTGACATTACATTGTTGAGTTTATTTTTGTTAATGTCATTAAGTATGATACTTTATTTTATTTTTTACCCATATCTATAAAATATATTACATAAAAGCTTTAATATTAATGCTCCCCTACAGGTTGTTTAAACTTAACTAAAAAGTGGGGCAAGTATTAAAAAGTACATTTTCGTAGAAAGTACAAGGGATAGGTCAGTTTTTTTATCAAAAATCGTAGACAGATAGTCAAAGGCTCATAAGGTATGAAAACAAATCTCTAACTGGTTTCATTTTTGTTTATTTATTTATAAATAAATAACAACAAAGTAAATGAGAACTTTACTTTATTTTTCGTGTCCAAAATAAGTTTCTCGAAATTAGTTTTACGTCCAATGCTTCAAGTTTGCTCTGCTATAGGTCATTGAAAAAAAACCGTGACAGTTTGGGCATGCCAGAAGATGCTTCATGGACTGAACTGCACCGCAGTCGCACTTATTGTCATTTTGTTGAGATAGGCCCCACCTAATCAGGTCGATCTTCACAGGTGCAACCCCAGTTCGGATGTGGTTTAGCATTTTCTACATTTTAAAGCTACTTAAGGCACCACTGGCTAGGTCTTCTGAAAGTGGATAGTTGGCAGGAGGTTCATCCAAAGTGTCCTTAAGGAAACGGTGTCTGGATTTAAATCTATGGGATTCGGGACTTTGACTACTTGTCAGTTTTCGTAGGGTGATATTTTTTGTAGCTACGTTTTGGCGGGTCTTTTCACAGTGGTGCCTACATGTCAGCAATCTATCAAGTGTGATTTAAAGGTATATTGGCTTATCTGTGCACTCGAGAGTGATTCCATTCAAGAAAACGTTAAGCTTACGTTTGGCCTGCCGCGAGTGGAGGTGGAATGCACAGGTCTGAGTTTTGGAAGGGTTAGAGTTGTCATCGTAGTATGCTGACATAGTGCTTAAAGTCCTCTTCAGCTTTTTCTTCAATTCCTTAAAGGCCTTTTTATGTGATGTAACATTTGCGTCATCAGCATACACAAAGAGGGTCGTATCATCGGCTGTTAACGGATTGTTTGTGTAGATGATGAATAAGATCGGCGCTAAGACACTTCCTTTCATTATCTATTTTAGTTACCACTCTCACTCATCTTCTTTTAAACCACAGCGTTTCTTTATCTCACTTTTTCTTACTTTTTATTTTTTAGAGCTACTCCGGCTATATTTCTTGGACTGCTCATCTCCACAGCATTGATTTTATTTGGATGCTTCCTCTGCAAACTCAATATTTACTACTTTAAAAAAATTGCTAAAGACTTGCTTTATATTATTAGTGCTAGTAATATTTTTTAATAATTTTATTTTTTATTAGTATTAAAGATGATTTTATTAAAATTAAACACCAGTTGCCAAGATGCATTATACATACATGGTGTTATTGCTTAAGTTTAAATATTTGGTATACAAAAATAATTAGCAAACACTGAAATACGTCGTTATGAAATACAATTTGTATAGTTATAAAATAAAATATTATGTTTAATTACTATTTTTAAAGTTCTACATAAAAAATCTTTTTAATACCAGTCCACACACTCTTTGTTATTTGCAACAAAGAACCAATAGTCCAGGTGTTTAAAAAAAATGTTTTGTAATAAATCAATTAATAGAGATTTTTTTTAAAAAATTAAACTTTTAAAACTCCTAAATTATTGTAAACAATTCTGCCTGTTCAGCACTTGTCAAAGAAGTTAAAAAATGAATGACAATTACGCAGTTGTTTTAAAATTAATAGTCTTAAAAAAGTATTCACAAATAGAAAACCGATTTTACTGTAAATTTTAGTGCAGTAAAAAAAAGGGAGCCTTACGGTAGTCGCATATAATGTGTAACATTTGACATCTCATCTTTGTAATAAGCAATTTTAAAATTATATTCTAAAAAAAAATGGGTCAGATATTATTTGAAATGATTTTTCATTACAAACAATAATTCTTTTTAATGAAAATTGTATTTTATTTTATTTTCACTAGAAGTGACAGAAATCAACTTAAAATTTATAAAAGCGAAATACTGAAATATTTTATTCAAATATTTATTTAATTTAATTATTTATTATTACTTACTTGAATATTTTATCAATGATCTGCACTTTATTGAGACTTATTATTTACAGTAAAGATTTATTTACATAGTTTACGCATATAACAGCAAACTTTATACACAACACTCTCGGAAAATTGGGTGAATAATATCTGACGACCAACTCTAACCGCGCGCTCATTCGTCAAATCAAATAGCGCGTGCTTCCGCGACTTCCTGTTACTATTACTGCTACACATTTTACGAAATCACTCCCACAAATTGCGAGTAAATGAGAGAAAAGATGTTACACATGCAAGAAAGCGAGAGCAGTAATGTACGGTAAATAAAATATTATTTAACAAGCATTAAATTAGACCAAATACCTTAGGGTATTTTAAATAGACCAAGGTTTTAAAGTAAATTTTTAACGGTTGATTGTGCTGTGTTTATATAAGGGCGATAAGAATATTTAAAGGATTTTGATAAAACCGGTTAAAAAAAATTCTTTTTTTGTTCCTGACTGGTCTATTTTACTCGCATGCTCCATTACATGTTACAATGTACCAAACGAAAATCCCCAATTTACTTCGCTTCATTGTAACTAAAATTTCATTTTGAAAGTTTGCAACATTGCAATTTATTTACGAGGGTCTTTATGTAGTAATTTATTCCTCCAATTTTATCTTAATCAATTAATTTAGAACTAATAAATTATCCAACCTAACAAAAAGGTTTATTAAGTAGCTTCCAAATACAAACAAATTTCTTTTTTAAATATGAGTGACATGACAAAACTTCATCTACAAAAAATAATTTTTTATTAATTAAACAAAGATATGCGTTAAGGACAGTCAGAGAGCGGAGATCTCCAGAAGAATTCAGCTTAAATGGACAGCATATGGATGATGATGTCTTTAATTACAAATTTCCACATTACCTTAAACAAAAGTTTTCGAACAAAGTGTCCTGCCGACCTTAACGTACGCCGCAGGAACATAGAGCCTTAATGAGGGAAACATGGAGTGTTTATGGATTGCTTAAAGTAAAATGGAGAGAAAAATGCTAGGAATAGGACTACAAGACCAAAAGACAAACACATGGATCAGTCAAAAGATAAAAGTTATGGACATCGCAGAACGGGTGGCAAAGCTAAAATGGAAATGGGCTGACCATTTGATGAGGACATATAATAATAGATGGACCAGGAAGACACCTGAGTGAAGGCACAGAACGACCAAGAACGAGGTGGAAAGATGACATCCAGATACTGGCAGGTACCCAATGGATGAGTCAGACGACCGACAGAAGCAAATGGCGACGAATTAAAGAGGTTTATGTCCAAAGATGGACGGAGAGAAGTTGAAGATGATGATGATGGTGATGATAATGATGATGATGATGTTGATGATGCTGATGACAGGATTTTGACTAATCTAAATGTCATTATATTCAATATAATAGTTGTTTTGCCAGTATTGGAAAACACGAAAATCAATATAATGACGCAAGCAGAAAAATACGTCTAGTTTAACAATTATATGAGAATACGGAGATTTATTAGGCAACGTGGAATATCAAATGCTTGTGAAACTATTCGCCAAACTTTCTTGCACAGTGGATGCAGAGCAAGAAAACCAAGAAGGATATCAATTGTTAGCGACGAGCAAGTACGAAAAAGACTTCAATTTTGCGAAAATTTTCAAGAGAACACTTTCGAAAATGTTTTCATTAAAATTGAAGCATTTTTCCAGCTGGGTGACAATCGTTAGCAAAAGTGATACTTAGCAGAGCTAGGCCTATGGTACAAAAATGAAAATTTCCAATAATTATCATCGTCTGGGAAGGGATTTCATCACGTGGTGTCACTGACTTGAGCAATATTAATGGTACAGTAGATAGTGTACGCTACTGTACAATTCCGAAAAAAAACCTTGTACAAACAGCGAATACTTTGTTTCCAGAAGGTTAGCGATTGCAACAGAACAACAGATTCAAGAAATTGGCTGGAAAGTAACAGGATAGCAACCATATTATGGCCAGCAGCTTCTCCCGACTTAAGACCCATTGAAAACATTTGGGGACTAATTAAAATCGAAGTGGAACAGACAGCTCCTCGAATCAAAGTTAAATTAGTAGCAGCCGTTACTAAAGCTTGGCAAGTTGTTATTGATGCTCACGCACCAAACCTAATTATGGGCATTCTTCGTCGACTTCGAAAATGGTGCGTGTATTAGCAAGTAAGATAGTAATTTGTTTTGTTAAAAATATTATAAATTGTTTAAATAAAAGTATTATTATTTGTTGATTTTTTTTCTAATTCCAAATACTTTATGGTCGTACTATATTTCTGTATTGGCACGTGGTAAAGCATAAAAAAAGTAGTGGGGTTATTCTTGCTGTATAAATAGTAAAAAAGAAGGTTTAACTTTAAACATCTATGCACTGAAAGATTTGTATTTTTCAATAAAAAGATATACTCCATTTAACACCATAATAAAATATGCATTCTTGCACTGGACAGCTTAAGATACTATTAAATAATAGTTATAAAAATAAGGATACAAATAAGGATGATATTTAAAATATTGTATATTTTTAGACAATTTTAAAATATTTCTTTTGCTACATTAATTCTTTAAAATATTACGTTTAAAAAAATAATTATTTAGTACTAGTGAATAATTTGTGGCTTTTAATCCAGTAATTAATTTCCCGTTTTACCGATGTGTAATGACAATCAAAGTAAAACAACTAATAAGTTGTTTGATTAATGATGTTAAGTTCCTCTTAAATGTAAAATAGACTCCTTGGAGTGAGTAGAATAAGGTTAAGAAGTTTAGGAAATCCGATTTCACCATTGTGTTAAGGCAAATCAATGGAATTATGTGTTTTGTTGTTTTAAAAAATGATTGCGAAAAATATTCCAATGGATTTGGTTAAAATCTTATTATACTGTGAGTGTCAAAAAGTCACCATGTGCTTAACATTTTATCATTCATTTGTTAGAACATTTTATTTCCAATAAAAGTTGGCGCATCGTGCAAAACGTACAGTGACGCCATCAATTTTTTAAGTATTTAAACGGTATACAAAGGAGAACGAATTGGAATTTTAATAAGAAGTACAGTAGTATTCTTTTCGACATTATAAAAAAAGTTTATTTAGAAAAGTTGTTTGGAATTTAAAAAACAATGTTAAGATTTAAAATCTTATCTGCTTACGCTATTATTGTTAAGCTTGTCACGAGCCTATTTTTTCCTTCTACAAGTTCCATTATTAATTGTCTCTGATGAGTTTCGTATTCCTTGTTGCATACAGTACACTGTGCTGTAACTCAAATATATCATTCGTTGTAGATAATGTTGCATAACTTGTAGGGGTAGGATTCGATAGTTTGGTTTGCAATTTCTGTGTGGATGGGACTGGATATCCACACGGACGAGGCGATTGTGGGTTGACGTTTATTCCGCGCCATTTTTCTTGATTTCCAGCGTAGGAGCGGCAGTCGTGTTTTGAGAGTCTTGGAGGTCAGGTGTCGGTGAAAGTTGTTGGGGACGGTGTGTTATTAGCACGTGTGCAGAACCTCTATGGGATTTCTTTCATATCTGGCTGTATTTGGGACATCTTAATTGGATTTTGAAAAAAAACCATTTGATTTTTAACTTGACGATTTTGTCTTACCTACGTTGTTGATATTTTGGATTTTTGGTGTCAAGTTAAAATAACCGTTATCGGGATTTATTTAAGGGAAGCCAATGTTAATTAGCCGGTGCCGCCCCATAATCTAACCAGCCCCAGGAGTAGGCCCAGGAGTAGGCCACAGGAGTACATGTGAATTCGTATACCCAAAGGTTATCAGTGATTTATTTTTTAAATATATAACGCCGTGTCTCATTCGACACCACGAGTAAGTTTTGTTTTAGTTTATGATTATAGTACTTTTTGAATTCGTATACCCAAAGGTTATAAGTGATTTATTTTTAAATATATAATGCAGTGACTCATTCTGACACCACGATTACGTTCTGTTTTAGTTTATTAATATAGTACATTGTTGGAAACTATTTATTGCATTAGATAATATGCCAAAACTAAACTTGGATTAAAATAACCTTTTCAATAATTCTTTATGTCCAAGTAAAAATATATTTTCTTCCTACTTATTTTTAAATATCCTACAATCTTGATATTTTAAGGGACAACCATTGTAAAGATATTTTTAAATAAACTCGATTGTTTTGGCTGCGAAAATCTTTATGTAAACGTTTGAATTAAGGTTATTAATTAGTTAATTTATATATGTTTTACATTTTAATCTTTGCCTTTATGTAAATGTTTGAATTAGTGTTATTAATGGGTTAATTTATATATGTTTTACCTTTTTTTTTTTGCCTTTATGTAAATGTTTGAATTAGTATTATTAATAAGTTAACTTATATATGTTTTACCTTTCTTTTCTTTGCCTTTATGTAAGCGTTTGAATTAGTGTTATTAATGAGTTAATTTAAATATGTTTTACTTTTTTTTTGTAACTTGGTAAAGTCTGTTACTCTTACTTCTGTTCTGGTTATTTTATAAAGTTGTAAATTTTACATTTTTGGTTTGTTTTAGCAAGAAAATTTTACCATAGCTGTTAACTTTGACTATATTTGTTATGATGTTGCTATTGAGCTGTGTACCTTAATTATTTATTGTGTGAGTAAAGTATCCAACATATTATTGCTATAATTTTATTTATTTGGTTCACCATAATCATAGTTGTTTATCTTGTGGCTCTGCTAGTGCCTATAAGATCTAGTGGTTTCCGGCTTATACCGTCTAAGTCGGTGGCGCAGCTCACTTTTATATTTTTTTCTTCTACCCTCTACGGCTGAGCTCGGGCATAATTTGCCAGTAGAGAAACCGCTAGCAGAGTACTCTTTAGAGAACGAAAAAGACGTGGCAAGCTGTATAAAGAATACCTCTTATCACCATAAACCATAAAAAAAATTACAGTAAAAATTTATCCAATTTAATATATATCCTAAATAATGGACGATTTTTAAAAAAAAAAAATTTCTGTTGGTGCAAAGTTAATATTTATGTCTTTTTAATCAATAAAATATTAATTTTACAAAAAAGTTTGTTAGATTATATTAATATTATTCCGTAACAATTCTTTTTTTAAATTGACTGCTGTAAAAATATTATTTATAATATTTATTCGATAAAATAATGAAAATATAGTTTTAAAATTGCAAAATTATCCACCTTGCAAGTTTAAAGTTTTAATTTAAAGCACTGTCATGAAAATCGATAGTTCAAAACGTTTTAACCAAAGAAAGTGAAAGAATTTTGATGGGAGGTCTCTCTTGATGGTTTACGAAAACATTAGGAATCCCAAAGAAAATGAAGGAACTGTTGGAAATGAACTTACTAAGCACTAAAGGTAAGATATCGGAAAAATTTAACCTAAACAAAGTAGTAAAACAGGAAAATTCAATTTCTCCAACATAGTTTTATCTAGTATTTAAACCATTATGAGAAAAGCAAATTTAAACGAGAAAAATTATTAAGTTACCGAGATCCACTAAATAGTTTATGCCGACGGCCACACAATTGTCGCCAGTATTAAGAAAAGTCTAAAAAAGCAGTAAATAAGCTAAATACTGGGGCACAATAATTCAGCTTAATAAATAAATACATGACAAAATACTTGTACATGCGAGTTAGAAAAGGAATACAAAACAATAATAACCCCACTAAAAAATAAACAAGCCGGTGGTGACATTGGACACCCGATAGGAACAAAGTTACTTACGATATTTAACAAATATGTAATGTTTAATTACAATAAATAGGTAAGATGAGCTGTGGTACCTAACTGATGTGTTAAAAGTTATTAATCAACTTTCACTTTTTTTATACACATACATACATACATATAGTCATGCCTTTTTCCCGTAGGGGTACGCAGAGACCACTTTCTTCCTTTTGCTAAGGTTGTTACACACATTTTTTGCTTTCTCTACTTTCATCAGTGCTCTCATACATGCTCGTCGGTTGTTGGTACTCTTGACCTGGCCTTTTTTTAAAACAATGTTGATCTAATCGAGATATGTTCGCCGAGGTCGACCTCTACCGACTTGTCCTTTCACACTCGCCTTATAAATTTGTTTCGTCAATCTTCCTTCATCCATCCTTTTTACCTGTCCAAACTATCTAAGCATTCCTTTATCTACCTTTGTAACCACACCTTATTTTACTCCACTGTGTTCTCTTATTTCACTTTACTTTATCCAACCGAGTCACTCCGGCTATACTTCTCAGACTACTCATCTCCACAGAATTAATCCTATTTTCATGCTTTTTTTGCCAAACCCAACATTCACTACCATACATAAGTGTACACAAGTGTACATAAGTGCACAGCTAGACGTGCCTTTTTTGACACTTTTTGGCTGTTCATAAAGCTATGCAGTGCCTCATTCTTTTGCTTTCTGCCAACACCCTTTGCTTAATGTCACAGTCATACTTTCCATCTTTCGTTAACTTTAAACCCAAGTACACAAATTCATTTACTTGTTCCACTCTTTCTCCCTTAATCAAAACTTCACAGTTTGCCATGCTTTCTTTTCTTTCAAAAACCATTACTTTTGTTTTGCTTACATTTATTTTTATCCTTTTTATTTTCATGACATTATGCATAACATTATCCATTGCCTGCAACTCCTTTTCAGATGACGCTAATATGACTTAATTATCGGCGTAAAGAAGGCATTTTACGATTAAATCATTCATTTTCAATCCATATGCACTCTTTTTCAATAATTAAAACAATCGTCCATGTATAAGGTAAACAGCCATGGCGAAGCCACACATCCCTGCCTAACAACTTTTTCGATGTTAAACCAGTCCGTGTAAGCTCCGTTTATCCTGACAAAAGCAGTGGAATCATCTTTCACTTTGTCATAGACCTTTTTCTAGTCTATAAAGCCAAGAATTTTTCGAGTATACCTCGTAATGAAAAGACCTGATTCATACATATTCTTCCCCTTCTTAAATCCTCCTTGCACATCACATATCATCTTCAGTTTCATTCGTTACTCTTTTAATGAACATTTTTGCATACAGTTTGCCGACTATGCTGAGTTAACTAATACGTTCTCATAGTCCTGCTGCGAACATTTTTGTTTGTAAAGCATCACGATAACGGTCTTGCACCAGTCGTCTGGTACGCCACCATTCCTCCAACAAAGGTTAAAAAGGCGGTACAGCAGACTAGTTACCACGCTTTGTCCAGCCTTTAGCATTTCAACCGTTATACTTTCGTACCCAGCAGCTTTACCCAATTTTAAACTGTTTAACGCTTCTAAAATTTCTGTCGTTTTAATTTCACCTTCATTGCAACTTTCACACATGTCTTCGAATGTGGCCTGTGCTTGTGTATCCTCTTTCTTTAATAAACTTTTGAAGTTTTCCTTTCATCTCTTTAAAACGCATTCCTATCTTTTTACCGTACTACCATCTTGGTTTCTGATTTTTTCCAGTTGCGAGGTAGTATTTTTATTTTTGGCTTTACATAACAAAAAAATTAGAAAAAATATTAAAAGGAAACATAGGAATAAAAAAGAAACTAAAAAGCGGAATTATAGTCCGATAAAGCAAAGCAAGGAGAGTTGAATGGATGAAGCATTGAAGAGCACGAACAAAAACCTTAAAGAGATTGACGACATGGGTTTTATTAAGATCGAAAGCAAGAGGAAGACCACGAAGTAGATGGTAGGATCAAGTAAAGGAAAACATAAAATCATTGAAAGTCAGAGACTGAAAAATAAAATGCAGTTATAAAAGAAAATAGAAAACCAGCACAGATTAAAGGTTATAATCGTACTGATGTAGGAGGAGTAATCCAACTGGTCAATAGGATCAGTACAGCTGTTTTTTTGAGCTAGCCATAATTCCTTGCGATTAGATTATCATAATGATAATTATGTTGATCCTTTTATTTACACAAAAAAAATTTAAAATTTAAAACTTTGTTAGTTATTACGGTCGATAGAATTGTGCAATGATTCCAAAAAAAGAAATAGTTCACCAGAACAACAATATTTAAGTGTTTTAAATAATTTATGCAATCGTTTAAAGTTATTTTAAATGATTATTTAAACATACAAATATATAATATATTTAACATTATTGTTCATATCAAGCGAATTTTGCTGACATATGTTTGTATTAGATATTTTATATTTTATAGTATTTGTGTGAAAGTTGCATAAAAACACGCAAATGATATTAAAATGGAAATTATTGCTTCACTTTTTAATTTCCATTTGGTGCGTATATTCCGACTGGACCTCGTAGTGCGCTTGACGAATCGATCGTTTAATATGTCGACGTTGGTGGTTCAATCCGAACTTTATTACACCAACTGTTTAGCTATACTGTCGAAGGCTACAGAATGCAGGAATTATGTGTTTAAACCTATCTGCTACCATTCGCATTGTCGTCTATTTGGAAAGGATTAAAGTAGGATGAGCGTTGTTGGCGCTATGTGTAACATCCTGAAAACTTTATGAGAAATCATTTGGTTTCTACAAATAATGCGGTTCGGAGCAATTGACCGAGGGCGAATGCTCTCCTCTTTATGCAGGATTTCCGGGAATTATCTTAAGTGGTTGGTTTGAAATTGGGAATTGAAGCAATCGTAACGCTTCAACTGATTCAAACATTGTGGATTATGATTTGCATTTGAATACTCCCATGTAAGTGGTAAAAGTAGATAAGAAAATAAAATTACTAGCATTTCAAGCGAGTGAGACATTTTAAATTGATTGAAAAAAATAAAAAAAATTTCAACCAGTTTCAATAATACAAACTATTCGACATTTTATTGAATACGGCAATATTTTTAATAGATGATGTATTTATTAACGTCTTTGAATTTTATGCTCTTTTATTTAAGTCAAGATTAAAACCGTGTGGTACACATTTAAATTTACATTTACCACTAGAGTAAACTTTGCGTAAAAAAAACGAACCGATACTTCACCGATATCGTAATGCTCTCCGTCTCATTTTAAAATATTCCTGGCTTAGTTGCTAAAAATCGATATTCCAGTGTCGTAGTCTGTTAGGGGCAAGATTTGTGTTGGACAGAATCCATGAACGTACTTTCCGCTAACTCTTCCAGCTGCTCAGTAGGGCGTGCGTACGGTTTACATATAGTAAAAATAAAATATGGTTATATAGACCAGTCATTATAGGGGGTTCACCTCGGAAAATCAAGATACCCAGTATATTATTACGTAAAAACTTGTATTTTGGCATCCTCAAACTATTCTTAAAATTCGAAAAAAATTGGATGTCCGCAAGTTTTAAAATCAGGGGTAAAAGGTCACAAAAATCGATTTTTTCTACTTTTTTTGCAAATATCTCGATTTCTATGGGTTTTACGCTAATTGTATCATTGTATCATTTAACATTTTTTCATACCTCGAATTGTTTTTGAGATAGAGGGCAGAGAGCGCGCGGTCAAACAATCATGAGGTCAACTGATAGTCCCGATCAAAAACTTGTAATATTAAGGTTCTAAATTATTGTTAAATATATAATTATCCTTATTTATTAACTTTTTCATTAAATTCAATCTTTTTTCGATTACTTAGCTATTATTAATTAGGTTTCAATTTATTTAATAGCACTTACCTGGTCATTTAATTGAGAAATTGTTGAGGAATACTTAAATTATATTTTAATTCTAATATAATTTATGCTAATGATTTTTTAAATAAATAAAATTTAGAACCTTAATATTACAAGTTTTTGATCGGGACTATCAGTTGACCTCATATGATTCTTTGACCGCGCGCTCTCCGCCCTCTATCTCAAAAACAATTCGAGGTATAAAAAAATATAAAATAAAAAAGTTGTAGAGAATTTAATTCTCTACAATATTGATAATGGATACAGTTAGCGTAAAACCCATGGAAATCGAGATATTTGCAAAAAAAAGTAGAAAAAATCGATTTTTGTGACCTTTGACCCCTGATTTTAAAACTTGCGGACGTCCAATTTTTTTCGAATTTTAAGAATAATTTGAGGATGCCAAAATACAAGTTTTTTCATAATAATATACTGGGTATCTCAATTTTCCGAGATTTTTAACTTATTTGACCTAAGATGACTGGACTAATACATGTGACGTCGCGGGGATAGCTTACAAAATAATAAGTAATACTTGCAAGTTAAAAAATAGCAATTTTATACAAAAAGAAAATAAAAAAACAAATGATAATAAGACTTCTCATTGTGGACTTATCTGAATATTCTACAAAGCTTCACCGATAGCGTTTCCTAGTTTCCTTTCACTTTGACACTCCCTATGATGGTTCAGTCCATACGTTCAGCCACAGACGAATGCAGTCACCTAGATTTAAGTGAAAATTCGGAACATTGTACAAAACGTAATAACTGTTGTATTACCGAATAATAGAGAGAGGGGGATTTCGGCAGATGTTCTTGTTTGACCTGAGGTAGAACTTTCACGAACGTTTACGATATTTTGACAGGGCGTCAAATTTGCTCCGGCTTTTCTCGTTTTTGCCACATTTTATTTCAAACGCGTTTTTCTTGAAACGACATTCTAGCTCAATCGTTGACCAATCGTTTTGAAATTTTTTATAAAGATTCTTTATTTGATTCCAATCCATATAAACCTAATTCTGGGATTATATTATTATAAATTTTTTTTATTTTTGTGCAAAGAAGGTGAAAAAATATGGTGTGAAAACATGACATGGTGTTCAAACACTTCAAAAACATGAAATTTTAAATTTTTTTGATCACAATTAGTGTTTCATATTCCTAAAAAATATGTTGTTAACAAAAAAAAATTGTGATGATTACAGATAAAAATTGCGACTGCAGGAATGCCCACCAACAAATTACTCGGATGACAATCGTCCATGGGCAGCACGTTCTAACTCCACTATTTCCAGCGGATATTATTTGAAAAGTTCTAAAGTCTACTTCAAAACATAAATAAAATACCCTCCAACTTTAAACAATTTTTGATTATTCTTTCCTCTTTAAAAAATGTACGAAAAACACAAAAATTTCGGCATCCTAATCCGGTTCGCCCCCTTGATAGAGGATACGAGTACATTTTGGTGCCAGTAATTTACGTTTTGTGGTATTTTTTTTAATTGACATTTTTACATACATACATATAGTCACGCCTTTTTCCCGCAGGAGTAGGCAGATACCACTTTCTTCCACTTGCTAGGGTTCTCACACACATCTCTCATCAGTACTTCCCAGAGGCATAGCTTGCCCCATGATAAAAAGAAAACAAAATATGATAATGCGCAGGTGGGCGAAGCCTCAGTGCTACGATTCCTACACACAACTTTTGCTTCTTCTACTTTTATCAGTGCACTCATACATTCTCGTCGGTTGTTGGTACCCTTGTCCTAGCTTTTCTATAAAACAATGTCGATCTGATCAAAATATTTTTTCCAAGTTCGACCTTTACCTACTTGCCCATTCACACACTCCTTATAAATCGGTTTCGTTAATCTCCTGTTTTTTTCATCCTTTTTACGTGTCCAAACCATCTATTTCTTTATCTATCTATGTAACCACAATTTTTTTTACACCACAGCGTTTTTTTAACTAACTATTCTTTACTTTCTTTAATCCACTTTATCTTTATAATATACAAATACATCAGAAGTTATAATTTTATTTAAACTCCAAACTCATTTCCAAATCGTGAGCAGTGTTTTAACTTAATTTTAATTCAGAAACTGAAAAAAATGAACGAGCACTTATCTCGTAAAATTTATCAGTTTGTGATTAAAAACTTTGAAATTCGCCTTTCTAACAAATTTCGTGTAATTATTTGACTAAATATCTTGAACGAAAATATATAAGAAAAAATTTCCTTGCGTATCTAACTCCATCGGGTAGCTTAATCTTTGTAATTTATATCCTAAAAAGATTCTTGCAAAAAATATGGCTTACATTTTCCGAAAACTTTGCTACACAAAAGCGGGGAGAAAAAAGTAACGTTCATGGATGAACCTTATTTTTCAGTGTGATAACACTGATGTGCTGAGAAGTTGCTGAAGGAAGCAATATACTTCTTTCATTACCTCGAAGCGAGAATAGGAAAACTCGGTAAAAGGTAATGTTTTTACTGCGACCATAAATCATATAACAAAATAGAGGATTCAATAAAACTCCGGCCAATTCTAAAATGTTCACAACTTCGCCGAACTTTTTTGTTATCAAATCTGACCCAGTTTGGTAGGTATGCAATGAAAGTGTGTTTTAATTTACAGTCGGTAAAAAATTTAACTTTAACACAGGAAATTATTTATGTTTTTGATTTAATGCGACTTAAACTGGTATTTATCCAAAAAATATAAACTCCCGGACAAAATATGAAATTGTGTAAAAAATTAATTAATTCTTTTTCTTACATTCGTGTTTTGAATTTTTATAATTCTAGAACAAAAACGATACACAAACGACCAAGATAAACGTTTTATTAGACAATACGAGGGCGGTTTGATAAGTCAGTGACTTTTTGAATAAAACAAATTTTTTTCCGCAAAAAAACATTTTATTATTCTACATAATCACCTTTTAGCTCGATACATTTAGTCCAGCGTTTTTCTAATTTTTTTATTCCCTCCAAATAATAGGTTTTTTCAAAGCTCTCAAAATACGCGTTTGTTTCGGTAATGACTTCTTCATTCGACTAAAATCTCTTACGGCCCAGCCATTTCTTTAGGTTTGGAAAGAGAAAATAGTCGCAGGGAGCTAAATCTGGAGAATATGCTGGATGGGGTAGCAGTTCGTATCCCAATTCGTGGATTTTGGCCATCGTGACTAGACAAGTGTGCACACGTGCATTGTCTTAATGGAACAGCACTTTCTTCTTCTTAGCCAAATGCGGCCGTTTTTGCTTCAAATCAACGTCGAATCTGTTCAAAAGCTTTGAATAATATTCGCCGGTGATCGTTTTACCTTTCTTGAGGTAATCGATGTAAATGACACCGCGTACATCCCAAAAACTGTGGCCATGACCTTGTTGGCTGACAGACTCTGTTTCGCCTTCTTTGGTCCACGTCCACCCCGAGCAACCCACTGTTTCGATTGTTGTGTTGTGATGGATCCATGTTTCATCCACAGTAACAAAACGGCGCAAAAATTCGTCCGAATTACGGCTGAACACCGCTAAATACTCTTTTGAAGTGGTCACACGATTGCGCTTATGGTCGAGTGTGAGCAATCGCGGCACCCATCTCGCAGAGAGTTTTTTCATGTCTAAATATTCGTGTAAAATATGATGTAGTTCAGTTGAGATACACCTTCAGCATGAGCCAACTCACGCACTTTCATTCTCCGATCATCCAATATCATTTCATGGATTTTATCGACGATTTTTGGCGCGATCACTTCTTTTGGGTGACCTGGACGTTCGGCGTCACTAGTGCTGGTACGACCACAACGAAACTCTGTAAACCACTTCTTAACCATTGAAATTGATGGTGCCGAGTCCCCGTAGTATTTATCAAGTCTTTCCTTAGTTTCAGTGATGGATTTTTTACGTAAAAAGTAATGCTTAATCAGCACACGAAATTCACTTTTTGCCATTTTCGTAAAAATTCACGAGTTTGTCTGCTTTGAACGGCTATCAAACACCAACTGCACGACGTAGCTTGCTCAAAATTAGAAAGTTGCCCACTGATAGATTATAGTTGACGGCAGCACTGTTGCATTTGGAGTAACTGCGCGGGAAATTCAAAAAGTCACTGACTTATCAAACTGCTCTCGTACGTTTTAAAAAACAGGATTGTCACTAGTTCTGTGATTAGGAAAAACTCGAAGCTGTTCGCAATGTCACAATTTCTTCCTAAAAAGTAAAAGACAAATTAATGAAGCTGGATTAAACAGTAGGAGACCAGCCACTGCACCTTTGCTTACTAGAGAGAACTGAGATGCCAGGTTACGTTTTGTTTTAACTAATTAAAATTGATCTGTGGTTAATTAAAAAAAAGTTTTTTTTATTATTGGCCGAAAACATCCAGATGGTAGAAAACAAGTCTGGCGAAGACCAGTATAAAGGATTGCTCCTTGTAATATCTCTGCAGGAGTTCCATTCGGCGGTGGCTTTGTTATGTTCTGGGGTGATATATGATTTGACGTTTGCACAGAATTAGTTTACTTACAAAGCCGGGGAGGTTCTGGATTATCTTAATTAAGTTGGCATACCAATTATAAAATGGCCACCAAAAAGTCCGGATCTGAATCCGATCAAGCATTTATTGGATCACCTCAAAAAAAATGTTAACTTCAAATACCTGCACCTAGAAACCTGAGAAAACTTAAAAATGCAGTTATCACAGCACGGGATTTCAATCAAAATTTAATGAGACACATAAATGCCGGAATCCCATAAAACATCATAAAAACCATCGAAAATATTTACCAGAGAAACAAAATACAAGCCAAAATTAATGACATAACTACCGAAGAAATTCCTTTAGTCACCTATTGTTCAACATCGTTATGGACGAAATAATAAAAAGCACTCGTAACCTGAAACAGTATAACATGGGGAACAAAGACGTCAAAATCCTATGCTATGCCGATGATGCTGTTCTGATTGCGGAAAACGAAGATGACCTACAGATATTACTATTCAAATTCAGCACAGTGGCAAAAAGTCTAAAAATGAAGATATCTGCAGCAAAAACGAAATGCATAACCACCTCAAAAACACCTATCGGATGCAAACTGGTTGTGGATGATAAAATTATACAACAGGAGATAAAATTTAAATACCTAGGCATAGATATATCAGGAAACAGTGACATCGAGGCGGAGATAAGAAACCAAGCGGCAGATTAATCCAGATTAATTAAAACCCGTAAGAACACAAAGCTCTTTAGATGACTACATGTATAACAATATTATAGACGAAAATATGGATAGGTATATTGTAAAATTAATTACAATATAATATTCTCTATGTAAATTGCAAAGTGCATTTAAATTGCTTCAAATCCTTAACAGAAGTTGAAAAAATAATCAAAAGTAATAACTTTCACGGTACCTGTATAATAAAATTATTTTGAAGTATCCTATAAATTACTCAAACAAAAAACCCATAAAATATTTTGTAACGAAAGTTTTATATTTTAGAATGTTAAAAGTAATGGTGGACAGGTATTAAAACAGTTTAACCACTTCCAAAGTTGTAGTTTTAGTAGACTTGGATACTTCATTCTGCATGAGCAGCATTAATAAGGTACCTAGAGGAATGTAAAATGTACAGTTATAAAACAACATTGTGGCATTTTATTGGTTTTAAGGTAATATAGTGACCTGTGCATTTACAAATTGTAACATTTTTTATGACATTGTCAGTCAGTAGATTTTTAATTGCGTAAAATATTTAGTTGTAGCTAAAATAAAACTTTTCAATTATCAATTTTAAATTTAAATAAATAAAATATAAAAACAAATTAAGTGGGCTTAACATTCATTGGATCATTCATTAAATGCTAAGTTTAACATTGCTACATTTAATATATTTTTTAATTTGATTCTGTTTCTGTTTATACGCTCATGGAAGTAAAGGGTGATGCCTAGTTGAGATACTGTATTATTTTACCCCCAAAAATAAAAATCACCATAACCATGTGCGCTGCACGTTTCATGGCCCCACGCATTGAATGGCACCATTTTTAGCGTGACGGTTGTTTCAAATTTTGTCTGTGTGTAGTGTGTGTGTGTTGGAAAATCTTGTGGGTACTATATCTTAAGACAGATAGGCGGTAGGTCACTAAAACTTACAGGGTAGAAGTTTTGCCTAAATGACAACACGATAACTTGAGAAGGAGAGGTGAAACTTTCAGGTATTTTTTTTTCGAACCGAAGGGTAACTATATTAAATAGAACAGAGCCCTCGGTTTGGAAAAAATAGTTTGGCTACGGCAATACTATTTATTTCCGTTGTTGGAACGATAGTTATGGTATTTAAAGTAAAATAATTATACTTACATGCCACATCTTTTTGCCATTTGACCATAGTCGTCGTACGGGGGTTTTCCGCAGCAATATTTAATTAACAATTGATTTAGTGGAGGTGTTATAATTAACTTGGCAAACTGAAAATCATAAATTATTGTGTCTCGATGTGTAACCAGCTATGACATGCAACTAATTAAAGCACAACTTCACCGTGGTATTGCGCTTAATGGTAATCACCGAAAGTAACTTTGTTTGTGACTGTTATTAAGTTTATCGATAACCTCCGCTGAACTAGAGCATTGCAACAAATTAGCCTCCAGTTACTGTTAAATCAAAAGATACTCAGTACTATGGAGTTAACCGTGTTTTATTGTGTTCCCACGTTTATTTAAATCGAGTAATTCCGTAGTCGAATTATTTCTATCGTCGGGGAAATGCCCGTAAATAAGATTTGAAATTGGCCTTGTTATTCCATTAGTCGTTGCAAGAGGTTTATCCAATAGAGCCTGAAAGGAAATTGATTTATAATCTTGAGATTTAACGAGTTACTTATGGGAATTATGTTAGTTTTCAGTGAGTGGGAGCGTAGAACGTTCTAGACCCTTTCGTACACTCTCTCGAAATGAAATAATTTAATAAATGATCCGGTTTCAATTATTTTCGTTATGCCTTTTCCACTGGATCATTTAGTTACGGAAATTATTGCAAAATTTAAGATAAAATATTTACTCTTGTGTACGGACAAACAAAATGTTTCGTTATGTAAAAAAGAATTATCGATAGATAGAAAGTTATACGATTGCGTTTCACATCGTTTGAATACAGTTTAACTTTGGTTAGTAAAAAAAGAAAAAACCTTTCGAACTTACATTGATTTTTTATCATCGCACACTACAGATATTAAAACTTTACCAATAAAATTTATTTTAAATATTTTTATTATTATTCAATAATTATTTTTATTAACTAAATATAAAAAAAGGCTACTTGTCCATAATTTATCTCATGTAATTATACTTGGCAAAGAAATTACGACATAAATTATTTGAAACAGTAGCAATAGTAATCACATTAGTAATACATCGCTGTGTCAACTAAACGATTATGCAGTTCTAGCCATATCCATAAGCTCACGTTTCTTTTATCGATTTATTCTTTAACAAATTAATTTCTTGCATTACCCAAAAAAAGCATACCTTTGACTTTTTTTTATCTTTTACCCTGATGCTTACTCACATTAGTAATACATCGCTGTATCAACTAAACGATTATGCAGTTCTAGCCATATCCATAAGCTCACGTTTCTTTTATCGATTTATTGTTTAACAAATTAATTTCTTGCATTACCCAAAAAAAGCATACCTTTGACTTTTTTTTATCTTTTACCCTGATGCTTACTCACATTAGTAATACATCGCTGTATCAACTAAACGATTATGCAGTTCTAGCCATATCCATAAGCTCACGTTTCTTTTATCGATTTATTGTTTAACAAATTAATTTCTTGCATTATCCAAAAAAAGCATACCTTTGACTTTTTTTGTCTTTTACCCTGATGCTTACTCACATTAGTAATACATCGCTGTATCAACTAAACGATTATGCAGTTCTAGCAATATTTATTGTTTAACAAATTTATTTCTTGCATTACCCAAAAAAAAGCTTACCTTTGACGTCTTTTTGTCTTATACCTTGATGCTTACCGTGAAAGTAAAAGGATAAAGAAATACTGAAATAAATAAATAGTAAGAGGAAAGTCTCTTACTTCCATGTTAACTCTGGATATTACAGAGAGCCGAGACACATTTATTTGATTACGTGTGATGGCGAAAATGAGTTTAACTAATACTTAAAAATGAACGATAAATAATTTGACCTTAAACAATATGGCTTGCTCGCGATGATTTTGCAAAGCTGAATATATTACTACGATGGCTTTATAGGTACTCAACCACCTCGACAAAGCTGAACATGTTATTGCCATGACTAGACTTAATCTATCTATTACTACTACGTTTAAGTTAACAATTACTATACTCAATTTCATAGCATTATATACAACACCGCATTTGTTTTCACGTGTCGACGCAGGAACATACATTAGTGACTACGCGCATGTTGTCTGATGTGAGACTTGTGGTTGAGATACAGTTTATTAGAATAGTTTCTTACGTCTTCTAGTGACTTTATAACATAAAGTTAATTGAAATATCTGAAGGTGCTGTGAACACCAAACGAAACTTGCTCTGCGACTTTGCGAAAGAAAAACCCTACGGGAAAAAGGCGATTTTTTTAGTTGCTGACCATAAATTTTTTTTTCTTTGGTTATTTTAAAGGTTTTTTTATTATAACAACGCACAGTAAGGACACTGCCTTCGATATAATTCTTCATTTTATAAACATTATTCGTAGAAAATTTTAAACTGATGTGTGTATGTGTATATATTTTCATTTTTTTAGACCTTTTATACTCATATGTTTGGTATGATATATCTGATATTTTATGAGTCTCAATTTTAGATGGCAGTTATTGTTCGTACCCAGGTGGACTATGTTCGTGTAACCTAAACTTTAAATGTAAAATAGTAAAATCTACAAATAATCTTTATAAAAATTGTTAAATCATCAAGATTTATTTAGTTTAAATATCGTTATTTTTTAAAAACAAATTTTTTTTGCTACTATGTTAAGGTTTTAGATTAGAACAGGCAACAGGACTAAGTCCTAGTCTATAAAAGGAAAAAGAAGAAGAAGATGTTAAGGTTTTGTGCATTTATTGATGGGAACACAGATAATTTGTATTATCGTTTAAAGACGCGATAGTTTTGGTAACTTAAACCTGGTTTTAAAATATTTTTAATAAGAATATAAATATTTGACATTATTTAAACATAGAGCAATTATAGTTTAACTTTTTAAGTTTTTTTATTCAATCTTAGAAGTTGAAAACGTCAAAGTTCAAATCTATATGTAATTGTTAACCCACTTCTATTTTCATTTAAATGGCTCGTGTATAAAAAGTCAAATGGAAGTTTTGGTCTGCAGTAATATTCTGAGACTTCGGAAACTGTAAAGCTCTTCTATTCCGGGTACAAAGAGAAATAATCACTAATATCGTAGAGTTTTAATTAAACATATAAAATTAGAATGTTTTATGAAATATTAACAATGCTATTATTTTGGGAATAACGACAAAAAACTACTACCTACTTATTTTTTATTGTAAGGGTGTAACAACAACGTAAGTCATTAATTGATTCACATATTTTGGGGTCAAAAATGACTCGATTAAACATAACTTTCCTTTATGCAAATGTGCCTTTTTTGACACTTTCTGGCTGTTCATAAAGTTATGCAGTGCCCCATTTATTTGTTTACCTGCCAACATACTTCGCTCTAAGTCACTGTCATACTTTCCATCTCTCGTAAACTTTGAACCCAAGTATACAAACTCATAAACGTGTTCCACTCTTTCTCCCTTGAATCAGAACCTCACAGTTTGTCACGCTTTCTTTTCGTTTAAAAAGCATTACTTTAGTTTAGCTTAGATTTATTTTTATCCCTTTGATTTTCAGGGAATCATCCATAACATTAACCATCGCCTGCAACTTCTCTTCAGATGATGCTAATATGACTTAATCATCGGCGTAAAAAAGGCATTTGACAATCAAATCATTTATTTTTAATCCATGCGCGCACTTTTTCAAATCGTCTATGTATAAGTTAAACAGCCTTGGCAAAGCCACACATCTCTGTCTCACACCTTTTTCGATGTAAAACCAGTCCGTCTTAGCTCCGTTTATCCTGACACAAGCAGTGGAATTATCGTAAAGTGATATCAGTGTTTGAAACTACCGCTCAAACTATACACAGACAATGTCGACCACAATTTACTCCTCACCAGTGTGTCATACGCCTTTTCCAAGTCTATAAAAGCGCAGTAGACCTCTGACTTGTGGCCAATAATTTTTCGACTATACCTCGTGAAAAGAGCTAATCCATACATCTTCCTTTTCTTCTAAATCCTGCTTGCACATTCCATATCATCTCAGTTTTATTCGTCATTTTTTTAATCAATTAGATTTCTGCGAATGGTGCCACATGCGTATAAATTAAAGCCCAAAAACAATTTAAATTTTTATTTAATACTTTCGCTTACGTTAGTAGCTTTATTATTTATTAATGACTGAACCTTTCACTTCACGTTACTATTTATATGCACATATTTAAAAGGGTTTAACAGCGTCAGTTCAATCTTAATTGTAACCCTTGTAACTTGAATTAAAATACCCTCTCTATACGTGGGTAGATCCCTGTAGCTGGAGCAACACGTTTCTATAAATCAATAACGAATGTGTGGTCGTGGTGGTGTGAAATTTTTTTTCTTTTAAATTTGATCTTTCTGCGAATATGTGTTTCTCAAGGGCCGGCACCAACCGTTTCACGCCTTCTGGGAATTTCGTCCACATCCTACGCTGCGGTAAATTTACACTTCTTAGTTTATTACAATTCACACGTTTATTTTAACCATTTTGAAGATTAAAAATGTTTACGTGCACTTTCACGATGCAATATATTTCCAGTTTAAAATTTTTACTTAAGTTTAACAATGCCGTCTCTGTAATGCCTAGAATCTCTGTCGCCAATCTAAGAAATTAAATAAATGATGAAAGGTTTTATCTGCGGAGATTCCTACTGAATAATTGATCTTTTCATTGAGTGTTTCAATATTAAACGCTTATGATAGAAGGACCATAATATATTAAAAAAGCAAGCTTTGGTATGTCGTTAAATTACTACTACAAATGATACGCAATTAAAACCAACACAATGGCTCTTATAATAAAAAAAAGATACAAGCTTGAATTTTGAAAGCACTGCAAAAGAGTTTTTTTCTCATTTTTAGTTGGTATCTACTTTTTTACGTTTATTTAGTGGTAAAAATAATAAAATATACATTTAAGTATTAACTTGGTATTTTTTGTTTTTAAAAATAATAATTTAAACAAAATTTTATGTTTTATTAGTTTAAATTCGAATGCTACTATAAAAAATGTATAACAGTAAAACTTTTATTAACGGACAACTCTACACAACGAAAACCTTTCTAAAAACGAACAATTTTCAGGGTACCGAACATTTTACATACATACAAATAGTCACGCCTTTTTCCCGTAGGGTTAGTTAGAGACCACTTTCTTCCATTTGTTACGGTTCTTGCAAACATCTTTCGCTTCTTCTATTTTTATCAAAACTCTTATGCATACTTGTTGGTTGTTGGTACTCTTGACCTGGCCTTTTTTTAAAACAATGTCGATCGGATCGAGATATAATCGCCAAGGTCGACCGCTACCGACTTTCCCATTTACACTCACCTTACAAATCTGTTTCGTCAATCTTCTACGTCTCCAAACCAACTAAGCATTCCTTTATCCATCTTTGTAACCAAATTATTTTTCACACTACAGTGTTTCCTTAATTTACTATTTTTTACTCTATCTAATCGGGTAACTCCAACTATACTTCTCAAACTACATTAATATCCACAACATTAATCTTATTTTTATGCTTCTTCTGCCAAACCCAACATTCACTACCATACATGAGTGTGGGAACCAACACTGCTCTATGCACAGCCAGACGTGACTTTTTTGACACGTTCTGTTTAGTCATAACTAATTAAATTTATCGGCGGTACTTTTTGTGTAAACTTTTTGTTTACTAAAGTACAACAAATGATTGTCAAACCTACATTTAAATCAAAATTTTATTCTTAATTTTTATCGCACTATTTTCACTATTTTAAATATTGTAAAAATATATTTGTCAAAAAAAGCTTTGTTGTAAGGTTTAACTAGTTATTTAAACCTTAAATTTACTTTTATCACAGTAATAAAAGACATAAAGGAAATTTTCCTGACTTCTCATTTTATCAAATAAACGGACATAATTTTGCTGTAATTAATGGTTTTATTATGTTTCACTTTAATTTTCTTGCTAAGCAGAAAAAATAAATTTACCGTTTGTTACTTTAAATTAAGTAAATATTTATCAAGGATCTTTGTACATTTTATTTCGTTTCAAAATATTTAGTAAATAAATTCTTTTTATTATTAATAATTTTTGGGTAGAAATATTTAATTACTAGATATTTATAATTTTTACACGTCTGTTTCATGTTTTTTGTTACTATTTTTTTGTAAAAAGGAAATGTATTGTTTATTTTTATTCTTGATTCTGGTTATTATTTAAACCTGAGAGCCGTTTTAACTATTTATATAATGAGGTGACTAAATGTAATTAGACTTATTGTACAGAGCGATTTGATATTGGTTATTAAGTAAAGTTTTAATACAGGAATCCCATTCTGAAATGCAAACTAACTCATTAGGATAATTGAAAATTTATATTGGAACCAAACTTCAGTGATTAGAATAGATGGTAATGATACACCGAAAGTAAAGATCAAACGTGGAGTAAGGCAAGATGGTATCTTATCGCCCTTGCTCTTTAATGTATACTCTGAAAGAATATTTAGGGAAGCACTAACTAAGACCAAAGTATTAGTAATTAGCAAGCAACCTAGTATCATAGCTAATATAACAGTTGGGGGTGAACTATTGAAGCAAGTAAACCAAATAAAATATCTAGGCAGCATTTAAAGTAGCAGCGCGGATAGTCAAACTAAAGTAAAATTGAGGATTGAGCAGGCTCGAGAAGCATTTATAAACATGAGTAGGGTCTTGCGCTATAGAGATCCAAAGTTAACTCTAAAAATCCGACTTTTCAGATGTTATGTCTTCTCCACTCTGCTGTACGGTATGGAAGCCTAGACTATAAACAAGTACGAAGAAAGACGACTTGAAGTCTTTGAGATGTGGGCTTACAGGAAAATATTAAAAGTTTTGTGGACGGAAAAGGTATCCAACTTGGTAATACTCCAACGACATTATGCAGGAAAAAATTAATGGCAAATGAAAGCTGGGCCGCAGAAAAGTATTATGGCTTCAGAATCTACGTAACTGGTATAAACTCAACTCTCTGTTTAGACTTGCCGTCGACAGAGTAAAGATAGCCTTGTTGGTGAGCAACGTTCTGAAAGGACATGGTGCTTAAGAAAAAGAAAAAACTAATTCAGGTTTGAAAACAAACAAACTTTTTAATAAAATCAAATAGCGCCCATTTCCTAAATAAGTCGGTTATTTAAGTTTTGATCACAAAATAAATAAGAACGCACTAAGTAGGTTGTTTGTTTGATTTTAAATTGAATTATCCGATAGAATTAATTTTCTAATTATCCTGAAAGCTTTTTTAATCATTGTGAGAATTGATTACTTTAGAAGAGTGATCGATGGTAGAAAAGTGTTTTCTTCGTGATAAATTAATTGTAATTTTTATACGGTTACCGATTCCTCTGTAAATAATTGTGTTCTGGACACATATGCCGGCCGAAACTTAAATTGCTGACTTCAGTGGATTTTTTGGCGTATAACTCGATAAATATTGATCAGGATAACAGGAAAAAAATAAAGTAAAAGTACCCTTGAATTTTCTTATATTTTCCGTTAAAACAAATTTTTAGTCACTAGGTACTAAAAATCATTTATCTTCTTTTATTTGTTTACTGGAATTTTCAAAAGGTCTTCAAGATTACTTGAATTAAATGTTTGAAATTTTGTCACGTGCCTATTTTTTCCCTTCTACGGTTCATAATAATTGTGCCTTACTCGTAAGTAGTGTTGCATACAGTACTCGGTGGTAACTCGAATATATTATTCGTTGTAGATAAGGTTGCATAAATTGTAGGGGTAAGATTCGATAGTTGGTTTGCAATAACTGGATATCCCCACGGACGAGGCGATATTGGGTTGACGTTTATTCCGCGCCATTTTTCTTGATTTCCGATATAGGAGCGGGAGTCGTGTTTTGAGAGTCTTGGAGGCCAGGTGTCGGTAAAAGTTGTTGGGGACGGTGTGTTATTAGCACGTGTGCAGAACCTCTATGGGATTTCTTTCATATTTGAGGGAAGCCATTGTTTACTAACTGGTGCCGCCCCATAATCTAAGCAGCCCCCGGAGTAGTTCAGGAGTAGTACAGGAGTAGGCCACAGGAGTAGGCTACAGGAGTACATGTGAATTCGCATACCCAAAGGTTATCAGTGATTTATTTATTTTTAAATATATAACCCAGTAACTCATGCTGACACCACTATTACGTTCTGTTTTAGTTTATTAATATAGTACATTGTTGGAAACTATTTATTGCATTAGATAATATGCCAAAACTAAACTTGGGTTAAAATAACTTTTTCATTAATTCTTTATGTCCAAGTAAAAACATATTTTCTTCCTACTTATTTGTAAATATCCTACAAGCTTGATATTTTAAAGGACAACCATTGTAAAGATATTTTTAAATGAATTCGATTGTTTTGGCAGTGAAAATCTTTATGTAAACGGTTAACTAGTGAATCTTCTTTGCCTTTATGTAAATGTTTGAATTAGTGTTATTAATGAGTTAATTTATATATGTCTTACTTTTTGTTGTAACTTGGTAAAGTCTGTTACTCTTACTGCTGTTCTGGTCATTTTATAAAGTTGTAAATTTTACATTTTTGGTTTGTTTTAGCAAGGAAATTTTACCATAGCTGTTAACTTTGACTATATTTGTTATGATGTTGCTATTGAGCTGTGTACCTTAATTATTTATTGTGTGAGTAAAGTATCCAACATATTATTGCTATAATTTTATTTATTTGGTTCACCATAATCATAGTTTTTTATCTTGTGGCTCTGCTAGTGCCTATAAGATCTAGGGGTTTCCGGCTTATACCGTTTAAGTCGGTGGCGCAGCTCACTTTTATATTTTTTTTCTTCTACCCTCTACGGCTGAGCTCGGGCATAATTTGCCAGTAGAGAAACCGCTAGCAGAGTACTCTTTAGAGAACGAAAAAGACGTGGCAATTTTTCAACGAATTCTAAAATACTTTGGACACAATACAAGACGAGAGGTAGACAACCTAGAAAATTTGATAGTACAGAGAAATGTGAAAGGTTAACAGCCGAGAGGCAGGTCACCTGTTGGATGGATAGACCAAGTAAAGAAAATCACAAATACATCACTACAAACCCCACTAACTAAAACAATGGACCGACAAACTTGAAGAACTAGAGTAAATGGATGTACCTGATTTAATGAGATCACGATTTCTCAGACATGAGAATACGACTAAGAAGGAGAAACACTTATAAACAAATCGGTTAGCACATAATGACTACTAATTTTTAAAACCTTTTTAGGCGCGTTAATCAAAATTTGGTGGGCATAAAACTAATGGTTTTGCGTATACTGACGTCAGCGTCAATGACAATGTGTCACATCATGGCTTCTATTCTATATGTCTGCTAAACAGTGAGCTCACTTTTATTAGGTTATTTATTATTTATTAATTTTATTATGGTTTATAGAGATTAAGAAACAATCTTATATGGGACTTTTATTGAGTGTCCATCAAAATGTTGTGTATGAAGGTGGCGCTGGTAGTCATGGGGTTAGATCTAAACTAAGCTGTTTTATATAAAGTACATAAATACATACATGTTAAAGAGAAATAGATATGTAATAAATTTTCAAATAAAACAATTATTTAGTAAACATTTGTGAACTTAAAAGTAAAAACTACAGTGTTTTCGATAAAGAAGGTGACAGCGGCTATCAGCAGTGGTCTAAATGATAAAAGAAAAATATTTAGTACCCACTTTTGTACTGCACAGTGCCCCTACAATTATATAATTAAAATAATTATTAACCTAGAACACAATTTAAACAATGCACATTATGCACTCGTTAATTTTTCCATGAAATCAAAGAATTAAGAAGTAAATGATAACGTTCTTTTCCTCTAAATTTCTATCAAAAAGTGGCATAGACCTAACCACCCACTTTTATTAGGTGTAAAAGAAGATGTGTTTACAAAGATAGATAAAGGGATGCTTAGATGGTTTGGACACGTAGAAAGGATGGATGAAGGAAGATTGAGGAAACAAATTTATAAGGCAAGTGTTAATGGACAAGTTGGTAGAGGTCGACCTCGGCGAACATCGATCTCGATCGAATCAACATTGTTTTGAAGAAAGGCCAGGTCAAGAGTACCAACAACCGACGAGCATGTATGAGAGCAATGATGAAAGAAAAGGAAGCAAAAGATGTGTGTAAGAACCGTAGCAAGTGGAAGAAACCTAAGTGGAACCTACCCCTAGGGAAAAAAGGCGTGACTATAAGTATTTTATAGTTTTAAGTTATTTCATAGTTTTACTTTTGTCGGCAGTTCCAATGACTGCAAATTTTTTTTTAAGGCTGTTAAGTATATCTTGAAAAACCCTGCAAACATTTCTGCATGTAATTTTTGACCGTTCACTACGCCGTTATAATAAACGGTACAAACTGACGCATAATGTTAAATTAAGTCCTTTTGCTAAATTACCCGAACCACACATTGACAGTGTGGTAATTGCGGCAAATTGATGTCCGTCCAATGGGTTAAGCTAACCACCATTTTAGTGAACTAACGCACTTCTTTGAAATACGACTACCCCAGCTCACTCCAAAATGATGCAGAGTTGTACTTTGAAAACATTCATTATGAATATGCGTCGGTATTGTCTGATCTCGTTCACTGGTCCTAACTTATTTTTTTGGCTAAAAATTACATAACACTAAATAAAAAAAATCGTCGGTAATTGACAACGTCATAAGAAAACATTGATGAAATTTGCATACTTTCATGAGTTGAATTGAATTATTATCACTGAATTATTATTATTTTCTATAATGCAAAAAAAGAGTTAACTGAAAATTACAATTTTTTTGGCCGCAATTGCTGTAATAAACATTTGTTTCACTTCTCTTTATAAACAGTTGACAAAACAGTTCACGTGTAGGTTGTGTGCTGCCGCTTTCTCTCTTCTAATCGGACACACCTCTTTATCGCTTGTTCCGCGCTCTCGCTTGCACGGTCGGCTCAGGCGGAACGTGACAATGAGTTATAGTTTTTGTGCGTGCGGCCGACGTTCATAGATTTATAAGACGTTATAACGTCAAAAAAGTTATCTCTGATGAATAAAGTAAGGAATATTGTGATAATAGAACGCTGTGGTGATAGAATATGTAGTAATAAGTATAAATAAATGAGTGCTTAAAAGGTTTGGACACGTAAAGGTAATAAATAAATAAGATTGGCGAAACAAATTTATAAGATGAATGGGCAAGTCGGTGGGTGTCGACATAGGCGAACGTATCTCAGATCAAAATTGTTTTAAAAAAAAGCCAGGTCAAGAGTACCAGCAACCGACGAGCATATATAAAAGCGCTGATGAAGGTAAAAGAAGCGAAAAAGGTGTGTAAGAACAGTAAAAAGTAAAAAAGTAATGTAATAAACACAGGACAGTGAACATTAATACTTATTTTATTATTTTACCAAATAGTATACGTGAGTTTAAAAAAAAATTAATTTTTGTTTACATATGGTTATAATATGTATATTAAGAATGTTATAGCTCGCTCAAATATTTTACATCTTTATTGGTCAACACAGAAATTAAAATAATTTTGAATACGACCTTTAAAAAAAATGGGTAATAGCAGTATTTTAATAGTATATTACGTAAAAATAATATAATGATAGTCATTAATACACAAGCACGAGGTGAGTTACGACACGAGCCGTACGCGTGTGTTGTAAACCGTGTGCGAGTGTACTAATAGCCATTACATGATCGTTGCATGTACTATTTTATCTACGACCATAAAAAAAAATTAAACTAACAATACATTTTCTGAGAAGAATGAAATATCTTTCGTAATTATCCAATCCATAAATTGTGTATAATATTTGTCATACATTTTTTTTACTGGGTTGGCACTAAATTTTTACAGAGAGTTTTTGCCTTTTGAGAAATTTGTGGTGGTGTACAAGATAATTCTTTATCACTACTTGACATGTTTACACTTTAATACTTTAACGCGTTGTAAATGAATAGAAAGTAATAGAAATTAAATGTCAAATGTGTGGAAATATCCTACCTACTTGATTAGTCCCAGAGCGTGTTTTTATGGGTCGAAATTTGTAACATAATAAAAATTCGTTTTAAAATGGACCTCATTAATGAATAGGTGTCAGTTATTTAATTGTCATATTATAATTTGGTAGTAGATAAAAGAATTGTATTAACGATTTATTTAAACGAATAAATTTGTACAACACCTTGTTATATCAGTTCTGCTGAGCCATGCGGACTCCTTTTGCAATGTAAATGTGCAAGTTTGCCCAGTGATAAATCAATAATTTTATTTAAGCACAAAATAAGGATTTTAATAGTCCAGAAGAAAATAATTTAAACGGTAGCTTTATGATCCAGTACTCTCCATGTATATAATTTTATATCATAAATTATATCCTTTTAAAAGGAAACGGTGGAAAACACAATGGAGGATGAAAAACACTCATAAATATACATTGGTATGTCAACGCCGTACAAGGAAAAGAAGATTACGTCCCATTTGTAGAATATACACAAAGTGCCTGGAGTAATAATATAAATAAAATGAAGATAATGAAAGATGACAACCAAACGAACGAAAGGTGCAACAACCAAGGAAGTACAACGAAATTTTTAGGGGGATTTTTACACGGCATGACTAAAGACTGGTCTAAATAAATCTGTAAATGATTAATTTGTTTTATGTATCAAAACCAAAAAGTACTTTTTAAATGAAAACTGAACAAAAAAAATAATAATATGTACGTGAATGGACAAGTCGGTAGAGGTAGACGAACATATTTCGATCAGATCAACATTGTTTTGAAGAAAGGCCAGGTGACTATATTTATGTATGTATGTATAACCTCCTTAATTATATGTTCTCGGCATCGTCTGAGCATGCTCAAGGGAATTTAAGCCTTTACTTTAAAAATATGAAAATAAATTTATTTTATATAAAAAAAATTGGTATCTATGCAAGAAAGAGTAAAAAAAAATATATTTGCAATATTTTGGAAGCTTTAAAATATGTTTTTATTGTTATTTGCTCTAATATTTTTTTTTTCTTTCAGGTATGTTAGAAACATTTTTTGTTGGTGATCGTCAAGTGAAAAAACATTAAATACTGGTACGTATTTTTGTAAAAAATTACTTAGTTTTTCCTTTAAGATTAATTAAAAGTATTGACACTTAAAACAAAAAATTTGCCGACAAAATTCTTGTAATAAAAAATAAAATAGTTTGCAAATTTGCAATACAAATACATCCAAGAATCAAAACTAAGGAAACCAATGCAGTAAAACAAAGTATTTCAATTGCTTGGAGAAAATATTTCTGGTAATAAATCCAGAACCCCAATAAATTAGAAAATACATTTTAAAAGGAATCAATAAATCTGCTACCGAAATAATTTATTGCCCAAAACAGTAACACCGAAATTCCAAACGAAGTGTTGCCAAAAATTAACAATAAAAATCGGCAAATAAATAAATTTAATACACACGAAAAACCGTATAATTTATCACATTGAAATCCAATGAAAAAAAAAAATAACAGAATGGAATTAAAAAATCGGGTGGGCAAATGAAACGAAATTGATTCAAAATATTATGACAAGATTGAAGGTAAAATAACAGAAACAATTGAACGCGCTCATGCTTCGTTAAAAAAGTAATTTGAATTGGAAACTACGGAATGAAGAAAACATCTTCTGGACGGTAAATGTATAAATATGTAGGAATTTTGGTTGTATATTTGTCGTTAAACAAAGTGGCATTAATAGTTTATGACTGATGGCTGGAACCCAAAAATTCAAATCTGCTGCTATAATTGTAACAACAAACTCAAAAAAGTGTTTTCCACGAAAAAAAATTAATAATAGAAAAACATTTTTGTTTTTATTTTAATCAAAAAATGTTATTTTTAATAAAAAGTTTTGCTTGTTGCAAGATTCCAGAAAATAAATACGGGTTAACATTTTACTTTATCTGCTTTTTTTTTGTTTTAAACAATATTTTGTTTTAGGTATGCTTATTTTATTAATAATGTATACAATTTTGTTGAACTAAGGTAAGGTTAGGTAAGGTATCATAAAAGTAGAAAGTAGATCGCCTGCGGCTCTTAATGGTTCTATTGTGGCTCACTTCTGGAGGTTACAGTTTACCGCACAATACAGTTCTTCTCGCGTCATGGTTATATGAAGTGAGATTTTCTTAAAATGAAAAGGTTCTAAGCTGGTAAAAACAAATATGTTGGAACCTATTCTTTCTAAGCAGGAGCATGATTATAGTATGTGTTCAGCAGTTTGGTCTTTCACGCAGCAAAACCGACAGTCCGTTTGTTAATTAAGATCTATTCTTACGAGGTGGAATTTTAGACGACAATGTACTGTAAGCAGTTTCGTCAGAATTTGCAGGTCGTTTCTACTTCATTCTGGGATCTGCTTTATTACGTTTCTCGAGGGTTTAGGTAAAAACGCCTTCGAATGAGTCAACCCTGGTATATCAGACCAGTGCGTCTTTTTCTCTTCGCCTAGTCCGAAATGATGATTTAGGAAGTTCTTGTGGTGAATTTAAAGACTGGTTCTGGTACTGTGAATGCAGATTTGGCTCCCTGTTTTGCAAGGATGTCGTCTTTTTTGTTGCCCTCCATTCCCTGGTACCAGGTCCCTACAGCACAGTAATTCGTTTGTTCGCATCAAGGCACTCCGGGGATTCTTTGCAATTTTATACAAGTCCAGAATTTATCTTGTTAAAGTTCAGTGCTTTTAAACCAGCCTAGTTGTCTACTATTATACTAATGTTTTTGTTCACTAGAGGTCTGTTAGTCAGCTCCTTTGCTTACTTTAACTCCTTTTTTTTAATTAAATATCTTTGCAACTCTTATGTTATTTAACTCACAATATTTATTTTTAAAAAAACACAAAAATGGTAAGTTGTTTACTAATTTATTTAAAAAAATTTCATAAAATATCAAAGTTTTTATAATTATTGATACAATTTATAGGTCATTGAATCTGTTTAACAGGTATTAGTAAAAAATTAATCACAAAATACAGCAATAGAAAAACTGAATGGAAAAAGTATTAAACGTTTTCCATTGTTCTTTTACGAAATATATGATTTTGTTGAAAAATAATTACTTATTTATTTGGAGATGGGTAAGTTATGCATAAAAATATTTAAACTATTTACGCTCTACTTCATTAAAGTTTACTTTGTCTAACAGTTGTCCATTCAGGTGTCGATTGTTAACTATGGAATTAGCTTAATGGATGGAAAATTTTCGCATATTTGTGTATAAACTTCGGCCTCATTTAGGGTTAGTGACGAAGGAAATTTGGTGTTAAATTGCTTTGGAGAATGCTTAGTCAACCAAAAATAAGAGACGCATATTTTGTTTAGTAGATCATTACACCAAAACTAAGATAAAAAAATTTATTTAAAACTTATGCTTTGGTTAGAAATTAGAAATTCTGTTTTTATTATTGTGTTAATCGTCATGAAAAACTCGTTTAAATTTATTTAATTAAAAATTGTTCGAAGTGTACAATAAAAATTTTTTTGTTTTAGTAATGTGATTTAAGAACCTTCAATAATTAATTAATTGTTTACATTACCTTGTTGAATTTTAAATTAATTACCCTTATGAAAGTGCAAAATGTTAAAAACTATTTATTGGACCATAACAATTACAAAGAGTACCTAAATATAAGTGTGGGACCATTTGGTTATGTTAAAAACAAGAGTACTTGATTATCATCATCATCATCATTATGCAGCCCCTTTCAAGTTCATTGTTGGACATAGGCCTCCGTCAAACGGTTTTAGTTCTCTCTGTCCCTGGCTGTTGCAATCCAATTTGTCACTATCCTCTTCAGGTCATCCGTCCATCGAGTGGGAGGTATGCCTCGACTACGCGTGTCAGTTCTTGGTCTCCATTACAACAGTTAATTTAATACCCCAATTTAAGTTTTAAAAAGGTGTGTGGCTTTGTCATGGATGTTTAAAAAATGAGTATAATATACACTTTAAGATAAAATAACATATCATAGTATATATATATATATATATAAACTCCGTAGCCACTTTATAACAAGCATTCTTTCCTGTGCAATATCTTATAAGTAATAAATAATTGAAGTTCTAAATTCAATTTCGGGTTTCCAAAGACAGTCTCATTTTACACCGAAAGAAGCATATTATTTTTATTAGTTTTCACCGAGTAATCTTACATTCACTGCCTTTTGCAAAGAATTTTAAGAGTGGAAGGTAAATAAAAATCAATATTATTTTGCAACAATTTGCTGCTCTTTACATTTATTAGGAATCTATTAATACTGTTATTTCGGTCTTGAAATGTTGTAAAATAGCTAAAAATGTTAATATTGTCACGCCCATGGGTTGTTTAATAAGTGGTACATACTCAAAAATATTAGTTTTTATGTATGACTCACAAATTACAATTTACTTTAATGAATTTATTTCAACTCACCATCTTTTTTTTACTTAATACTTTTTCTATTTATTTCCAACTTTAGTATTCATTACTGACGAATCAAGAATGATTTTGGCGAATGCGCCGGAACAATCTCGGGCGGGTGGACTGGACAGATCCTTTTATTGTGTTGGTCGCGATTCGTAACAGTATTTGCGATGTTTGAATTATTTTAATTCTTAATAATAGTTATTTAAATAGGTCTTCTTCTTGAAATTTCGCTCCTATCGGAGATTGGAAATCATCACCACTACTCGGACCTTATCAATCGCCCGCCTAAAGAGTTCTGCGGACGTGCAACCAAACCACTCCCTCAAGTTGCGCAGCCAAGAGATTATTCTTCTGCCAATCGTTCTCTTGCCTTTTCTTTTGCCTTGAATAATTAACTTATGGATATTATATCTTTCTCCTCTCAGAACATGTCCTAGATATTCTAATTTTCTCCTTTTTATGGTGTTACTAATTTCTTTGGCTTTATTCATTTGGCGTAGTACTTCCTTATTTAAAACCTTGTCAACCCATGGTATTCTCAGCATCCTCCTATAACACCACATTTTAAATGCTTCTATGTTCTTGATGTTTTCTGATTTAAGTGTCCAAGCCTCCATAAAAAGTTTGAATAGAATATCTATGAAGTCTTCTCCGATAAGTAGGTCAGCAGGCACTTCGTCAGGTCCTGCTGCCTTTCCGGATTTACAGTTTTTAATTGCATGTTCGAGTTCTTCCCTTACTATTTCTGGGCCAGTATACTCCATGTCTGGGTTCTCCAGTTTTATTCGATTATAGGTTCTGAGTATTAGTTTGTTAATACCGGTCCTAAAAGTTCTCGGTTAACAGAAAAAGAGAGAACTGAAAGTAAGAAGGCATATTTTTAGAACCAATAAATAATTAACCGGTTTATTAATAATTTAAAAGATAAAGAGGACTTTGCTAATTATTACAAAATTAATCCATGATAAATAAAAAAATTAATTTGTTCCCAAATAATAACTAATAAATTATATGTATTTCAAATAGATTCATGTGCGGCACATGACAAAAATCAATTTTGTTTTATTTAAAAAAATAATGATTTCTTTAAAATGATGCAAGGGACATCAAAAGGTAACAATTTTAAGGTAAAGTTTCGCAAAAAAATACGGATGTTTTAAGGCAGCAAGGCCAGATAAAAAATTTTCATCGCTACAAAGAGTCGTAATCTATAAATTTCAATTTCGTTCCACCGCTCCGACCGACAATTTGAAAAACAATACCTTGCAGTTAGGCAATAGTAGAATGAATGGGAAGACTTATCTAGCGCGGAGAATAGGAGCGGTTTTGTGTTACCAAACGAGCTTTATTAGTCTATAAGCTTGGTTTATTTCGTTTTTTAGGAAAGTGGCAAGATATATTAACTTGCTTCTGTAATTTAAAATTATTAGATTAAAAATTTTAAAAAACAAAAGTTTCTTGTCATCTTGAGCCACTAGTAAACGCGCCTGATTTTATTTACACTTTAACTTTTAACTAGACATATTATTTTTTATATTTTGTCATAAAATGCTGTGCTTTAAAGCATATTTGTTTAAATGATCACAGTATCTTTAAAAAACATTTCAAACCAAATGCATTTTCAAACAGTTTTTTTGCAACTTTTGACTAAATATTAGAACGGATTATAATCAACAAATACCTTTGTACCTGTAATTTGGCCGGATCCGACGGCGAGTTAATTGTAAAAGGATGTATGATATTTTTTAGTGGCACCAAAACGCCCGACATTTATAACGGCGGGCGGTATTGGAGGCCCGCGATATATCTGGAAATGTCGTTAGCAAACTGCAAAAATTTCCAGAAATATTGGTTGGATATATTTAAGAAACGCGGGGCCGTAAGAGTACATTACATTTTTGCGGTTGGGCCATTGGTATAGGCACCTATGTCACCTAGACCTTTGATCCTTTGTGACTACCGCTGTGTCTTCAGGGCATTAGAATTTCAGTCCGCTGGTTTTGGCAAACCGCAGGATTTCTGTTGGCCCTGTCTCATTTATATCACTTGGATTCATTATCATGCGACCCCAGGTTTGGTACTTGTTCATCGCTAGCATTGGGCAACAACACAAAATGTGTATGCTGCTCTCTTCCTCTTCGCCGCATATTCGGCAGTATTTTCAGCCGCCAGTTTAAGTTTAAAGAGGTCAGCCCTTAGTGCGACGTAGCCAGTTAACAGGCCAAGCGTGATGCTTAGCCTACTCCGGTTCATCGTCCAGAGTGCGTCTGCCCTCTTCTGGAGAGGTTTTTTCATTAACTGTCTTGATGTTCTGCTGCCAGTATTTGCATTCCTCTGAGCAATATGTTCTTGCTTAAGGATTAGCTTTACCTTCTGTTTCGCTTCGGTAATTGGAATTACGACCAACTTGCTTCTTGGTTCCACCAGGGTCTTATTTCTTGTCAGTTTATCGGCTACCTCCTTGCTGTTTATCCCTGTGTGCCTAGGAACTCATGTAAGAGTGATATTATTTGCGGTCGCTAACTCAGTGAGGGCCTGCATGCAATCCCACACCACCGATGATGTTGTGGTGCAACTCAAGACGGCCCCAAAGGCCGAGCGACTGTCGGTGAGAATATCAATCTCACTGTTGGTCACTTGGTATTTTCTTGGTATAGATGTAAATGAAACATTATTACGACATACCGTGTTATTTTGGTGCATTTATAAAAATTTAAAGAGATAAATTACACTAACTTTGTAGAATTTGATATACCTCTTTGTAACAAATAGGATCGTTCGAAAAAACAGTTGTGGTTTTTTATTGGGGGACATAGTCATTAAACTTTTTAAATGTTCATTCCTGGTGTATTTTTTTGTGAATTTGGCGTAAAACCATATTTTTTTTTAATTTGTACAAGGGTGTTTGTTATTACAGGTGGTCGTTTAAAAGATTATAGAAGGTTGTGATAAAGTTTATTGACCAAATTAGTGTCATTTTGTCATTAGTTAAATTTATATTTTTTAAAATTTTTATGGGCTTACAAATTAATTTCCAAATTTTTTTCCTTCGTGCTAATGGGTTTGGATCCCCGACGCCAAGCTTTGATTTGTTTGTCCTATGTATACATATGTGCAATCTTTACATAGAATTTTGTACATTTTATGTGACTTTTTTCATTTTGGAAGTTAGAAGCATTAAGTACTGTAGTAATAATTGTGTAGCAATAAAATAAGTATTTATTACAATAGATTTAAACCCAGGGATTCGTCACAAATACCTCAATATTTTAGCTAATTTTTATATTTTAATTCTCTAAAACTTTAAATATTAAATAAGAATTTAATAGATAGCTAATATGTTTTAACTAATATTTGTGTCATTATTTGCGAATAATCTCATAGACTATGAAACCAAATCTAACTCAAACATTTATCAAGTGTAAGCAGAAGGATTTTTGACTTAATCAGGTGTTTGTTTCATCTGAATGAACCTGGGATCAGGGCATAATAATTATAGCCCTGAGAACTCGATTTATAGATACAACAAATCGTTTGGATAGGTACATTCGAATGAAGCTATTAATTTTCAAGTTAAAAGCAACTAAATTATCCTGGATACAATACAGGATAATAAATCAGATGCTAGTATCCCTTGATCAAAATTTCGTTTCCACTGATATTTAAGGAACTAGGTAAAGTGCTTTTAAGAGAAGATCCTATCTAATAATTTATTATGCTTTTTTTATTTTTAAAAACCGTGTTTACCAATATCCATAACAATATAATAAATACAATAATAAACAACACTTAAGTTTGCAGCGGTCGCCTGCGTTTTGATCCCCGACAAAATATCCCCGTGACATAAAATCCCCGACAGAAAAACCCTCGACCAAAAATACGTGACAAAAATATTGAAAATTTAATAATAACATAATATGTATATCATAAAATAACCTCACCGTCTTTAACATAATAAACAAATATTTGACGAAATAAATTACACAACAAAATTAATAATAAAAAAAGATATATTATATTTTTATTACCAAACCAACTTTTACATCACTCACAAATGATTTCCATAAAGGGGAGCAAATTGTGTGATGTAAAAAACATATAATTTTGCTTAAAACGATAAATACAGTTTGCAGCATATGGAACACTTTTTTATTATTAATTTTACGAAAAACAGTTATTCTTTATTAAAAGTTCTGCATGGTTTAAAAACTAAAATTCAACCTTAGCTATTGAAATTTTTAAATCATATACGAGGTATATCAGAAAGTATAAATTTTACCCAATAGTAAAATACTTTTATTTTTGACCATATCAAAAATTGTTATTAGGAAAGAAAATTTATTTAGATGTAAACTAGTCTACAAATAAACAGTTAACTCTTTTGTCTTAAAAAAGTTGATAACCCTTAAGTTTCCCAACTTCTGTTTTGCAGCATTTTGATGTTTTCGAAACATTAATCAATGTAACAAAATAATTTATTTTACAAATTTTAACTTAAATATCTATAGTGCTACAATAATAATTACGTAATAAGTTCTTTACAATAATTAGAAATAATTTCCATAATAAATGCAACCTGTAAAAAAATTATGGCATTTAATTTCTATGCAAGAAAATATTATAATATAATTAATGTACATGCATACATATAGTCACGCCTTTTTTTCTTAAGGGTAGGCAGAGACCACTTCCTTCCACTTGCTACGGTTCTTACAAACATATTTTGCTTTCTCTACTTTTATCAGTGCGCTCATACATGCTCGTCGGTTGTTGGTACTCTTGACCTGGCCATCTATGCATTTCTTTATCTATCTTTTTAACCACATCTTTTTTTACACCACAGCGTTCTCTTATCTCACTATTCTTCACTTTATCCATTCGAGTCACTCCGGCTATACTTCTCAGACTACTCATCTCCGCAGCATTAATCCTTTTTTCATGCTTCTTCTGCCAAACCCAACATTCACTACCATACGTAAGTGTAGGAACCAACACTACTCTATGCACAGCCAGACGTGCCTTTTTTGACACTTTATGGCTGTTCATAAAGCTATGGAGTGGCCCATTTATTTGTTTTTCTGCCAACACACATAATAAAAATTCGTGTTAAAATGGACCTCATTAATGAATCGGTGACAGTTATTTAATATAATAATAATAAATATAATATTCTTTAACGCGCGTATAATGATAGCTATTGTTTTTGAGGATGAAAATTTCGAAACGAACCGCAGGCGAGTTTTAGAATTATCCGAGAGAATAATAGCCATTATACGCGAGTAGAAGACTATACTTTTTCTACGACTATCGCATACCATCACTATCACTCGTATAGTCGAGATGACAGTTTATCGGAATGAACATGACATTCGCGATATCGAGTTAGAGGAGCAGAGCCCACTCATGAAAAAGCTGTTCAATTGCAGCTTCCTCATTGGTCTCAGTATGTTTCATTCTAAATATTAAATTTAGTTATTGGTTGTCAGCTGTTAAATAATGTATCAGGATCTTGGTGATTTGTTGTCAGCTGTAGAATTGTTGTAGAATCCAATGGTCGTAGGATTTTAACAAACTGTAATTATTACCTTTTTGACAAGTGACAATATAAATTATTTGAAAAACTGATGTGGGTTCTTTTATTATTTTAACCAAAATTTAATTAAATTTAAATAAAACCAATAAAATTATTATTTTAAACGCAAAATTTTTAATTTGATTTAAAAATTTATTAAGCTTAAATGATAAACGATGCTGCTCAGTAAACAAATTGATTTTTTGGTCAGACTATCAAATATTAATATCAGCTTAAAATAAAAGAAAACTTAGAAATAAAACAGACCGAAAAGTGCAAATTTTGGGTTTGATGAAATGCTTTAAAACTTTGAAGTAAACCTTTACATACATATATGAACATATTTTAATATTTAAAGCGAATTTAAGTGCTACTGAGAAAAACGTGCAGCTGGAAGTTTTTCTCTCGGTCTATTTGGGAAAAACCTACGCCAAGAGATTTGCAATAACAGTCAAAACTATTTAAACATAATTAATAATAAAACTTGGTTTACTATGAGAATAAACTTTAAAAACTGTTATAATCAAAAAATGTTAAAAAGTTCATTTAAAGTATCAATGAGTGTAAAAAAATATTACAAAACCAAAAAATTCCTTGCGGATTTCTTATCTAAATCTCTTACCTCCCCAGTTATATTGAAAAATAATGATCTATTTGCCATAAATAAATAATCCCCGGTGGCTGTTCTCGACATCTCTTTTTTGTGCGTATATTTTGTGGTCTCTATCACTCTATAGTTGAGCAATGGGCAATTAAAAAAGGACAAGAAGCTTAACAGATTTTGTTACTCTCGATTACAGAACTAATGTATTTAGTGTCCCATATAAAATTTAGCTAAAATATTTTATAGTTTAAAAAAACTAAAAAACACGCTTTCGAAGTTAATCAAACTAAAAAGTGAAAAATAATTCTTAACATAAGAATAAAATTACTAACCAGAAAATAAATGTCACTGTTCTAAAAGCGTGGGGTGCTTTTATTCCGAAACGCAGAATTAGTTTAAAATTATCATACAAAGCACGCTTTTGAAACAGTGACATTAATTTTCTCGTCAGTAATTTTATTCTAATGTTAAGACTTATTTTTTACTTTTAAGTTTAATTAACTCTAAAAGTGTGTTTTTTAGTTTTTTTAAACTATAATTTGTTTCGCTTTTCAGTTCGATATTTTTACTCACCCTCTTGCCATTCATTCCTCGGCACGTTTATCACCAGTATATTGGATTGGGTGGATTATAATAGGACACTGCAACTGCGCGCATGCGTAGTCCACGCACTAGTTCTATCTCTCTTACTCTCATGATAAGAATCCCGTAAGAAATTTTTAAATCCTGGCAAAACTTATCAGGATATTCAGATATTTTTATCGAATTATTGCATTCTTGTCGGTTTTTGACAAGTGTGCTAATTTTAAATTAAATTTGATCGCTTAAAGTAAAGCAAAAATGAGGCTAAGTAGTCAGTTACAAACAAACATACAGGTGAAACTAATATAAGAGTGTTAAAAATACACCTTTTACACTGAATACATTAGAATAAAACAAATCTTATTTAAAGTGAATTTGGTTTTATCATTAGTGTTTTTGAAAAATTACCACTATACTTTTATGCAACACAAAATACAAACTTTCATTTGTATTACTGCAAATTACTAGTGGCGCCATCTACTAAAAAATAGGCAAACTACTTATTTTAAAAAGTAGTAAACTGTCGCGTATTTTTGTTTCGTTAAATAAAATATTTTCTGCATTTCTGCAACACTATGACATTAAATTTGCGCGCATGCATAGTTCACGCACTAGTTCTATCTCTCTTACTCTCATGCAAATAATGCCTCAAAAAAATTATAAATTCTGGCGAAAGTAGCAAAAGTTTAATTTAAATTTAATCGCTTGAGTAGGGCAAAATCGAGGCCAAAGATTCAATTACAAATATACAAAAAAACATACAGGTGAAACTAATAGAAGCGTGTTAAAATAGTAACAAATATGTAGTAAAAATATTAAATAATTTAAATAAACATTTAATTCCATTTAGTCTCTTGGTATTTTTATTTAAATATATTTTGCTTTTTAATGTAATAACCATTTCATTTATTAAATAATAGTATACTGTAAAATAATAAAACCTATAAAATTATTGGTGACAGCTATTAGTTGCTGCTGTTTAACCAAAACAACTTCCATTATATACAAATAAAATGTCCTTTAATGAAATCATGTTTCCAAAGATTAATTTTCAAAGTACTCTGAATTATCGTAAAATTGTGTACATTTACCTTTTAACCTCAAATTACCGTTGTTAACGGTATTTTACCGTTTCCAATTTATTGAGCACTAGAGTCTTTGTTAATTAATAGCTGTCATTATTACATTTATTGTAAATACTTGGCTAATTATTTTAAAATTCTGGCCTTAGATTAGATGGGAGGTTTTTGGTAAGTATGCACTTCGGCCTGATAAAATTTATTGTGCTTTTCCTATTGTAAGAGCTTCTTCTTCAGCCCAAGTTGTTTTAACAACTACCAGATGGGTCCTGGTTGGTTGGTTTTTTGGCTTACGAGCCAACTGCTACCTATGACACTGCAACCAGCTGGGGTCTATTGTATCACTCCTTCGTCAGTGGTTCCTCACACGAACAGGTTTGCGCCATTTATTAGGTTTAGTAGCCTGCTTATGAGGTTTTTCGGATTTATGTTCGTTTCCGGGCTTATCTCTTCAAAGGTTTTGTGACGCCTGCTTCCTAGTCTGCTTCATAGTCTACAATCCATGGGTTCTCCGATGATTTCCATGTTGTCCAGGAGTTTTTAGACCACAGTGTCCAATCAACAGAACTACTATAATGCGTGCCTTTGTTCTGTTTAGATTCAGAAAGTCAGCCGTCAGAGTTTGGCTTGGGTTCCCTACCACGACTTTTTTGTGTATTTGCCCGCCGCTTTGTATCCAGTGTTGTTGTTGTTTGTATCATCCACTCGTCATTTAGGGTCCTGCATCGGTTTTTGCTGATTCCAAGCACAGATTTCGGCCCTGTGAATGGTGTATTAGATGCTTGTCTTGCTAACTGGTCTGCCTTTTTGTTGCCAGCTATTTCTCTGTGACCTGGCACCCACATTTGGGTGACCTTATTGTGTTTGTTGAGGGTCTTAATGTAGATTTCTGGCTCAGGTATTTTTTGTCTTAGCACAGGAACCGGGTCCCTCGCAGTGGCATAAGTTCCGCCGTCTAGCCTTACTATTTTTGAAATTTTCATTTTAATACACTAAGCATAATATTTAAAACTGACATTATGTGAAGTAATAACTCACCATTCAAGGTGTTACATAAAATTTAATTAATAAACAATACGCTTTTTAAAAAAAGTACCAGGAAATTTTAAATTTTAAACTTTTAAATAAAACTTTGAAATTTTCCTAATGATTAAGAGATGATGTTTATGTTGTTTTTTCCACGAATTATTTAAAATGTGGTCGCACCTAGTGGACCACTAACTTTTCGGCAATTTAAAAGTTATATTTAATATTGTCTTAGTTTATTGTTACTCTGAAGATTTGAAATAAGTTTGACTGAAACTTAAAGTAGGTATTATATGGTTGGAAAATTACTTTGGAAGGCAGCCAATTATAAAGTTTATCAAAACAACGTATTTTACGTCAGTTATTATGAACTTTACACCAAAATTTGTTACGAGATAAAAAAAATCACCGTTAAACCGCAGTGACCACATTCCCCTCAAATAATATTATATTTCACTATATGACCTGAATTCGTTGAAGGTATAATTTTACGGCCAACCGCAAAGCAGACCAATATTTTAGGGAAAATGATAACAAACAGTTATGTTGTTGAAAAAGATACTTGTCACGAAGTTCTAAAATAAAAGCTACAATTTCAAAAAAATTGCAAGAACTTTTGTTTTTACAACACCTGTATAAACTAGTATAAATAATAAAATTGGTTTTTTTAATTAATATTAATTTTTTACCACGTTTTCATTAAAACAGTTTTTTTAAAACAAGAAAAATATAAATAATAGTAATAGTAAAATAAAAGTTTTCTGGGTAATATTCATAGACATGGGAGAGTAGACTGCGGGTCCCCGTGCTGAGAGTTGACTCACGATGGAAAAGAGACAGTCGCTCGAGAGGTTGTTTCGTGCTTTCTCTAAAGGGCGGGGCTTGCGTCCGAGGGACACGTGGCGAGCTGAGTGAAGGAGTTGGGTCCGAGACTCGGGCGTAAGCACTGTCCATTAGAGGTCTCTTTCTCATCGGGAGCCAACTCTCGCATCTAGACCCACAGTCTAGTTTTCTATGTCTACGGAAATATTATGCAACATATTTTTCTAACAAGAACAAGGTATTTTTATTATAATTTTACTACCATACGTTAGAGTTAGGACCATCACTTATCTATGTACAATCAGTCATGATTTTTTTAACACGTTCTGGCTGCTCATAAAGTTTGATCTTTCCTGCATATTTGTTATCTTTGAATTTTTGTTAACTGTTACAGATATTTGTGTTTTTAAACTTTTATTATCAGTTCTTTTTAACTTCCTAGTAGGAAGTTATAGTAATGGGTCTGATTTTGCGAATCCCGAAGTTTGACATAACTCCACATTTTAAGATCCCCAGAGTCGAATACAATAGTTTTTAAGTGGACGTCTATGTGTGTCTGTGTATTTTTGTATGTGCGTATGTTCGTATGTTCGTATGTGCTTTCGGAATTATATTTCGTCTCAATTATCTCCAGAACAAAAAATGATATCGACGTGGAACCAATTGCATTCGACGCATAATTTCATAAAAAGAAATAGTTTTAAAAAACAAAAATAGGAATTGGAGAATTTTAAGATTGTGTCAGTATTAAGAGAATAGCAGTGAAGACACTATAACAGTGAAAAATTATTTGTTATAAACATCAAGCATTGTTTAAAACAATTAAAAATTGTTACTAACAAATGATTATTGATCATAATAATTAAAAAAAAAATTTAATTGTTGTAACCAATTAAAAATAGCTCCTGCTTATAAAATGATAAGAAATTTATTTAAAGAATACGGTTAACATAAACAGAATATTGTTAATGACAATTATAATTTGTTATAAACAATTTTAAATCGTTCTTTATAATAATTTTAATAATAATAATTGTAACAACAAAACATATGGTATTTTTTCATTCTTTCAACTGGAAAGTTAGTCGTGTGGACCTCTCGGGTGGCACCCAGACTATTGATATTTAAATTTTCGTTTTGTCGGCGTTTTTCAGAGAGAACTGGAATAATTTCTTGACATTGGAAGCAGTTGTAGCAGCTGCGATCAAAAAGACGGATAATAGAACAATTGCACAAACAGTTTAAAAATTTTTTTTTGTTAATATTTATTATTAGATCATTCTTTGTTCACTAGTCTTATTTACTATTTCTGTAAGTCTGCTTGTCACTTTGCAATTAGTATGATGTAGTTTGCATATCTGATCAGTTAAACAATCTTTATGAAGAAATTTGTAGGTACATGGGTTTTAAAAGCAATTTAAATTAAATTAAGTATACATTGCGTGTGTAAATAACATGTTTCATAAAGATTTAATGTCGTGACTTGCTGTTAGCTCGTAGTTGTGTGTACAATTCAACTCCTCCGTCTACACTGTTCAGTCGAGACCCGATTTAACATCAACTTTTGGTGCAACACCAAAAAATGTTGGCCATGTAAAAGTCAGCTACTGGTAATAACAGTTGTTAAGTCAAATAAATTGCAGCCATTTTTAAAATAATGGCTTTTAGCTATTATGTTGCACTATTATAACGCGTTGTTGTGAAAATTCGAATGTTGTTTGTTAACGATGAGTGCAATTTATTCATTGATTTGTTTGTTACGGATAAAATGGATATAATAAAATAGATTTTGATGTATTAAGTTGAGTTTAGTAAAATAATAAAGTAAATTAGTTTATTTTCAATAAATACATGAATTTATTAAATGAAAAACTATCGTTTTAAGAATACTACATGAATTATTTTTTTTTTGTTATAGTGTTTTGTTAGATGAAGTGTTGATAATATTACAAATGTTGGAAGTATTTGGTACCAATGTCTCTCAGGAAGGGTTTTTGTGTTTCAAAAAAATGCAAATCAATACTATTTAAATTTAGCGAGCTTGAATTAAATAATTCTTGACCGACCTCTCTTGTTGATACTTCGTCTTGGTAACGCCATCCACAAAAAACAAATAATATATGTACGGGGTGATTCAGAAAATATTCAATTCAAATTAACATAAATATTTATTTTTGGATATTTTTTTTGGCCCCAGGCGTTTTATCGAACGATTGAGTTACGCGCGCTTCAATCAACCCTTAAATAGTTTTACCAAAATTCATTAGTAGTGAGAAACCTCTTAAATTTTTAATCAACGTTCTGCGCGTAACGGATCCAGAAGACTACAGTAACTTTCTTAAAATGAAGAATTAAGAAAAGAAAAATTTCACTTTTCGTTACTGGTTCCGAAAAGTTAGACTTTCTTATAATCACGTCAGTTTTAAAATGTCGTTTTTTATGTCTTAATAATAATCCGTACGCAAAAGCGGAGAAAAAAAAACCGACTTCAAAGACTTATACAGTTTTCTCATGGATGCCATTGTCAGAACTGATCCAAATTAAAATGGGAGTACACGAAAAGCACCAGTTTTCAAATAAAAAAACAATCATTAAAATCGGTTCACCCAGTCGAAAGTTATGAGGTAACAAACATAAAAAAAATACAGTCGAATTGAGAACCCCTCCTTTTTGAAGTCGGTTAAAAAAATGAGTATTTGTACATACATACGTACATATAGTCACGCCTTTTTCCCGTAGGGGTAGGCAGAGACCACTTCCTTTCACTTGCTACGGTTCTTACACACATCTTTTGCTTCCTCCACTTTCATTGGGGCTCTCAAGCATGCTCGTGGGTTGTTGGTACTCTTGACCTGGCCTTTCTTTAAAACAATGTTGATCTGTTTGAGATGTGTTCGCCGAGGTCGACCTTTACCGACTTGTCCATTCACACTCGTCTTATAAATTTGTTTCGTCAATCTTCCTTCATCCATAATTTCTACGTGTCCAAACCATCTAAGTATTTGTATTTGTAAGTAAAAAAAATTCTAGTTATACCTAGTACCGTCAGGTTATATTTGTAGTATAAAGAGTAGAGATAAGATAAATATTTAAACCTTTATTAAATTAGATTTGTACATAATGATATTTTTTTTGGGTTCAAATTTTTAGTTTATTTTTAAAAGTAAATGTTATGTTTTAATTTGTAGGATATTATGGAAAAAAAAATAAAATTTTAAAAAAAAATTATTTAATATCTTGCATACGTCGTAGACCCGTTCCTGATAAGTCAGAATTACACACCGTCGCTAACTGTTTTATACTAACTAGTAACGTTGCAAACACTTGTCGACGGGGTCGGGACAATTTAAATTAGAATGCTGTAGTTAATTACTTGATAATTTACGGCGAATATTTATAAAAATTAAATAAAATATGCACATCATTTGTCCTTTTCCTCAACACTTGGGGATATTTATTTTAAAACGGTATTCTGCTACAGCAACGCCATCTTAATTAAGATTGTTCTCCTTATCTGTAACCTCCATGATTTGGACGAACATGACCCATATAATTTAAGCCCCAGGTTGCATCCTGGTTGGGTCATGTCAGGAATGATCAACCTATATATTTGGTAGAAAAAGGTCATACAGTGTGGAACAGCCAAATGGAATAAATTCGATAATGAATAAATAAGAGCGTGTTGGGAAAAACGCTTGGACACGTCTATTTGTATTTTTAGATGCGCATTTTTTCAAAAAAAAATAATTATATAGGGTGTGTCATATGACAATGGCCGATACCAACTTTCTTATTTTAAATGCAACCCCCTGTATATTATTTATTCTTTGGATTCTTCAGAAAATTCTAGATATAATTCATGTACAATGTCCCATACCTATCTTTAACTGTTACGGAAATATTATTATTTCAGATGTAACAATAAAAAAAAGGAAATTATTTTATTTCACAAATTCGCTACATTACACTCAATACTTCTTTCCCATTTAGCTCTTAATATTGAGAAAATAAGCAAAAACCATTAATGCGTTCCTTTTTACTAATATTAAATAAAAAAACAAAATAACCATTTTACAAATGATTGGTTATGGAGATAACACACGGACACAATTGGAAGTTTCTCGCTTATTTCACGAAAAATTTCCAAATTTGCCGCCTATATCCCAAGGAACAATTAGAAAAATAGAAAAACAGTTTCGCGAGCTTGGTCATGTAAGACAAACAAAAAAAGTAGTTGCCAATGAAGTAAGCGAACTAAGCGATTTTGTGAACAAATGATGGAAATGTTAGATAACAATGTGACCCAATTAGAAGATGTTTTGTTTTCTGATGAGAGCACATTTACACTTCACGGTCATGTTATTCGTCAAAATTGCCGCTATTGGTCTAATGAGAATCCTCACTGAATGAGAGAGGAACATACGCAATATTCTGAAAAAGTTTTTACTTATTTGATGGATTTAATTTCGATACGATACCATAAGTTTGCGTTGCTTGTGATATTTGACAAAATGTAAAACGATTTCCATTATATGTATTGTATTCGGCGAATAATATTTCAACAATTGTTTCTCAAACGAAACGACGAAAACCATATTCTACCTCATTTTAGAGCTACACTGCCGTGCGGGTAACAAAGGCGCTATTTGCAGTATAAACTTATAAATGTGAACGACTTGAAACAGGATGAATTTATGTATTTCACGCTTTTTGAATTTGGTAATGGAAGCTTTTAACTTTAAAATATCTGCCATTTTATTAAGGAAAGTGAATATAATATTCCTTTATCGTCTTTGAAACGACTCTAAACGTTATTAGCGAGAGTTAGATTGGAATTTGGATGCGTATTTCTGATGAAAAAAGGTGCCAAATGCTCGAAAGCCTTTAAATGGCTTAAGTGTGAAAGCCAAAACACAAACACGAAGTACAGTAAACTGTGTTGGTAAAATTGAATTCTATGATAATAAAACTGTGTACCTACATAAAAATGTATATTATAGATAAACGTCATATACTTAGTATAATGAAATAAAAAATGGTAAATAGTATTAAAATTGTTTTTAAAATTTTCTTACAAATAAATTTAATTTAAAATTTTGAAAAAAATTAAAAAAAATATTGTTGTGCGCCAAAGTTTTTATTAATAAAAGATTATTTAATTTGTTTCTTTTGATTTTATAGAAATTGTGGAAGCGTTGAATAGTATAAAATTGGGTACGACAGGATAACAGTTGAAATGCTAAAGGCTGCACAAAGCGTGGTAACTGGTCTACTGTACCGCCTTTTTAACCTTTTTTGGAGGAGTGGTGGCGTACCAGACGACTGGTGCAAGGCAGTTATCGAGCCGCTTTACAAGAGAAATAGTTTGCAGCAGGACTGTAAGAACTACCGAGTTATAAGTTTACTCAGCATATTCGGCAAACTGTATGCAAAGATATTGATTAAAAGAGTAACAAATGAAACTGAAAAGATGATATGGGATGTGAAAGCAGGATTTAGAAAAGGAAAGAGAAAGAGGATGTATGGATCAGGTCTTTTATTACAAGTATGGTCGAAAATTTTTTAGCTAGAAGTCAGAAGGTCTATTGCGCTTTTATAGACTTGGAAAAGGCCTATGACAGAGTGGTAAGGAGTAAATTGTGGTCGACATTGTCTATGTAGTTTAATACGAGCACTAAAATCACTTTACATGGATTCCACTGCTTGTGTCAGGATAAACGGAGCTTACACGGACTAGTTTAGCATCGAAAAAGGTGTGAGACAGGTATGTGTGGCTAAGCCATGGCTGCTTAACTTATACATAGACGATTGTTTAAAAGATTTAAAAGACAGTGCGTATGGTTTGAAAATGAATGATTTGGTCATCAAATGCTTTCTTTTCGCCGATGATCAAGGTATATTACCGTATCTAAAGAGGAGTTGCAGCCGATGGTTAATGTTACGCATGATGCCCTGAAAATCAAAGGAATGAAAATAGATGTTAGCAAAACAAGAATATTGGTTTTTAAAAGAGAAAAAAGTGTGACAAACTGTAAGGTTCTGATAAAGGGAGAAAGAGTGGAACACGTAAATAAGTTTGTATACTTGGGATCAAAGTTTACGAGAAATGAAAAGTATGACAGCGACATTGAGCGAAGGGTGTCGGCAGGAAAATAAATAAATGGGGCACTGTATAGCTTTATAAACAACCAGAAAGTATTAAAAGGCACGTCTGGCTGTGCATAAAGAAGTGTTGATTCCTACGCTTGGTAGTGAATGTTGGATTTGGCAGAAGCATGAAAATAGGATTAATGCTGCGGAGTTGAGTAGTCTGGAAAGTAGTCTGCAAAGTGAAGAATAGTGAGATAAGAGAACGCTGTGGTGTAAAAGAAGATGCGATCACAGAGATAGATAAAGGAAAGCTTAGATGGTTCGGACACGTAGAAAGGATGAATGAAGGAAGATTGACGAAACGAATTTATAAGGCGAGTGTGAATGGACAAGTCGGTAAAGGTTGACCTCGGCGAACATATCTCGATCAGGTCAACATTGTTTTGAAGAAAGGCCAGGTCAAGAGTACCAACAACCGACAAGCATGTATGGGAGCACTGATAAAAGTAAATGAAGCAAAAGATGTGTGTTAGAACTGTAGCGGAAGTGGGAAAGGAAGTGGGAAAGGAAGTGGGAAAGGAAGTGGTCTCGTCCTACCCCTATGGAAAAAAGGCGTGACTATATATATGTAGGTATGTATTTTATAATGTTCGAGAAAAATGATCTCTTAACCTACTGTAGTCGGTTCTAAATTTTTAGGAAAAATTAGATATTTACAATAAACTTTTTAACAAAAATTTGCCTAACCAGAATTTTTATTATTACCTACGCAAAAGTGTAATGTAATGTATTTTTCCAAGGTAACTAAAAATTTAAAGATACTTTTGAATCATCAATTTTATTTTTGATATTTTTTAGTAGTGTTGCCGTTAAAAAAAAGACTCGGCTTCCTGTTTTGCGAGGATGTGGGCTTTCTCGTTGCCCTTCAATCACACAGCAAAGTCCCTCTGTTGTTCGCACCAAGGCACTCCAGGGATTCGATTTAATTCCATACAAGTTTAGAATTCATCTTGTTGAAGCTCAGTGCTTTTAACCCATCAACAGCTAGCGTTACATATATGTAATTTTAATTAAACAACTTTGTAATGGTTCACCCTGCCAGAGATTTGATGTTAGCTGGTTAAAATTTGGCAACGCAGCAAAGCAAAGAATTAAATGTTAGTAAACAGTCCGAATTTCGTAGTTGCACTGAATCTGTCAGTGTGTACATCGGTAAAAAGTTTGCGTGAATTTATTTGAAAGCAAAAAATATGGACAACCGACAGGAGTAAGTGAAATTATTTATATACTAGCTTTTGCCCGCGACTTCGACCGCGTGGCCATATAACTTCGAAGGGGTAATTTGATGGTGTTAGGGGAATCCTAGGAATAAATACAGACTCTCCTCGAGAACTACCTGTAAGTATCTTTATTTGACCATAAGCTAAAAAGAAGAAAATGTAAATTTAAAATATTGTTAAAAACGACTTTTATATTTATGTATAATTTAAAATTTTAAAAAATAAATACCTACTTCCCAAAAAATCTGAATTAATTGTAAATTTCTAAAAGTATAATAAATGCATCTAAAGAAAGTTATTTAAGTTTGTTGGATACTTTTTAAAATATACAGGTTAAAATTGTACTAAATAAATCTGCACCATTGGTTTTACGATCTTTATTTGACCATGAGCTAAAAAGAAGGAAATATAAATTTAAAATATTGCTAAAAACGCTCATAAAAGAGAGCATAGTGGTCCCGAAGTTTAACTTTATCCAAACGATAAGTATTCCTTATTATTTTGTCCACTTCTACCGATAAAAAAAAATTATACATTTTTTAATGTAAAAAAATTTGCCTTTTATATTTATGTATAATTTAAACTTAATGCTTGTCAGTAAACTCATAATAGTATATTACATATCTATGTATACTATTTTTCTGCCTACTGTAAGCGGAAAGCGTAGCGGGCCGAAAGTGACGCTTTCTGCACAGTGGGAGAAAAAATATTTGTATTTTTAAAAATTTACTTGAATTAAATCCAATATTATGGGAAAAATTAAAGTAACGTTAACTACTTTAATTGTTGTGTAATCTGACCCAAACAATTATGATTTTATGAGGAGTTAAAAAAATACTGATAAATAGCTTTCCTTCAAAAATAAAAATAAAAGCGTATTAAAATAAAAAGTTAATGCAGCTATTAAAGCGATAAATAAGAAACGCCAATAAATTATAAGGAAATGTACGTTGAGAATGTCAGTAAGTAAAAAATAATTTTTTTTAAGGAATATGAAAAAAGTATGAAAAAAAGAATAAAAAAAACTAGAAAGTAAATAAGAAATAAGTGATCTTTGGCAATCGCTGCAGATAATACTATAGTGCCGATTGAAGGAGAAAGAGTGGAAAAAGTGAATGAGTGTATATACTTGGGTTCAAAGTTTACGAGAGACGGAAAGTATGACTGTGACATTGAGCGAAGGGTGTTGGCAGGGAAACAAATGAATGGGGCCCTGTTTAACTTTATGAGCAGCCAAAACGTGTCAAAAAAGTCACGTCTGGCTGTGCGTAGAGTAGTGCTGGTCACTACACTTATTTTCTTTTTCTCATGCGTATCCATTACTGAATGTCTGCGACCACATTTTTCATTTTATTTCGGCCTCTTTATGTATGTATTAGATCATCTATCGTTCACAGTCCGGTCCATTGTCTTAAATTGCTTAACCATGACATTTTTTTCCTTTTTCTTTTTTTGATTGTTGCTAGTAGTTCTCTGTCTTTCTTCATTCTTCTAAGAACGTTCTCATTTGTTTCTCGTGCCGTCCATGGAATTTTAAATACACTGCGGTATATCCACATTTCAAAAGCTTCCAGTATGTTCATTGCGGTCGCTTTCAAGGTCCATCCCTTCAGTCCATACGCTCATGTATGGTAGTAAATATTAGGTTTGGCAAAAGAACCATGAAAATAGGATAGATCGACCTCGGCGAGGATATCTCAATCAGATCGACATTGTTATGAAAAAAAGGCCAGGTCAAGATTACCAACACCCGACGAGCATATATAAGAGCACTGATAAAAGTCAAAAAAGCGAAAGAAGAACCGTAGTAAGTGGAAGGAATTGGTCATTGCTAACCCCTACGGGAAAGAGGCGTGACTAAATAGTTAATATGTATGTATGACTTTTAATACTTTCGAATTATTAGAAGTAATAAAATTCAAACCAAATTTACCTTTATGATAATTTAAACATTTATTTGGATTTATTGATATAATTTTCTTTAGAACAATAATAAAAACGTTAATGTAAGTTGTAGCACAGTCTGAGATTACCTAATTTTTGTAAAAAAGGTACATATTTAGGTTTATTTTAATATTGGGCACAATAACTTCAATTTAAAATTGGGAAGAAAGTTAAACGTCGTTAAATTCAATGCCATCAGCACAGCAATAATTTCAACAGACCGTAAACTTAAAATTGGAATGCAAAGAAAAATATTAAAACGAATCGGATATAAAACTTTACAGCCGCTCTTGTTTTCGGTATTTTAAGTTTCTTTGGCATGAAATTCATATTTATGGCTTTTAGCTTCTCTTTTTATAGGTGATCCTAAATCTGTAAGCTCAGCTTATATTATAGTGACGTAAAATTAGATATATTTCCAGGTTTATATCATTTATTGTATTTTATTTAATATCGATTTTAATTGATCACTCAATTTAGGTTTTGCCTATCCGGTATAAAAACTAGACGCGCTTACTTGCATAATGCCTCCTCGGTCCCCACTCCTGATTAACTGCTGGAAATAAAAATAATTGTGGTTACTTATATTTGGCAAAAGAAATAACCCAAAAAATAAAGATTGTTAAAAATTAAATAAAATTTTAATCCCACCTAAGGTTTATGTACTTAAAATGACCAATAGTGTACCTTTCGTTCGAACAGTGTTCTACAAAAACCTAGGCAAATTATAAAACTGACTGTTTCAGGGCTACTCACTAAAAACTTTACACCTATGTAGGTCAGGCTGTTGCCTCCAGTGACACTTGGGGCTGTTAGCCCATTATATCTTGCCTTTGTAATTTTATATCATTGTACCAGTACTTTCGTGCCTTGTACAAATTTTTACAAGTTCTCTACTGGGTGGAAACTATATAGTTCTGGGTCGCCGGACGGCTACCCAAAAATGGCCCGTTATTTGTGGTCCTGTGCCTTGCAACACCACAGTATGTGTTTTACTGTTTCCGGATCTTTGCCGCACAGTATGCAGGTCAGATCTCCATTATAGTCCCAATTTGTTAAGGTGCTTCTTCACTGGTGCGTGAACGGTCAGGAGCCCTGTAGTAATTCTTAGCTGGTTCCTGTTCATCGCTTACAGTCCTGCCGTTCTTTTGTGGTGGCACGGTAATTTGATATATTCTTTCCCGTGTTTATTTCCCAGTAGTTTTTGGGTTTTTCCCCAATCTGTTGGTCAAAAAGTGAATTCATTAAACCGTACGTTGTCAAACTTAAGAAATGTTTAATCATAAACTAAAGAACTTTTAGTTTTTTGACAACTGTTTGTAATTTACAGATTCATCGTTTATACGTCCGATATACAAGAAGTGAAAAATACCACGAGCGTCTTAATCTTCTCCACCTATGGTATAGTAAATCGCGAACAAATGTCAACCAAACCAAATTGGTACAATTGGCACCTCGAAAGGACAGCTGAACTGACCGCTCGGCCGCAAATCAAAAATTCTCGGGAGACAATGAGCTTCTATTTTATAAGGCAATTTTAAAACCTATATGGTCCTACGGAGTGCAGCTATGGGGATGTGCCAATCTAACAAGATGATAATACATCAGCTATAGAACATTACACACTGATTTAAAAATTCCACTTGTTACGAAAGAAATAAAAAAATTAGCAGCTTTATATAAGGTCCGAACCATAAACCACGACAACCACCTAATTAAATAACAGTTTAAAATAACGGGAGAACGCGAGAAAACTACAGAAAACATGGCCAGAATACTTAATCCAATAACCATCCACCAAATAAATAATCGACAAGGAGAAATACCACTGGGTGTTTTTTTTACAAAACCTACTGACTTAACACATTTAGTTACACCAAATTAAAAAAAAATATTGAAATTATATTGTACCGATTGGATTTTCTTAAAATGTGAACATTTTGACTTCGCTAACAGAAATCATCATATTGTATTCAATGTTGCAAGTTATGACTAAAATTGTTAAAAATCAGATTTAAAAGACTTTATTGGTTTAAGTAAATAATATAAAGGGTGTGATATTTATATTTTACAATAAAAATAATTATTTTTATAATTAATGTTAAAATAGCTGCATAAGAATTAATATTATCAATTTTAATATTATTTGTAAGTACCAATATATTTTTTACCAACCATAATTGTTTAAAAACAATTAAATACTTTAAACATACAAAAAAAAAATCATTAAAATTAAAAACTGCTGTAAACAATACCTACAAGATGCAGTCGATTTTTTATCTGTATTGTGTCGAGAGTCAAATATATTGTTTTATCTTAAAGAAAAACAGTGGCATTTGTTTATAAAATTATTACTGGATGATTTTTGCAATTCTATATCAGTCTAGAGTACCTAAATCACAAAAGGCAATTAAAAACAAATATGTTTTGACAGATATTCTCCAATATGCAAAGTGCATCCGAATATGCAGATTGCATTAAAATTGGAACGATTTTTAATCGAAAAATGGACATTGAAATTATGCATTTTTATTATTGAATCACATCAAAATCAAATTCATCTACAGATAAAATTAAAATATGAATTTTAAGCGATTTCTTAAATTATAAATATTATTTTGATAATTTAGGTTAGCATGCTTTTATAAAATAATATAAAGTTACTTTTTTAAATAGGCATGTGATTTACAAGTTATTTAATGTAAGAAATCATGGAAAAGCTAAAATAATATGCAAAACTGGTAACACAACTAAAACGCAAAGACAAAAAAAAGTTTACTAACGTTTGTTGCAAAAATATAAACAAACTGAAATAAATGTGAAAAGTAATAAAAATAAAAATAAAGCCCAACTTCACAAAAAGAAAACAATTTGGCAGATAGATATACAATGTGTATTTAAAATTGCTGCTTTTAAACAAAAATAAAAGACTTTGATTTACGACCCTTAACCCAAATCGAAATCAGTAAAGTTTTCCAAATTATTCGAACTTTAACTAAATTAGACAGAAACCCAATTTTCCTGCAGCAGCGTTAGGAGATTCCCTACACTAACTTTGTATTAGTTGGTATGTGGTTTGATTTGCTCCATTGTCAACTTCAGCAACTTTATAATACTGTGTATCTATAAACTACGACCACCAATCCAGTAGTAAATAAATTAATTAGAGGTTTTCGATAAATAAATTGATTTTATTTCCTAAAGTTAGTGCAGAAAAAACTTTACTTTTATTAGTTACTACAGCGGGAAATATTGGTAAAATCCATGAGTCGTCGTCACAAATATCGACTACAAATATCATTAATATAAAACCTTCTACTTTTCTATTTCAAGAATATGCTTTGTTTGTGTGGAAGCTGGTCTGTGACGAACAAACTAAATTCTTTTGTCTTTTGAAAATGTATCAAATTTAACGAAGGGCAAAAATTATGGTGCAGCTTTATAACCGCTTGTCCACAATAGTCCGACAAGTGTTTTTATTTTAGTTTAAGGTTAGGTTGGGTCATAAAAATACCCTTTTTATAATTAGGTAGGTACTTATTAAGTACTTTGCCTTTTATTTTTAAATTGTGTCTGTGACGTTAAGAAATGAAGAGATTTTCAAGTTCAACAACGGTATGTGTTTCCCCTAATATTATTATATTATTATGTGGGTTAAATAAGACGAAAGTTTCTAAAAACATCAATACAGTACCTTTAAGAAGCAAACTAGAAGCCTGGTTACAAAAGAACTACCACAAATTCCTGACTGGGAGCTATCTAGAATCCTTACAAGGATCTTTCATAAATAAACATATAGACGATTGCAGAAAGCTCGCTTCGTGGGTTCTATCAAGAGGAAAATGGACACCTTTTCACTGTCTATGCTACTATAAAGAACTCTTGGTCCGCAGACAAAAGAACTTTGGAGAAACTGTACTAAAACCTTTATTGGAAATATTCTGAAATTTTTTAAAAGTACTGCTGCTGTAAGGGCCAATTTACAGGGTGTTTGTCCCTGTTGCCTTTCAGAATCAAAATTAAGTATCACCTATATACTCTTCATATTTGGGGTATGATCTCATATGTAGAATTTTTAAGAAGGTTTTAAGAAAATGACTTATGAGGCTTATGGTACGATAGTCATTGCATCGTCTTGAAGTGGATTTCTTTGGTATAGCAATAAAGGTAAATTTAAGCCATTCTTTGGGAATCTTTTCAGTAATATATTTTATTGAATTCTTTAGTCAATTTATTAATACTTTAGTCGTCTAGGAGTTTCAGAAGTTTTCCTTGTATTTTATCAGAACCAGGAGTTTTTTCTTTTTTATTTAGAGAGATGGATTTACAAATTTCTTCTGTTGTTATGGAATAAAACAACACAACGCATATTTTCCATCTTTTTAATACATAATGAGAAACTATCTAATATAATAACATTAAACCAGAACCAGTATCTCTGAAAATAAAGCATTTGCGGACATGCGTTTATAAAGCAAAGTGTCATTATTTTTTCATGCAAAACAACTGACATTAATACCAACCACAGAAAAAATAGTTATTTAATCCTATTTTACATGTTATCGTGGATTGCATTTGAAGCTTGCTATAGTGGTCCTGCTAAAAGACCTGTAGGGATTACAATAGTTTAAAATTGCTTATGTTTTAAACAATTATGTATTAAAACTAACTCGATAAAGTGTCTTTTTTAAAACTGTTTTGGCAATAATCACCGTTTATAAACTATATTAAATTTTAGTAATTACAATGCGCTATATTAAAATTAAACAAAAATGTGTCAAATTTAAATGACGTAGAAATACATCAACCACCCCACTTATTTTAAAAATAAATAAATAGTTACCCCTACTTGTGTTACATAAAAAAATATTAAAAAACTAATAAAATTATTGTACCACTAACAAAAAAATTTGGTAAGGAAATAAACCTTTTTATTTATCATTGAAATATATATTTATTATTCAACTGCTTTTAAGCAATTAATAGTATCTGTAAACAAACAACGTGAGTAATAATTACTCACTACTATAACTCATAATAAATCGGAAAAAAATTCTTGGAATTATTTACGAACCGAATATCAAGGTGGCTCTGTGCTTTTTTACAAGCCGGTTGGCCGAAAGGGAACAGTCCATTATTGTGATTGAGGGAAGTAATGTCACTTAAATAATTTTGACGTTTTCAAATTAAGTTGATACCTAATTATTGTGAATTTTTTGCTGAAAAAGACGAATTCAGATAGTGAAGATGAATTATAATGTACACCTCCAGAAATAAGACAAGCAACTAATGTTACCATACAAAATTTATTGCCCGAAAAATTCCAAAACAAATATAATGGTGTATACAAAATTTTCGAGATTGTTGCAGCAGTAAGAACATTAAATCATCGCTGACAGAGAGTGTTCTTTTGGCATATTTTAGTGAACTTAGCACTAAATATAAAGCATCGTCTCTATAAACTTTCTGCTCCATGCTAAGAAGCACACACAACATGAATTATGGAATTAATATAGAGAATCATTTAACATTACGTGCGTTTCTTAAACGTCAATCAGAGAAACATGTAGCTAAAAAGGCAAAAACTTTTATGCCATAACAACTTAATAATTTCATAAATGAAGCTCCTGATGAGAAATATCTGGCGAAAAAGGTAGTAGATCTCACTATAATTCAATCGATTTTATCATCTAGTCAATTACATAATTTATTTTGGGTTGCTTTAATAATGGGCATTATGGGTGCTTGTCGCGCAGCAGAATTGCAATTTAAAAGACTTAAAAGATTTAAAAGACCATGAATCTATTTTTGTGGTCAGTAAACCAAATACCAAAAAAAATGCCAAAAAGTTTTTATGTTATAGTTAAGAAATATTTTAATCTTCGTCCTACCGATAAATCGCAAACGATATTAATCTTTAAATTTTAAAATGAAAATGAATGTTTTCGTCGCTCGTCAGTAACTTTATTAGTAGAAGCTGAAGGGGATATAACGGCACTGAAACGCCATGGTGGATAGCGATCAACTACTGTGGCTGAGTGGTACGTTGATGATTCCGAAAAAAATAAAACATATACTGCAAATAAAATAATATAGTTCTATAACATCTTAACCACTTAGTACATCAACAACGTATATGCAACAAACAAAAAAAAAAATAAACCTGCATAATTCAGTAGCACATATTTAATTTACTGCTTGTTCAAACTTTACAGTTAATTTTATTAATAAACAAAACAACTAATTACAACTAAAATTTTTATAGCATTGTTATAGGTAACTATTAAGATTTGTCAATAAAGTTCTTTCTCTGTACTTTTATCTATATTATTGTTATATTTATTGTTATAGTAGTAGATAAAGTATAGTATTTAACTTGCGGTAATGGTCATATCTCACTTGATAAATTAAAGCACTCGCCTGCGGCTCGCGCTTCGCGCTCGTAAAAAAATATACTATTTTTAAGTAATTATCTATGAAAATTTAAAATAGTCTTTAAAAGACATTAAGGAATAAATGGAGGTAGAAATTTGCGCGATTAAGCACCATTATTTCACAGATTTAATTAAAAGCTTATTAATACCTGCAGGTCTTGTACAATCATCATCAATCGATTCTTTTATCTCGGCACATTGTGTCTAGAATATTTCGCATCAATATTCGTAACATTTTCTTTATCTTTTCGTGCGGCAGAAAATATTTTCCATTATAAGTGGCTGACAAGGTAGCAATTAATTTTCCAAGTTTTCCACTAATGGTCTCTACGTGCTTCACTGGCTGTGCTAACAAAATCAGAAATTTTGAAAAAGTATCGTCGCTTAAATATTCTAATGCCAGCTGATACTCAGGGGTCTGCCGTTATGGCATAATCAATAACCTTGAGATTATAAAAATGATATCAGCTTTTGTTAGGAAATCTCGTCTTCGGTATTTTATAATAACATACATAAAGAAAACATTTAAATAATTGAAAAAAAACTATAAAGGTTTAGATAATTGCTCCAAATTACTATAGTATAATGACATTTATTTCCTAATCAGGCCTTTAAAGCATGAGCAACGAGACACGACCCGAAGCGGAGTAGCAGAAGCAAACTCAAAATATCGACGATTTGGTAATGTTGGCGTAAACGAAATTCATGCAATAAATCGATTAAAATATCCGATTATCCTGATTACTTTCACCAGGATTTATAAATTTCTTTAGGGATTTTTTGCATGAGAGTAAGAGAGATAGAACTAGTGCGTGAACTACGCATGCGTGCAGAACAAATATTAACACAGTTCATCGCATTAATGGTTTGGTGGTAGAATGCTCGCCTGCCACGTGGGTTACCCGGGTTCGATTCCCGCATTATTTTTGTGCTTTTACCATTTAATACATTATTTTTTAAGTGAGTAAAACAAATCGAACTAAAAGCGAAAAATAAATTATAGTTTAAAAAAACGCATTTAGAGTTAATCAAACTAAAAAGTAAAAAATAATTCTCAACATAGGAATAATATTACTGACGAGAAAATTAATATTACCGTTCTAAAAGCGTGGGATGCTTTGTATGACATTTTTAAACTTACTCTGCGTTTCGGAATAAAAGCACCCCACGCTTTTAGAACTGTGATATTAATTTTATCGTCAGTAATTTTATTCCTATGTTAAGAATTATTTTTTACTTTTAATTTTGATTAACTTTAATAGTGTGTTTATTAGTTTTTTTTAAATATAATTTATTAAAACGCAAGTTTAAAGAACTTTTTTGAAATTTTGTTACAATAATCCTATATCATTTTATAGATTATTGGACTTTTTTCAAAAGTTAGCAGCTGTCAACAATGCAAGTCAAACATTAAATTTTTTATTAACTCCTCGTTAATAGCTGCAACCCATTTTTATACGCAGCTTTTTATTTCCCAAATATCAACTTTTAAACAACGTTTCAAAGTATTTGTATCAATAATTCACCTATCGGTGAGCTCCTTTTAAACTCATTATACAAAATAATTAAGTTTGTTAAAAAATATTGGTGCGGTTATAATTTAGTATTAGCGACACATTTACATGATGATACAAACATTTTGCGAACAAAATGGAAAAACACTTTATTTACAATCTATAAATCGTTTTTCCTACTTGTATAATTAAAATGTATGGGTTAATAAAAAAAATATGTTTCGATCGTGAAAAACGCCATCTACGTAATTGTGGTACATTTACACAAGACCAAAAATGATTTAAAAAAAAGGGTGAATTTAATTACCAAAACTAAGCGCTCTCCAATTTTTAATTTGGGATCAGCTCGACCACAACTAAAACAGCTTTTAATTGCATTACAATGTGTTTTAATATAAATTATTATTATATAATAATATAATAACTTGAGGGAGACTCTTGTAAGCGCTAATGTCATAAACGTCGATTCACCCCCTTCCTACTGGAGATACTCCTTAAATTTTTTCAAAAGATTTTAGGTATCAAGTCATACCTCATAAAAAAGGTCTGGTAAATTATGTTGTTTTCCCTTTGATACCAGCCTTTCATTGTTATTTAATCGTTGTTTAAAATTGGATCTCTTTAAACTTTTTATATGCCCCACAAAAAGGAATGCTGTTATTGTAATTATCACTATGACTTTTTTCATTGTCTCTTTTTACTTTAACTAATATCTTTAATTTTTATGATTGTTCACACTTATTTAGCTTGTTTTTTTTACAAATTGTTACACAAACAAAAACACAATAGCTGTTATAACTGTGATTCTTGACATCCAACTAAAACGCCGACGAAATATTGTTTACGTGCTTTTGTGAATATATCTGCTTTTGATCGCAAAATGTGGATACAACTGATTTTGATGAAAACCCTTAACTTTTGCAACTGATGTAATTGGTTTAAATTTCGTTTTAATACAAAATGAACATGGGAGTCGATCACAAATATCATTGGGAAATCGTCAAAACATGATTTTGTTAAAAAAGCGGATATAACTGGTTTTGAACGCGAACTTCTGATGTGTCCTGAATTATAAAGTTTTACTATTTTAACTACTGCATCTATTAAAGCATTGTTTGTGCATGGTATTGTCGAGATTTTTCCAAACCTATACGAATGTTATACATTTTTTGTTGACGTTTTTAACATATTAATTTTATTTGCGATAATTCTTTTAAAATTTTACCATACCCCTTGTGATTGATTTCCGAAAAGCTACGTGTGCAGTCACCTTATAACGTATAAGTTATTTAAAAGGGAGTAAGTATAGTAATATATATCACACATGGCGATCGAATATTTTTTGTGAAGGCACAAAAAGAAAAGCTTGCATCAGCCGGTGCCAAAGTGCAAAAAGACGAAAACGGTCAAAAATAGAAAAAAAATATCACATTTTGGCGATGAATGATCTTGACGAATGCCCCGAAAAGGACTAGGAGTACTTAAGAAAGCCGTAAGTCAGAAAAATTGGATTAGCAAAAAAGTAATAGAGATAAACGGCCGAAAAATATACCGAAACCATTTATTATTTTTTAAATCATAATCTCATTAACCAAAATAGGTCGACAGTAGAAATAATGATAAATAGAACACACCTTAAAAAAATAGATTGGTATTTGCAATAAACACAAATTTGTGGTAAAAGCTTCGCACAATAATTTATTGTTTGTTTAAAAGAAAGTGTAAAAAAAATTATTCACTGTAATGAGCTGTTTGTATTAATATTTTTAAATTACCAACGCTAAAAAAAATTTTTAACAAAGGCACAACATGAACCAAAAAATTCCAGTACATACAAGTGTCTACTTTTAAGTTAAAACCATATTGAAAAATATAAATTTACTCAAGAGTAAAGCACCTTTAATTTTAATTAACACGTTTATATTAGTTTCACCTGTATATTTGTTTGCTTGTATGTATGTTTCGTTGTAACTAACTCTTTGGCCTCGATTTGGCTCTACTTTGTATATTTTTTTGTAACTGACTCTTTGGCGTTGATTTTGCACTACTTTTAGTGATCAGATTTAATTTAAACTTCGCACACTTGTCAAATACCGATAACAATGCAATAATTTGATTAAAATATCCGATTATCCTAATTAATTTCGCCAGGATTCATAAATTTCTTCAGGGATCCATTGCATGAGAGTAAGAGAGATAAAGCAGTGCGAAAACTACGCATGCACGCAGTTCCACTAGCAATTTGCAGAAATACAAATATTTGTATGCATAAAAGTATAGTGTTAATTTTTTGAAAATACCATTGATATAAATTATAGTTTAAAAAACACGCTTTTAAAATTAATCCAACTTTTTTTTTTTATGAAAATAGTCGCAAAAAGGGTAGACCTATCGTGTGGGCCGCGGACGGCCCGCACTGCGACTATTAGAAGGGGAAGGGATTATAGAAAGGAAATGATTGTGGACACGCTTTTAAAAAAGTTGCAGGTCATAGTTCTCTGGAAAAACTGATTTTGGAAGCTTATTCCATTCCGTAGCAGCCCTTTAAAAGAAGAATTCTTGATGAAGATTGGTCCTTGTAGTGTCAAGCTTGAGAGTAAATGTGTGAGACTGATCAGCGTGCCGAGTTCTTCGGCCGAATGTGGCCAATGGTGGTACAAGAGTTTTTATTTCTCTGGAGCATCTGCCATGGAGGCCAGTAGAGGTCGGATTTGAGCCTTGTACGTCGTCAACAGTTGATCAGGATTTAAAAACTTTCTGGCTTTCCACAGAAAACCTAGCCTCTGGCTTGCCGACTTTGCGATGTTACAACATGATCATGCCAAGACATATTATTGGACACCGTGACTCCCAAAATCGAGATGAAGGGACTTGGTTCAAGGGTATTTCCGGACATTGTGATGGGATGATTTGAGGAATTTACTTTCTTGGAAAACGTGGCACTTTGTGTTTTTTGGGCGTTGAACTAAACAAGATTGTTGGTTCCCCACTTGACGATTGCTTTAAGATCTCTATTGATGGAATCAACCTGTTCCTGCCTGAGTCTATTTGTATCATTGGCGAAACTGTAAATAGGGTTCGTGGTGGTTTTCAAGAGGTCGTTGATGAGTAAAAGAAATAAGGTAGGGGACAGGATGGAACCCTGGGAGACCCCGGCATTAGTTTTAAACGCATAGTTTTAAACGCATCAGAAGAAATACCGTCAACTGCCACATGTAAGGAGCGATCTTGCATGAAGCTCAAGAGCCATTGGCGCAGTTTGGTTGGGAGACCGTAGGCAGATAATTTACTTAACAATGCCTGGTGCCAAACGCGGTCAAAGGCTTTAGATATATCCAAGGCTATTGCACGGGAATCACCAAACTTTTCAATAGTGTTTGTCCAGAGCTGAGTGACATAAGCCAGCAAATCTCCAGTAGACCGAATTTGTCGAAATCCATATTGTCTGTCATGGATTATCTCAAATTTCTCCATATATTTGATAAGTTCTGTGTTAATCGCTTTTTCCATAACTTTGGATATGACTGAGAGCAATGCAATAGGGCGATAATTTGCAGGAATAGTCTTCTTTCCTTTTTTCGGAATCGGTTGGACTTAAGCGTTTTTCCCCATGGACGGAAATACTCCTTTGCTGTATGATAACTTGAAGAGTCTACAGAGAACTGGGGTGAGCTCTTGAGCACAGGTCTTTAGGACAATTGTCGGAATTCCATCTGGTCCTACTGCCTTATTAGAGTCAAGATTTTGTAGGATTTTCCTGATAGTGCGATGACGGATAGTGACCTCAGGCATTGATGCGTTTATTCTAGGTATCGTTAAAACTAAAAAATAATTCTTAAAATAAAAATAAAATTACTAACGAGAAAATTAATGTCACTGTTTTAAATGCGTGGGGTGCTTTATATGACATTTTTAAACTAACTCTGCGTTTCGGAATGAAACCACCCTACGCTTTTAGAACTGTAACATTAATTTTCTCGTCAGTAATTTTACTCTTAGGTTAGGAATTGTTTTTTACTTTTTAGTTTGACGCTTAAAGCGTGTTTTTTAGTTTTTTTAAACCATAATTTATTTACAATAAAAAAAAATGGTTATAAAGTAAAGTTGCCACGTCTTTTTTCGTTCTCTAAAGAGTACTCTACTAGCGGTTTCTCTACTGGCAAATTATGCCCGAGCTCAGCCGTAGAGGGTAGAAGAAAAAAAAATATAAAGTGAGCTGCGCCACCGACTTAAACGGTATAAGCCGGAAACCCCTAGATCTTATAGGCACTAGCAGAGACACAAGATAAACAACTATGATTATGGTGAACCAAAAAAATAAAATTATAGCAAAAATATGTTGGATACTTTACTCACACAATAGATAATTTAGGTACACAGTTCAATAGCAACATCATAACAAATATAGTTAAAATTAACAGCTATGGTAAAATTTTCTTGGTAAAACAAACCAAAAATGTAAAATTTACAACTTTATAAAATAACCAAAACAGAAGTTAGAGTAACAGACTTTATCAAGTTACAAAAAAAAAGGAAAAACATAAATCAACTCACTAATAACACTTATTCAAACGCTTACATAAAGGCAAAGAACAAAAGGTAATATATATATATATATATATATATATATATATATATATATATATATATATATATATATATATATATATAAGTTAACTCATTAATAACACTAATTCAAACATTTACATAAAGGCAAAGAAGATTCACTAGTTAACCGTTTACAAAAAGATTTTCACTGCCAAAACAATCGAGTTCATTTAAAAAAATCTTTACAATGGTTGTCCTTTAAAATATCAAGATTGTAGGATATTTACAAATAGGTAGGAAGAAAATATGTTTTTACTTGGACATAAAGAATTATTTAGAAGGTTATTTTAATCCAAGTTTAGTTTTGGCATATTATCTAATGCAATAAATAGTTTCCAACAATGTACTATACTAATAAACTAGACAAAACGTAATCGTGGTGTCAGAATGAGTCACTGCGTTATATATTTAAAAATAAATCACTGATAACCTTTGGGTATGCGAATTCACATGTACTCCTGTGGCCTACTCCTGAGGCCTACTCCTGTGGCTGGTTAGATTATGGGGGCGGCACTGGTTAACAATGGCTTTTCTCAAATAGATCCCGATAACGGTTATTTTAACTTGACGCCAGAAATCCAAAAGAAATCTCCACAACAAAGGCAAGACAAAATGTCAAGTTAAAAATCAAATGGTTTTTCTTCAAAATCCAATTAAGATGGCCCAAATACAGCCAGATATGAAAGAAATCCCATAGAGGTTCTGCACACGTGCTAATAACACACCGTCCCCAACAACGTTCACCGACACCTGGCCTCCAAGACTCTCAAAACACGACTGCCTCTCCTAAATCGGAAATCAAGAAAAATGGCGCGGAATAAACGTCAACCCACAATCTTCTCAAATCTGTGCCTCGTCCGTGTGAATATCCAGTAATTGCGAACCAACTATCGAATCTTATCCCTAGAGTACTGTATGCAACCATGAATACGAAACTATAGAAAAAATAGGCACGTGTCAAAGTAATTTTAATCCCTTATTATTAATGCGGTTTGTATGCATGATATTTATGACGTTTTAAAATATTTATCTCACTGTATCTTTATTTATTGAAGTATTTTTGATTAGATAAGCCCTTTGCGTAATGACATTTTTTGTTCTTCTACGACAGAAAGCATAACTTCAAATTCAGTGTCTTCATTGGCAACCCGTTTTCGGCGTTTATTCTTTAAATTAATTTTAATACTTTATGAATTTATTTATTATTTTTGTTGTTGAAGAAAAAACTGTTGAAAAATTTGTGAATATATGGGAGCACTCCACCAAAATTTACTTCATCATACAGAGGTTAGGTGATTGTCAAATGGCAAAGTATCAGCCAGAGTTTTGGAACTTAACTTTTAGTGTATTTGTAGCAGGCCAAGTCAGAATATTTCGAATTCATTTGTGACCCGTAATTCCTTTTGAAATTGGCTTTTCTTTCTGACTTATTTAAGTATTTTAATATCTTTTATAAAAGTCTCTAAGGGGCGGGATGGAAATTTTATAACTGCTAAAGACAAAATCCATGGCTTGACAAACAAAATTGACTTGTGGTCATCGTCTTTAAATCAACAACACTTCGATTTATTTTCTTCGACATAATCTTTTATTTAAGAAGTCAAATGTTAGATAAACATCAAGGAATTTATACCTGGTATAAAAATGGTGTTGAAAAAGTTGAAAAAGAAACTGTCATTATTTCTCAATGCAAGAGATATTGAAGAATACTGTGCAAAGGTTGGATCTCAAATCCGTTTATAAATGCAGCTATAAATGAGGCAAATTTGGCAACCAAGATCAAAAAAATCTGCTGGATTTATCTGCTGATGGGATGCTGCAATTGGAATTTCAGTCTGTCAATTTGGATACCTTTTTGTGTGTGATTCCATTTGCCACCTCGTACTTATGCGAGTTGACATTTTCATCAATTGCCCAAATAAAAAGTAAAGAAAGAAATCTTTAAATTTGTAAAATAATTTAATTCGCAATGTAGCAAAAACGTATCCACGATGGGAGAAATTGGTTAATGAAAAACAAACGCAACCTTTGCATTAAGAGTTCTTATAAGTTTTTTTTATTTTTTGTTAATTTGACACAAATGTTTCAAGATGAAAGAGATCTAATAAGTTATTTTTATTTTTTGTTTATTTAATACAAATTATTATGTCCTTTAGTTAACATTTTTTCTTGATAAATCTTTTTAAAATTTATTGTTTTTTTTACTATAGTAGCTTCCCAACCTTTTGCAACTCCCCCATAGAAGCTTTGCGACCCCCCAAAAGAGTCTTCGCGACCCCCCAGGGCGGTTTAAAAACGTTTAAAAACACTGTTCTAACGTAAAAAGATCATTACATATTCTATTACAACCTTCATTATACTTTTTAACTTTTAACTTTTATACAACAAATAAAAGCCTAAATATTATAATATAGTATAATTTAAAAAAAATTTGTAACGAATCAAAAGATTAAAAATATTATTTTTTTATTTTGTGTTAAATCATTAAAACAATGTTTTACTTGGTGATATTTCAATAAAAGTTCCTTATTACAGAAGCACCCTAAAAATAAATTAAGGGTGTATCAAAATGATATTTATGTAAATGGGTTAAATAGTCATTCAGTGAACAAACGGTGGAAAATAATATTCATACACGAGGCAAACATTATTGGGTCCTTGGTTTTGAAAATGAAACGGAGGAATCCCATTTTAAAATAATCAAAATAAATTAAATGCGTCCGGAAGGCGTACAAATACATGCATGTTCGACCTTTTTCGTGTTTTACTTACCACGTATTTATCGTTAACCTTTATTTTCCAAAATCTTCCTTCATTTCAATATATTACCAGCAAACACACATTTTTTGTTTTATGAAATGTAGGGCACGTATTAATATAATTAATATATAAAATAAAACTTTCGTGCATAAAAAACTATTTATCATTAAAATTGCATAGCGCTTTCAACACTTAAGACATCTTCAGTGCTACCCGAAAGTAGGTAATATGTGGAGAGTGGTATGGAAAAAGTACCAGATCCTTATTTTGCGCAGCGGTCTCCAAAATACAGATAGACAGAATGATCGCCAACCATCAGTAGAAGACGGCACCAGAAGAAGAAGAAAAATGGGATATATGTTCAATTGTTCAATGTAGCCGAGGTCACTTATTAAAAATAAAAATGTAGGGACCATCAATCCTTTGGGCACAGCCAGTCGTGTCTTTTTTTACACGTTTTGGCTACTCATTAATTTATGATTGATTTAATATCGACTTTGATCAATTACTACAATTTTTATATCAAAGAGTTTTGAAGATAAATGGTTTCAAACAAAAACCGACGTGGTATTCTTGTATTTAAGATTATTGACTTAATCTTGGGAAATGCGTATGTATATTAATGTACTACGCCCAATCATTCCTTCGACAAAATAATCCTCATTATAATCCATGGTTTCTCTACAATTGCCTTACCGCAATACTAAAAGAGAATGGGCATAACGGACAAGCAGAAAGGATAACTCACTAGACAAATGTTAGCAATTTAGAAGATGGAGCCATTAGAAATAAGTTTACTTCGCCCCAACTGTAATAAAATTAGTCACTGGAGAATTGGTATGTGGCAAATTATGTAGGATGGATAGAATAAGTGAAATTAAAGGGTCTGATTAATTCAATTTTGTTGTTAGGTTTTAAAAAACTTTGTAATTTATAAAATTAGAAGCTATCATCTATTTAAATTTTTTTTAATAAATTATTGACAAGTTAACAGATAACCATCATTAACAACATTATTGCTTGAGTATTGACTTTTTAATAAGTGTTGAATGCAAAAATGTTCGGAAATTTAAAAAATTAAAAATACTGTTACCAACATATTTCCTACTTAATTCTCCTATAACCTTGTTTATTTAATATATTTTGTACCTTATCACCTTATATTAGTAGATTAAATAGTGTTGCAGTCTTGCTTTAGAATATGCCGTGAAAATCATTACACTTAAAATGGAAATTTCGTGTCATCCCTTTGTAAAACGAACGTCGCTGCATTAATTATACGAGATTCCTTGTAAATACCTACTAAAACAAAACGTTTTTCGTTAATAAAAACATCGAAATATATTCCATAAATTATTGAAACAAAGCAAACCACAATGGGAGCATTCTAAATGATAATTTAAAGATTGTATGGCCCTTGATGTATGTAGGCTTTTGTAACGAAAGGAAACTCTTTCCCCAAATGTTTTGTTAGTTAAAGAAAATTCTTGTAATTGCTAAAGGCTAAATAATCTCATTAAAATACTAATTTGCTAAAGTTTAAATAGTGAAAAGAATTTTTTTAAATATTTTTACTGAAATGAATAATTAAAGAAACAAAAATCAGGAATTTTTTCAGGGTTCCGTGACTACTTGATTTCTTTATTGGATTAAATCTGAGGGATAGTATACTTCATTTTACTACACTTTGTATATCTTCAAAAAAAAATACTACACCTTGCGAGCTCTAAAAGCTGTAAGTAATTTACAATAAAACAATAATTCATTAAATTTAATGAATATAACTGCTCCACAAAAGATACGAAAAATCATAAATTGTGTTTTAACAAATAACGATTTTTGGTCACCAAGTGATTAAATGTTATAAATTAAATGTTTTTTCTTTTATGTAAGCGTATGTTTGTCCCTTTACGCAATATTTATGTGATTTTATACAACAAAAACAATTAGAGGTTGTGTACCATTTTAATTTTATTAAAAATACATACGGTAATAACAAGTATGCTTCTTTCCTCTAATATTAATTACAGCCAAACAATGCCTCTGCATATTTTCAATAAGGTCGTTAAAGTAGCCTTGATCAATTTGTCTCAAAAGTTAAGTTAAAAGCTGTCTTAAGTTCTTGGGTGTCTGTGGGGTGGTTGATGGGAACTCAAGACTCTTTGTAGCTGGTCTCAAGCATGTTCGATAGGATTGAGGTCGGGCAATAGAGGGGGCAGTGCCAAATGCGGAAAACCGTGGAAATCCAAAGCGTCTTCACCTTTCCCCTTGCGCGATGCAGTCGAACATTATCATCTTGAAAGAGGAAAGTTAACATTGTTAACTTGTTGTACGTAAATCTGCGCAGTCATGTTCCCATCAAGCACTAACAATTATGTACGCCCCTTAAAACAAATGTCTTCCCAAACAGCTACTGAACCACCTCTGAACGGATAACCTTCCTGCACTGCTCTTTGATTTATGGGTACTAGAGAAAGAGTCATACACGAATACGCCGACTATAAAAAAATTGGCAGTTGTAAAGATTGCCTATAAAAGTAAAAACTTAAAACTTTTAGTATTAAAATTTAAATTTTTATATTATTTGAATTAAAATTATCAGCATCAATCTGGTTTTCACATCTATTGACACACCGAGCAACAATTATATGCATGTTAAGGTATATGGTTTTTTTTAATCAAATATATTACAATTATAGTACAAGGTCATAACAAAATATAAATACAATTTAATTAAAATATTTATTTAGTTTATTTATTTAGTATATTTATTTAGTACTCACTATTGTACTGCGCAATGATTCTACAATTAAACAATTCAAATATTAATCAAACAAAAACACTATTTCAACAATTGCACATTGAACTTTTCACTATATCCATTCAATTTCACTTATAAGATATACACAGCACTTATGTTGCACAATATGTCAGCTGTATAGCTATAGATATAAGCATGACAAGATATTAATGGAACTCTTCTCAAAAGTCGTCGTAAACGTTAGTTAACCTCGTGTTATTTTCGACGTACTGTTTGAATGGAAACCAAAACTCCAGAAGCATTCAAATGACGTTGTTGTACTCAGAGGTTCTCTACAGTGGTAACCCCATTCTAGGTATTTCTATTACATTTCCAGTTGCTCGATATCTACAAAAAAGCCGCGAAATGACACTTTTATCAACTTGGAAAACGTCCGCTACTTTTCTCTAAAGATGATCTGCCTTAATCATGCCAATAGCCCTATTAGCTTCACCCGCACTAAGTTTACGAATAGGCATTATTCAAAACAAAATTTTAAATTTTTAATCACATTCAACTTAATAAAGTGAAAATAATAAACTGATGTTAAATTCTCGAAAATACAAAAGAAAACTCATTTACTTGGAAACAAAAAACCTGGTTAGATAAGCAAGTAAACATTCGATATATTACAGAAAAACCTTAGTAAATAAAACAGTTAATAATTTTTAACATAAATCCAATATTTGTATACTTCTCTTACGTTTGTAGAGTAGTTTATTTGTAAGTTAAAGTTTAATCAAATATTTATTGTAAATGCTCTACGTTTAATATTTGTCTTTTTGTCATTATAACATTTTCTTGTATTGTTTATACATTTTTACCAAAATCGTTTGTTTTATAATTTATAGTATGACCACAAATAATAAACTGGTAACGATGCTTTTAAAACGATTACATTTTAAACATGAATACACCCAAATTACTAACTTCTAAATTTGTTTTGAAAGTTTTAACCTAATTTAAACCGATGGGATAAATAAATGTATACACGTGTACAATGTATGAGAGCTTTGCATCTCAACGACTTAATTTTTGTCTTAAAATTTAAACAAATCATGTGTATCAAATTTTGTTACAAAACTAAGAATTTAAATCAACTATGTGTGTTGTAAATCTTGTTTGTAATCCATCTTAATCTCAAAGGTGCCACTTAAATAATAATCAGCATCCCAAAATGTTGTGTCACCAAATACACGGACATGTATTTAACATAAAGATACTTACAATCCTCGGTTAACGTAAAACACATATGCCCGCTCGAAAGCAGTTGGTGATCGTACTCGCTCAAAAGCAGTTTTTAATCGTACTTACTCGAAAGCAATTGTTCATAGAACTCTCTCTCGAAAGAAGTCCTTGGTGTTTCACTCTCGAAGGTGAATATTTAAGTTGTCTTAAAACTTATATGAGAAATAGTACATACCTTAATTCTTAATTTAAAAAACACTATTATAAAATTTTTGTTAGTGTAAACAAGTGTTAAATAAATATATCTTTCTCGCATACCCAAAAGTGTTCTTTTTGGACTCAAAATAATAATTGATCGAGACTTTTTCTGTTTTACGTCGTTATGTTTTTGTTTTGGTTACATTAAAAAAAAATGATGTTGTTTTATTGGATCTGTGATCCAAAATATAAATTAAAAAAGTGCAAAGACTGTCTGCAAAGTGAACCAGCCAAACCTATGGAGATATGAAAATCCCTATGGTGGAGCGAGGATAGCAACAGTCCCCTCTTTATCAAGAAGTACATTTACGAGTTTTTTAAATAAAACATTATGTTGTCGATCAAAAACTCATTATTTCATCATTTTTAATTTAAAAAAAATTTTTTGAGTCAAAAAATCCAGTTTATAATTAAGAGACACTTTTATATAAAAAATGTATGCACAAATTTATTTAAAAATTCATGAATGTTAAAATTAAGTCAAATAGAAAGCGTGTCAGATTTTTAAAACTTTTTATTTTGAATATAAAATGTATAAAATATTAATTTAAAAAATCTTAGGAATACAATTACATCTCTTAGACAAATATTATTGGGTATCTACACATACATTTTGCTTTTGCTGGACTATTCATATTTATTACCGAAACATAAAAAAGTTTATTCTTTTAATTTTTAAAACAAAGTAACTAAAAGTATAGATAAATTTTAAAATATCCGCATTTATTTATTATTAAAGGAGAGTGGCGAAGCTTTTGTCATTCGATAATGACGTGGGATTGTGTGTTTTTTGAATAAAAGATCTGATTATTACGATCTTTGGAGTTCTTTATAATATATTTTTAATATAATTTTTAAAGAAATACCCCCCAAAATTGTATGTACAGTTGACCCTCCCTTAATATTTCAGAAATGTGACATATTACAATGCATTCATATGTTCCTGTATAATGTTAAAAATTTAAAAATTCACAGTTACAGTGACAAAAACAATATTGTCAATTAATAAAGTCATAGTGATAATTACAATAACGGTATTTACTTTTGTGGGGCATATGAAAATTTTAAAAAGAAAATAGAAATGAAAATATAAATAACAATGGAAAGCTAGTATGAAAGGCAAACAGTATATATATATATATATATATATATATATATATATATATATATATATATATATATATATATATATATATATCCAGTTTTGGCCAGACATGCCAGCAGCTGAAGACCAGCAAGCTTTGTTCTAGCTGTCTGTTACAACCCTTTGGTTCACCAGAATACTGAGCCATAAGTGACCATTTATATTATAATTTTTAAATAAATCCAGTAAATCTGTTTGGGGTCAATTTCCTATAACTTGGTACAAACTCTTTTGGTGTTCCAGAGAGAAATTCTGGCTTTGTTTATGGTTTTTTTTCAGGAGGACGTTTTAAGTAATTATATTATCCAGAACTACACCCAGATATTTAACTTCCGATGCAAATAGAATGCTCTCTTTGTATAAATTAGGCTGCCATAGCTTATGTAGTTTTTTCTTTTTGTAAATAAAATTATTACAGTTTTTTTGGGGGTTAACAGACACTTTTTCGCTCTCGCACCATCTGTATACATGTTAAGGGGTTCTTGGCGGATGTTTGAGATTATTGCTTTAAATAAGTATCCTGAACCAGAATATTTGTTTTATTAGCTTGATTTGTACCCACCTTTCAGTAATATTATTCAAATGACTTTAAAGTACATTTACTTCTGCTTTCATACTGGTTTTTAAAAAAACTTGATTAAAAATTTGTTTTTTTTATTTAATTTTGTACCAACGTTTTTGACGGTTTTTGACTAATAAGTTCTAATTTGGTAATTTTGCTATCAGCTTGAAATTAACTTACCTGTAAAAAGAGACGGAAAATGCCAATGTGTGTATGTGTCTGACAAATTACCTTTAAAGACGGTTGTTTGTATTGTTTTGTGTCCCGATATTACAATTTGCAAGCAACTTTTACCTTAAATCTTAAATAAATAAAAATATTTAGACAATTTGTGCATTTTTTTTTTATTTTTGGGATTCATTATAGTTGCACATTTTTTTGTGATTAAACAGATTTTTTTTATGCTTTTAAAAGGATAAAGACTAATATTTTATAGTGTAAATGTAGAAATAGATGTGGTTATTAATTCGTTGATACGTGTCCAAAGCATGCAATAATAAATAAAAGCCAATCTAAATAATTCACAATAATTATTAAAATTATCTAGCTGTTTCTGTCATAAATTACAACAACATAAATGTGAAAAGGTTTTTATTGTCTATATGGTGCATAGTTGGTAGAAAATCGATTTTAATAAAAAGAGTCATATATTTCTGATAAAAGATCTTTCTAACTTTGGCAATATATTTATAACTGAATGGACACCGAGTTTCCGACCATTTTCTAACAATATCTATTTATATAAAGGTTGAACAGGGTAAACTCTCAGACTAGCTAAATATAAAAAGAGGTAACAAACTGCATTTGAACAGGATGAAATTTTGAGAAATACTACTAACTGCTTACAAATAAAACAATGGATTATAATTCGGGTTCTAAAGGTCTTTTATTATAACTTTAGGAACCATTTAAAATATTATCCTTTTTTTATTACATGATTGTGAAAACCAGGAAACAAAAATCAAAGATAATAATTAATAATTTGGCAATGAAGAAAAATATTCAAAAAGGATTGTGTTTACAATTATAGTATACTTCACGAATACACGGTGTTTTAAAATTATCGTTAGAAATTCGATAACCAGTATTTAACTGTACATTTAAGAAGTACAGAAGTACCTAAAAACATTCCTCACTTAGACACTTTCAAGTTATCTAGGCTTTACTTTTCTACCATGACAAGAATGAAATTAAACCATGGAGGATATCCCTCACACTTAACCAAAATTGGAGTTAACATATCACCTTTCTGCCCTTGCAACAACTCCTCAGAAGCAGACATCAACCACTTAATATTCCCATGTAACCTCCATAACACACAGCGGTCGGAATTTTTAAATAAATTAATGTGTCCAATTGCCAACAAATATTGTTATTCTCCTGAGTACATTTAAAGAAGATATAAACATAATAATTATGGAATTTTTGATCAAAGAAAAAACCACATTTTAATTTCAATCTAATATCACGATAATATATAAAAAGTCTGTGGCAAAAAAACTACGGTTTAATGCCAACTCACCACAAAAAAAAGAACAAAAGTAAATTCCCCCAATAATTTTAATCAAATTTCGTAGGTAACGAATTTTATTTTACAAGCGACATCTTGTTTGTTTGTTAGCACGGTTAAATTTCCAACTAAATCTGTTCTTAATGACTTTATTTATTGTACATAATAAGAGAGGTAGGTAGGTAATCCAAACAAATTTCATTAATTAACTAAGCTATTAAGTTTTAATTTGGCTTGTTGATTTATTTTAGTTAGATTTTTGTTATATTTCTAGAAAAGTAATTAGTAATCCTGGGTAATCATTGTAGTGGGTACCGACATTAAAATCGTATAGTACCGTTTTTTAGAAAATTATGCTTACTGTAAATAAGAATGCTCTTTATTTGTTTATCTGGACGATACTTGGATTTTTGCTAACGGTGGAACAAAAATAATTTGGCAGGACGATAACAAAAAGTCTATAAAACACACCGACAGTGAAGGAAAAAGAAACATTATTGTGCATGCAAGTCAAAAGCATGGTTTTGTTGATAGGGTGGATCTTTTGTTTTTGTCAAAATCAAAATCGACCGATTATCTTGACAATATAGATACAGAGATGTTTGTGAAATGGTTAAAAGAGAAACTATTACCATCGTTACATAAACTATCTGTCATTGTATTAGATAATGCTCCGTACCATTTGGAAATTTTAAATAAGCAACCAACAAACTCCTGGACGGTACAGAAAATAAAAGAATAGTTAACGAACGAAAATATTTTATTTCCACAATATTGTTTTAAGGCGGAATTATTATCAATAGCTAAAAGGCATAACAGAGACAAAATTTACAAAGTGGATCAAATTATACTCAGTTATGGACATCGTGTGCTAAGACTTCCGCCTTATCATTGCCAATTTAATACCATTGAGTATATTTGGGGAATATGCAAAACTTATTATGACAATCACATTGGATCCAATGGTTGCAGTGATAAGTCTGTTTTAGAAACCTGGCAACGAGCACTTTATTATGCCACTTTTACAATCCGAATAAGGATAGCGATGAGAGTGATTCCGATTATAATGACTATAAATCTAATGCATGATAATACTGTAAGTACTACCTGATTAAACATATTTATTAAATTTGTGCAGATTATTTATTTTTTTTGCATTCCCATTTTAAATAATAAAATATGTAACTATTTCTAACCAAAAAACTCATCGAGAGCTACTTTAACGATTTCTGTTAATAATAAAGGAAAAAATAAAAATAAAACCTCTTAAGAAAAGCATAATAATAAACAAAAAATTTCGGGTTTAAATCTTAGGGGAGTTTACTAATGTACCTCTTAAAACAGTGCGCCTGTAAAGTCGATGCCTCGGTGACTAATCAGATACCGTCGTATATTGGTGAAATGAGCCAAACTTGATATTTTATGAAAGTAAAAGCAGTCAGCATAAAATTATTAGATACTGTAAAAATAGATCATGAAAGAAACAAAAGTTAAATTGGGTTAAAACCAATATAGAAAATATAAGAAAGATCGCATAATAATAAATACGGTTGAAAAATATTTAGTACTTAATTACATAAAAGCAAAAGTAATGAGAATATTTCAGTAAATTAATAAAAGTGAACGAAATTTACAATAAACAGAAATTCTCAATTTAATACCCAACCCGGATAGCAATGAAAGCAGGCTTAATTTTCCAAAAGAGTACTGTAGGTCCGTAAAATCCGTTTCCCGGGCGTAATCTTTAGATTATTTTTAAAGGAAAAGAGGCTTTGTTTGTTGGAAAAATTTTTGCTTATTTCGGTAATGGTAGAACTTTAAATTTAATTTTAAATTTACTAACTTTTAAAAATAATCTGTTGTAATTAAACTATATAATACTTTTCAACACACAACCATAATTTTTAAGATAAATAAACTTAGTTTAAAAATTACCAAAATTGTCGTACATACATACCCATTTTTCCCTGCATAATTATTTGTAGCATTTGATATTTTTCTCCCCTCATGACATGTCTCATGTACAGCAGTTTTCTTCTTTTAATTTTTGGAATCACTTTTCTCTCCTTATGCATACGGCTCATCACTTCCACGTTGGTTATTCTCTCTAGCCATAAGATCCTCAATATTCTCCGGTATATCCACATCTCAAATGCCTCCAGTCTCCTCATTTCGGTTACCTTCAGCGTCCAGGTCTCTATCCCATAGTATAGTATAGACAGCACATAGCGTCTCATCAGTCGTGTGACCAAGGAAAAGTGTTTACTACCGAAGAGGAGGGAGTCACTACGAATAATCACAAAAAAATGATAGATCATTGAACAACAATATCAAACTTTTTACTGAAAAAATAATCATTCACAAAGTACTTGCTGCAAACAAACATAAATTTTGAGATTGGTTTTCCTATCTTCAAGATCATCTTCCATTTCTAAGCTGCCTTAGGATTTGAATGAAATTTATGCAAAGATGTAATCGAATTGCCATATGTAGAGCATTGTGAAACAGAGCATATTTCTCGCGATTTTATCTTCATATCACCTTTTTTAATTCTTTGCATTTTCGAATTTTGTGGTTAATTACCACCAATTCTTTACAAAATGTCTTTCAAATATAACACTTTTATTGCTTAAATTGCTCAAAAAAAATAAAGTTCACTTTTTACCCATATACACAAATGGAGATTAGTTTGTTGTTTACACCTCGAGAAGTTCATATGATCAATAATAGATGTCGCCCACTCAGTGATTTTTTCCTATTACTCATGTATTAAAAGAAGAAGAAAACATGTGGAATTTGGACAAAATCAATTTTGATAAATAATCACTATTAAGTAATGATAGTGATTCAGAGACTTTTATGTTTACTAATCTTTAACTGCAACAGAATTAGAAATGTATTTTTATATTTTGGCTATAAAATAACTGTAAGTACCTTAACACTGTTTTATTTCATTTATATTTAAAAGGATACAAAGTTATATGAAAAAAATTTAAAATTATAATTCATATTGAAGCGCAAACTATATATATATAAAAATGTTTGTATGTATGTCATTTAAAACCTCCCAAACGACTGAACCGATTGAAATGAAATTTGTATTATATATACCAGGGGTGGTTAAAGTGAAAAAAAACTTTTAGTAATGGTACTTCCCATGCAACGGAAATGAAATATTCGTAGCCAAACACCTGTCATTTCACATTTTTTATTCGAAAATATTGAAGCTGTCAAACATTTATGTATTTGAGTTATTTCAATTAGAGCAAAAGTATTTTTGATCGAAAACAACATAAACCATTAAATTTAATTAAAGCTTCCAGGTGAAGTTGTCAAGTATAAATCGATCTACACAGTTATAGATAAGGAACAAGCTGTTAACTATCCAATAGAGTATCTTACTCTTTGGAACCATCTGAAATGCCACCACACATCTTAAATTTAAAAATTGGTTCACCGTTGATGCTCATTCGCAACTTAAATCCCCCGAAATTGTGCAACGGAACAAGACTTGCTGTTAAAAAATTATCGCCGAATTTAATCGAAGCCACAATCATCAGCGATAAATTTAATGGAGAAGATGTGCTGATACCACGACTTTCAATGATTTCAATAGATTTGCCATTTAATTTCAAGCGATTACAGTTTCCAGTACGTCTGGCTTTCGCTGTAACCATTAACAAGGCTCAAGGCCAATCTCTAAGTGTTACTGGTTTGATCTTACAAAGTTCCTGTTTTTCGCACGGTCAATTATATGTTGCCTGCTCCAGAGTTGGAACACAAAAAAATCTTTACGTGTTCACACCCACCGAAAAAACTGTAAATATTTTTTATCAGCTGGCATTAAAATAAAACATTGTTCAATAAATAAAATATCAATATAGATTGGGATCCCAGAAAAAATAAATTAAAATAATGGGGTGTACAAAACATACGAACATCTGATAAAGTCCCTAAATCAACGCCCATTAAGGATTAAGAAACGGGTCGGGTCATTGTTATATTTCCATAATACTGGTCGTCGTAAAATTTTAACAGCGGGCTCAGTAAAACCATAAATTTGGGCCCCCTGTGCTGTATATCTACAATCAAATTTTGTTTTATAGCTTCGTCTTGATCGCGATTCCAGTATAAATATCTACTTACAGGACACCCCCCGTACAGGTTGTTTGGAAAAAATACACTTGCTTGCAAAATTTTAAATATTATTAGAGTATTTTTATAAACAATACAAAAAATATACTCGTGGTATCAAGAGAACAACATTTTTTCTTCGTTCTGCGGTCGTTGTTCAATTTTGAATATCGTCACTCTTCATACATGTCTGTCAACAATATTTCCTCATATATCTTAGTCTTTCATCGTATACGACATTTTTTCAGGTAGTAAGTGGCTCATAGACTCTATTTGATTGATGTTTTCTCGTCGTTATTTTCAGTAGAATTTTTTTTCTAAACACTTTTTTCATAAAATAATCAATTAATTTGAATATGCCCCTAAAATCGAAAAGCAATTGTACAAAATTAAAACAAACCGTGTGTTGTTATTGGACACCCGACAGGAACGAAGTTCCTTACTCTATTCGACAAATATTTTTTTTGCTTTGACGCAGAATCAATGTTCCCCTATATTATAAATGTGCATTAGCACGAAGTCATCAAATAATGTTAGTGGGTTATTAACAGCCACTCTCTATGGGTTTAAATAACCATCATCATTATCATCATCCAGCCTTTTGCGTCCAAGTTATTCCAGTTGTGTAAAATAACCATAACTAACAATAGAACCATATTTTACGAGCAGATAATTTGTCTCCATTTAGAATTCTTTTAAAGAAAGAAAGAGATTTAAATTCTACTTAAACGGCGTATTGTAACTTTAAAGTTTTGCAGCGACGATGTATACCTACTTTTAAAAATAAATCCATTACAACGTCACCGAAAATAGCAACTTTTTTTTTGTACAACAAGAAACCTGATCTGGAGAGCTTTCGAAGTGACTATAAAAAGTTTTTATGTCAAATGTGTCACAATTCGCAGTATCTAATGGATTTAGTAAAAATATTTTCATTTAACACGTTTATGTCCAGTTTAATAGTTTTTTTCGGATTTCTCGGATGCGATGATGAAAAAGAGGTGTCGTCGAAATGCGGTCCCGACAAATGAAATTATTGTTCGTTTATTTTTGAAATGGACAGATTGTTTTTCCTGCTGGCTCGCTGGATTATGCTCAAGATTTTAGTAACGGCGTTAATGGCATAATAGAAAAGACACTTTCGGAAATCGTAAAGAGTAAATATTTTCCGATGTTTTTCGCTGTAATGATTACTAGATTTTTCGGTTCTTTCAAGTTCTTTTATAAAACTATTATGTTTGATCATAGCAACGGCATTAAGAGATATGAGTTAGATTGGGAAGAAGTTGTGAGCATCATTTTCTCATTACTACACTATTTGTTTATTATGATAAAATATTGAACACTTTTTGCTGTTCCGCCGTAGCTCTGTTTTTAGTTTAATTTGCTGGGATCAAACATTAACTAAAAGCATATTTTACGAATATACTGCGGTATCGAATTATCGTTAGAAACTCGATAACCAGTATTCAACTTTACATTTAAGAAGTACGAAAGTAAATTACCTTAATATTTTTAAACAAATTTTCTTGGTAACGAATTTTATATTATAAGGGACTTTTTGTTTGGAAATTAAAAGGCAATATTTTAAATTGTGAGCACGGGTAATTTTGCCAAATCTGTTTTTAATGACTTTATTTATTGTACATACATTGTGTTTTTATGTTTACTAGCAAAAACCAATACCAGATTTCTGAAAAAGTAATTAGTAATTCTGGGTTTTCATTGTAGCGGGTACCTACATTAAAATCGTATAGTACCGACTGTTATTTCAAGTAGTGTATGTATACCTTATAGACCGCGAAAATGCATTAATATTGAATGTACACGCTTATTTTATCGCGGAAAGGACAATGAAGGTTAGTTGCTACCAGTTTCATCTATACGTAAGCGTGTGTGTGATGCGATGGGTATTAGTAAGACAAAATTAACCTCAGTTTTGAAAAGTGTGAAAGATGCAAATAGTAAACAAAATTTTAAAAAATAAAAACCCTGCCAACTGTTGACTTTCTCAAAGCTTACAAATTTAAAACCTGCTACATTGTGTACAAAATGCTTAAAAACACGAGCATGTCTCTTTAGATTTAATATTAAAAAAAGTAAAAAAAAGGGAAAGGGAAGTCTTTGTGTGAAAAAGCTAGAGTCGTGCACAAAAGAATTGAATTATTAAAAAATTATACTCAATGTAAACAAGAATGCTCTTTATTTATTTATCTGGACAAAACTTGGATTTTTGCTTAGAGTGAAACAAAAAAAATTTGGCAGGACGATAAGATAAAGTCTGTATAACACACCGACGATGAAGGGAAAAGATACATTATTGTGCATGCAGGTGGAAAGCATGGTTTTGTTGATGGGGCAGATCTCTTGTTTTAGTCAAAATTAAAATCGCTGATTATCATGACAATATGGATACAGGAATGTTTGTGAAATGGCTAAAAGAGAAACTATTACCATCGTTTCATGAACCATCTGTCATTGTATAAGATAATGTTTCATACTTTCGGAAATTTTCAATAAGTAACCAACAAACTCCTGGATGGTACAGAAAATAAAAAAATATTTAACGAACAAAAATATTTTATTTCCACAGTATTGTTTCAAGCCGGAATTATTATCAATAGCTAAATGGCACGAAAGAGAAAAATTTACAAAGTGGATCAATATATACCCAGTTATGGACATCGTGTGCTAGGACTTCTGCCTTATAATTGCTAATTTAATCCCCACATCAATTCCCAAATAAAAGGTAAATTGATTTTGGATGAATTCACAACTCATTCAAATTATTTAATTTATTACTTCAGCCCCTGACCCAAAAATGAAAACAATTTTAAACAAAATATAAATGTCTTTATATTGTATCTTTCTTACAATCCATAAAAAATAATTATTAATAAATGTAAAATAAAATATTTCAATAAATTAAAAGATGTAAAATATATTTAAAATTCAAATTACTTTATTTGTAAATCCATGCAAGCACATACGATTCACAAAAGAATTTTAATGTTTTGAGTATTGAAGAAACTGGAACATGTAATATTTATCACCAAACAATTACCGTTTTATAAATGTGTGTCGCAATTAGTAGAACTTAACGTTACAAACCTATCATTAGTCTCTACTGAACGAAGCTGCTATTTTCTAATACTTGCCCAACAATTATCATTTTAAAAGGCATTTATCACAATTCCATAAATAGCGACGCTAGTATACGTATCATGCGATGTACAATTAAATTCATTGCGTTATTAGAGACCCTATTTGAAACGTCTTAGTGAATTTAAAATTTGCAAAATTTTTATTTATTTATCTTATTCGTAGATAGGTATTTTAAAAGACTAAACCAGTGAAATTATAATCGCTTCGTTTACAGTTTGCAGTATTCACTTAAGCTAATGAAATCTATTATTCATCCTTAATAAAATTATTTGCAGTAATGTAGCTTATACATTATTTTAAATGTTTAATTAATAATAATAGAACTACGTTGTTTTTGCTTTCGCTTAAAACGATAAAGAGAAATTCATAATTTTAATTAGATAAAAAATTATCTGCTTTTTTTAATTTTTTACTGTTTAGAATCTTGTCTATGCACATTTATTGCCCAAATCACCTTTTTTAAGAATGATTTCTTCTGTTAGTCTGAGTCCGTTTATAAGAATTTACTTGTTCATGCCGTCTAGGGCTTCATTGAAGATGCGCTCCGAGTATAGGTTAAAATTATAATGATACAGAGTGTTAAATCACTTTTTCATGATATTCACTTTTTCATAATAAAAATGATCATATCTCTTAAAATTTTCAGTGTAAGGTAGCAAAACCCTATATTGAGAAAATTCCCAGCAGTAGCTTTATCGAAATACGTAATAATATACAGGGTATTTTATTTAAAATTAGCAAGTTGTAGTCAACTTTCGGTATAACCGGAAGTAGTTGGAGGCTCTAAATATTTTAAATCAATTCGGCATATCCCAAAATCTTTCAGATTTTAATTATGTCAAGTTTCTCTAAAACGTCTAATTGGAACTCCCAAAGAATCACCCTGCATTAAAATGGTATTTTCTCGTTTTATTGATTTTTTTCCATTTAAATTCACGTGATTTCCAACTTTTTTTTTTAGTTTTTTTTCACTTTCACTATTCAACAAAAAAATAGTTGGCAAATAAAGAATCGGTTGGATCAACCAATCAGCTTCAGACTTTCCAAGGAACTATTAAGATTCCCCAGCAAAAAGACAGCAGATCCATCTGACAACCTAACCTAACCTAGATTTTGTTTAAAGAGTCTATGTTTCCTTACTGATATCGTGATCGAACATGACAAGCTACGAAAGCATCTTCACAACACAAAGCTAAGTAAAACACTTCCATACAGAGGCTGCACACAAGAAGACGAGATAATCGAATACCTGGGAGAGATATGGCCAATACTGGCTTCCCAAGATAATATCAGTAAATACTTATTTTAAAACAAGTTGAATGCCCCTTCAAAAAATTGACAACATTGTGCTGGTCGCAAAATGTAAGTTGTTGATAAACGGCACAGTCGAAAAATATAAAAATGTTTTTGGAAGTGTAAGATATCGACTTTCGTTTATTTCATTTTTCACCGAGTCTGTGCCGATTGAGTCTTATTAGATTCTATTTCCTCGGCGCTCAACCGTTACTTATGCAATATTGAAAAAAATTTATCTCAAGCATGTTTCATCTGCCTAGTGTACCCTTCACAATACTTTTTTTCCATATCTCTTGTGTTATAATAATTCGATTGGGACTAACTTGCACAGGACCGGCTTAACAATATTTCATAAAAATAAAACTAAATTATAATTTTTATTTTATCTGTTAGTAATTTTTTTTTCTTTAATAATTTCTTTTTACTCGAACCAAATGGAGTTTTATACTTTTGGCTTAAGTATTTTGCTTTTTCCATACGATGTTGTCGCTGGCGATTAACAAGAAATACTGACTATATTTTTTTACGTTTTAGTGAATCTTAAGTGAAAATTATTTTTATCACAAAAGAATTATTACAATACAATAAAAAATAATAAATATAATAGAAACCAGACTAATATATTTATGCACAGTCGTTAATTCTTAAAAAAATAAAAATTACGTGAATTATAAAAAATAAAATGCTGTAATATTGTTTAATATTTTTAATGAAACCAATTGCAACAAATAATTTATAAAATTGTAACCAATATAGATATAAAAAATTAAAGTTCATGCTAATATTTTATATTGCAGCCTTTGAGAGCAACATCGAATTCAAAAGTAGTATTTCTGTATTATTCGTCCAGCTAACACACTACCTGCCAGTGTTTCTTAAAACTATAAAAGGTTTTTTTCGTTTTGTACAGTAGCGTCATCTGTAAGTAAAAACTATATACTCTTATTTTTTATTATGTCGGTCGGCAAACAGTTGATTAACTTACAATATTACTTATGTGCTACATTTATTGGCAACTACAGTCTAGATAACTGCGTTAGTAATAACGAGATTAAAACAAAGTTTCTTGTTATTGTTGTTATTTATTATGGGAAATACAAAATTATATAGTTACCCGACACTACACAAAATAGCAATCTTCAATATTGTATAAATTTTTTGTGGTTGTTTATTAACACGATATAGAGTTATCAATTCGCTTGACCCACCTCTGCGTTTAAGTAAAATATATATAACATCAATTTTAAAGCTTTTTCTATATAAACTGATAAAGAAATATTTTGAGAAAAGACGCGAGCTCCACATACCGGAATGAAGAAAATAAAACAAATCTGCTTTGTTATTACTGGTTAGAATTTATTTCGGGTTCTTTGATCGTGAGGCTAATTGAAACCGTTTACAATTGAATCCACTAAGGATACTCGGGAAGGATAAGTTAAAAAATGGCCCACAATTTATTGCTGTTAATGAAGCAGATAGAGGATATTTGATTACTCAAGGTAAGGAAATGTGTCATTTCTTTCTTGTGTAGGATAAACTGTGTTAAGCATATTTTTTTCTTTTTAACATGACTTTATTTAAAATATACTTAAACTATTTTTATGTACTCGTCGATGTTTATACAAAGTGTACCGAAATTACTGATAGTATTAATTTTATTATTTTTTATAGTAAGCTTATATTTTTAGGAAGAAATAATAGAACGTTTTTTATCTAAATCAACATAAACAGACTTTATTAGTAACTATCAGTAAAGACCTACGGAGTAAATTTCAGTCAACTCCATGCGAACGCCATTTTGTCCGTAAATAAAAAGTCGATGATGAATTACCGACGAAACGTCAAAATGTAAGCCAATCGTAATTGTAATAAATGGTATATACTCGTAACGTAACATTTGGGATGTTCCAAGATAAATTTCGATCCTCTGATTGCTTCGAAAGTTAGTGAAACTCAGAAGACGTATCTAGGCAAACTTAATCGCTAGATCTAATCTGCATTCGTTATTTCCAAAAGTTTTGGGCTAAACTGTGGTTGCAAATTATAATAAACGGAGTGAAATTAACTGCTTTGATTTTGCTAAAAAACCGCAATAGGAGATTTGACAATTAAAAAATCACTGGAAATCTCAGTTATTGAATTGCAAAGTTTTTGTTATGTTGTATCTATTACACCGCATAATATTTTTTTACTATTTCGTACATACTTTTATTAACCAAATCAGGAAAATATTAAAAAATAAATTTTCCTACGACCACAAAGGAAAGTAACGTATAGCTTTTATTCACAAGCGTGCGAAATACTTTCCGCACGCATGCGGATAAGCTGTCAAATGCATAATTTTTATTAATATTTACCGGTGTTAAGCTGCCAAATGTATAATTTCTATTTTGATTAACCTATATTACATCTTAGTTTAAAAAAATCTCTTTAAAAAGTGTAATTTTTTAATTTTCATAATAAAAAGAAATTACTTTTCGTCGGAAGTCCGACGCCCTACCAACTGATCTAATTGTACATCTATAAAAACTTTAATATATATTTTTTGCTAACTAAATAAATGTACTATTAATATTTTTGGAAAAAAGAAACAAAATGACAAAAAATGTCAAAAAAGATGACATGTACTTATTCAGAAGTAAGATAATTGATCCCTATAGCATATTTTACGAATGGTGGTTTTGTATTATCGTTAAAAACTTGATAACCAATATTCAACTGTTCATTTAAGTAGTACGAAGGTAAATTCCCCTAATATTTTCAAACAAATTTTGTAGGAAATTTTATTTTATAAGGGATTTGTTTGATAATTAAGGGTCAATATTTTTATTTGTTATCACGGTTAATTCTGTAACCAAATCTGCTCCTAATGATTTTATTTATTGTACATAATAAGAGGTAGGTAAGTAATCCAAACAAATTTCACCAATTAACTGAGCTATTAAGCTTTAATTTGGCTTGTTAATTCATTTTTGTAAGATTTTGTAAAAAATTTATTAGTTATCCTGGGTTATCATTGTAGTGGGTACCGACATTCAAATCGTATAGTACCGATTGTAATTTCAAGTAGTGAATGTACACCTAATAGACCGCGAAAATGCCGCGACGTATTTTAGATGCAGATGCATTAATAATAAATGTACACGTTTATTTTACTGCGGAAAAGAACAATGGAGGTTCGTTGCTACCGGGTTTATCTATACGTAAGCGAGTGAGTGGTGCGATGGGTATTGGTGAAACAAAACTAAAGTGAATTTAAAAGTGTAAAAGATAAAAATAGTAAACAAAATATTGAAAAATATAAACCCCACCGACATCCAAAGATTTTTGACTTTCCCGAAGCTTACAAATTTGAAATTTACGACATTGTGTACAAAATGCGTGAAAAAAAAGAACATGTCTCTTTACATTTAATATCAGAAACAGTAAAAGAAAAGGATATATTTGAAATTTCTAGAACGAGTCAATGGAGAATTTTAAAACATATAGGGTTTAAGGTTAAAAATGACGACAGAATGGTCAAAATAACTAGAGACAAGTCGCCCTTAGGGCGCCGAAGCGTTGGAAGATAAGTCTCACCCATTTACTCTCAAGATTGACACTACTAGGACCAATCTTCATCAAGAATCCTTCTTTTACAGGGCTGCTATGGAATGGAATAAGCTGCCAAAATCAGTTTTTCCAGAGAACTATGACCTACAACTTTTTAAAAAGCGTGTCCACAATCATTTCCTTTCTATAATCCCTTCCCCTTCTAATAGTCGCAGTGCGGGCCGTCCGCGGCCCACACGATAGGTCTACCCTTTTTGCGACTATTTTCATAAAAAAAAAGGTTCAATAATAAATTATTACGCTAAAGATAATTTAATAAATATTTGATATTTATTAGGACTGGACTCTCCCGGACCAACCTCGCAGGGCTCTTACGGACTAGCTATTGGAAAACAATGCTGCTTCATTAAAATATATTTGCGTCACTTTCCATGGGACACTGGGTGCATTAAAAGTAAAACTGTAGCGATTTTAGGATAATTCTTAAAAACTATTAAGAACATCAATGAAGGGTTGTTTTGTTAAAACTACAAAATGATAACTATGTGGTTGGCTAGCAGTAGATTATACAATACATCTTTGCTTTTTAACCAGAAACCCTCATTGGTGAAAATCTAAACTTTTATTCTCGGAGAAAATAAATTAGTTAAGTGGTCAATTTTTAACCGTGTACCTGAATCCTAATCAATTAAAATCGCATTCCATTATGTAACCATCTCGCTCAATGGACCCGCTGCTGGTGAAAAAGTGTAAAATGCCGTCTATCCATTTTCGCTTTTATGAAAAGATTTTCCCGAAAATCGAGCAAAGTGAATAAAAAGGAAAGTGGATGTAACACCAGTGAATATAAAAAATGATGAAAAAACGAACCATATTTTTTTAAATTGCTTCCTCTACAACCTACAGGTAAGGGGTATTGATAACTTTATTGATAGTGTTTTTGTAATGGTCTGATTCGATTGTAAAAGTTTTACGCATATTTTTTTATTGCTTTCTCCTTTTTTTTTATAATACGCGTTAAAAATTATTGTTAAATATTCCTTAGTCATAATAAGGTTAATTAAATATTGAAAGTTTGAATGCACCTTTAGAAAAAAAAGCACTGAAAGTCGATCTGTATATCATTTTGATTATTTGTCCAAAATACATTAATCATTTATTAGCTGACTGTTTCAGAAAGTAATATTAGAACTATGTTTGTGTCTTAAAAAGAAAGAAATAAAAAAAATGAAACTTGATTATCAGAAATAGAAACAGTAAGGCTTGACAAAAACTGTTTTGCGACAGTTTTATTTGTTTTTATTATTATTTTAAGATGTCCTTTTGCAATTCGGTGGTGGTAAACTCATCGCCAAGATTACCTGAAAAACATATAGTGCAATTTACTTTGGTTTATTACTCCAAAGCAACATTTATATAATAGTACCTAAACATCAAATACACAAATTACATTTTATCGCAGTCTCAAAAAGACATGTTATATACATTATAAAATGAATAAGTTTCAACAATTAATATTTATTTATTTAAAATTTTTGCCTTTTAAATCGGTACTAACATCAAAACTTTCTATTTTTACATACGATTCAATTTGACATTCTTTTAACTTTACAAGGAAGACATATATGGAGGGATGTGTTGCGTAAAAGGAAGAATTAAATTTTGTATAAAACGATTCGCAACAATAAGTCGTTCTTGTAACCGAGGCACCTTCTTCCGCCCACATAGTAGGAGAAAAGTTTTTGTTTTCGACGATATATTTCTCTAACAAATGGTCACAAAATTTATCCAAAAGTTCACTTTCTGATTTGTATGACGAAACAGTCCTCCACTTCATTTGGATTCAAATAAGTCTGCCCAAGAGTGTTTTTAAGCCAGATTCCTATTTCGGTCTTTGATTCATAATCAGAACTTAATCCGATTGACTAAATCTTTCGATACCATGCTTAATGTAAATGGAATCGGCAACGGCTTATTTTTACGTCTGGCTGAATCCACCTTAATGCTAGGTAGATGTCCATTATAAAATCAACGAATATTTGCCGTAGATCAAAAGTAAGACCATACTTTTCATAAATCTTGCATTTTAGTAGATATAAGCATCTTTTATAGCAGTCAGTAGTCTTACTTGGTAGCAAACAAAAAACTAATGGAACAAAATGTCCATTTTGGAGTCCGTGAAAAACTGTAAGAAGTACTTTGGGCAGAATGAGAATGTTCCGTCCATATACAGTATATCCATATCAGTCAAAACACGTACGTTGCTTTCACATGTAAACACAATATTTTTTTCCATATTGTTAATAAACAACAATTTTTCACCTACATTGGTTAACAGTGTTTCTCCGTATGCGCTGCTGAGAACTCCATGCACTTCTATGCTCTTAGAAATCGGACCTGGAAGGATTTTGCGGCGACTGCGATTGTTATAGATATTTCTTCTAATGCAGCCAACATCAGTAGTTGTAAGAGACGGTGGCAAATTTGTTGCTAAAGCTCTATAAATAACTTTTAAATGCCTTTCTTTTCTTGCCTTCCTCTAGAAATAGCTTTTCTGCTCACTTCCTTTTTGAATGCTCCGTGATTGTGCGCATCTTCCGTTCCAATGGTGTAAAGTTTTGCTTTATAATGTAGCTTTCTTGGGAAACACCTCCATAATGTTCCTCCACTTTTCAAGACCCTGTCTTTGGAGAACGTAAAATTTTTGCACAAAATTAAACTTTTCCCATGTTCACTTTCAATAACTGACACCGACATTTTTCACTATGATTCACTTCACTCGAAGGTAGAAATAGCAATGAATGAAAGCAAATTGACAAGAATCTTTATTTTAGATTTGAGGTATATATGCGCAATAACCATTAACCTATTGTTCCAAACCTACCGATGCAGGTAGATACTCAAGAAAACGCCAGTGACGAATTTACATGTCATTAGTAGCGACCCTTTTCGAAATGCAGGTAAAGGGATTACCTTGGCGACCAATTTACATCCGTCCCTGCAATTAATGATTGGGAAGTGCATAAAACGTCAATTTTGATGTCAGTAGCATGGAAATGTTACTGTATTGATTGACAAGCCTTCTTTAAAGTAATTAATATTATACTGAATCTGACAAAGGTGACAATTTAAAAACTTAATTTTTTTTCCTCCATTATGGATATTCTTTCGAGTCCACAAAATGAAAAGGATCCTAGTCCACAAAATGAAGAGGATCTTGATCCGAAAAATAAAGAAAATCTTACTAAAATAGAGCCAACGAAGTCGGATATTCGAGAAGTAACTTTTGCTGAAAATAATACATCTGTTGCTGAAAAATCTATGCCAAGAAAAAGTGATGATAGCGTTATAAAACCAGATTCTCCAAGACACAGTGATGACTTTACAGATGAAGATTTTTTTAATAAAAAATTTATACCTCGTTCAATTCCTGAAGGACATTTAGACGTTTTAGAGGAGCTTGAGGAGCAAGAATTAGAAGATATAACTGAGGAGCAAACTACTGACGAAGATGTGCGTTATATAGGTGATTGCTCTTTTATTATATTAGTAGGTAACTGTTGAAAAAAATATTGACTACAAAATTAATGCTGACTATACCTATTATTTAACCATCATTAATCTTCTTATAGCAAAATCTTTAAGTAAATATATTTATACATTTATTATGCATCCAAGCACTTATTGACAAATAAACAAAAATATTTTTTTCTTAAAAGCCAAATTGTAATTTTACACTTTAGTTATACGCAAATGAACAAAGTTTTTTTATTCTTTCTATCGTAGAAGTCTGTGAGTAGTAGCAAAGAGTTTAAATATTTTCCTACGAGGGTAATTTTCGATCAAAAATTAAAGTTTTTTTTAACAGGGTGTATTGTAATGAAGCATTATTGCAAAAATATGCAAAATACCCCTTATATGAACAGGCAAATTTTAATTTATTTTCTTGTTGAATTTAGCTACTACAAACTAGTATATTTAGGGATGGACAGCGATGGACTGCTAGTGTGTTTTTTTACCTTTCTATATCTGAAAATGGATGTTTGTTTTGTAACCGTAAAACTTTAAAGCACTGCAACGCCATCTGGTAGCAAGTTATAGAAAAAGTAATTGCGCTAAAATATTCTCCAAATTTAAATATCTATGTACTCGTATACCCATTTTTATGGCGATTAAAAAAACGCATAAAAGTTGATGCTCTGTAGCGCCATCTAGTGGCAAGTAAAAGTAAAATATATTGCATAAAACATTCTCTATGAAAACACTTAGATGTGTTATGTATTGCGGTGATCGATCAAAGGGTTTTTGAACTTAACTCAATCGTAAAAAGCTTAATAAATGTGTAAACATTATTTAACAAAACACAATCTAAATACAGAAAATATCTTGTGAAAATTGGTATTGTGTAATATTTAGTATGGGTATAAATCGTTTAAAGAAGAATTAAGAATACATAAAATTTTGTATTTAAGTCGGTCGATTAAGTGATTAACAGTTATAGCATATTTCACACATATACGTTGGTTTCCAATTATAGTAAGAAACTCGATAACCAGTATTCAACTGTACATTGTAGAAGTACGAAAATTCCCTTAATATTTTTAAATAAATTTCGTAGGTAACGAATTTTATTTTATAAGGGACTTCTTGTTTGGAAATTAAGGGTCAATAGGGATTAAGATTAAAAATGAGGACAATCGAAAGGCTTTATGTAAAAAAGCTAGAGTCGTGCACAAAACAATTAAAATTATTCCCACTATAAACAAGAATGCTCTTTATTTGTTTATCTGGACGCTAAGGGTGGAACAAAAAGAATTTGGCAGGACGATAACAAAAAGTCTATAAAACACACCAACAGTGAAAAAATAAACACATTATTTTGCATGCAGGTGGAAAGAATAATTTTGTAAATGAGGCAGTTTTTTATTTTCCTTAAAATCAAAATTGCAAGTTATCATGATAATATGGGTACAAAGATGTTTGTAAAATGGTTAAAAGAGAAACTATTACCATCGTTACCTGAACCATCTGTCATTGTATTAGATAATGCTCCGTACCATTCGGAAATTTTAAATAAGCAACCAACAAACTCTTCGACGGTACAGAAAATAAAAGAATGGTTAACGAACATAAATATTTAATTTATTATTAATCAATTATTTTTAATAGCGAAAGAGAAAAAATTCACAAAATCGATCAAATTATACTCAGTTATGGATATCGTGTGCTAAGACTTTTGACTTATCATTGCCAATTTAATCCAATTGAGTATATTTGGGGAATATGCAAAACTTATTACGACAATCCTATTGGATTTATTGGTTACAGTGATAAGGCTTGAAAACCTGGCAACGAGTACTTAATACTGCCACTCCTAAAATTTCGGAACAATGTGTCACAAAATGTGAAATTTTTTTAGTGGAATGGTGGGTTCGTGAAAACCGCATCGAAGCAGTTAATCCTGTTATCATTTACAATCCGAATAAGGATAGCGACGAAAGTGATTTCGATTATGATGACTATAAATCTGATGCTAGATAATACCGTAAGTACTACATGATTACACATTCCGACAATTGTCCTAAAGACCTGTGCTCAAGAGCTCACCCCAGTTCTCTGTAGACTCTTCAAGTTATTATTTCGGTCCATGTGGAAAAACACTAAAGTCCAACCGATTCCAAAAAAAGAAAAGAGGACTAATCCTGCGAATTATCGCCCTATTGCATTGCTCTTAGTCATATACAAAGTTATGGAAAAAGCGATTAACACAGAACTCATCAAATATCTGGAGAAATTTGAGATAATTCATTTGAGACAATATGGATTTCGACAACTTCGGTCTACTGGAGATTTGCTGGCTTATGTCACTCAGCTCTGGACAAACACTATTGAAAAGTTTGGTGAATCCCGTGCAAGATCGCTTCTTACATGTGTCAGTTGACGGTATTTCTTCTGATCCGTTTAAAACCAATGCCGGGTTCCCCCAGGGTTCCATCCTGTCCCCCACCTTATTTTTTTACACATCAACGACCTCTTAAAAACCACCACAAACCCCATTTACAGTTTCGCAGACGATAGCAGACTTGTCTCAACTTTCACATCCTATCGAAAAAAAGTAAATGGGGCCTTGCTTATTTTTATTAGCAACCAGAACGTATTAAAAAAGGCACGACTGGAGTGCATAGAAGAATGCTGGTCCCAACACTTATGTATGGTAGTAAATGTAAACGCTGTGGTGTGAAAGATGTGGTAACAAAGATAAAGAAATGCTTAGATGGTTTGGACAAGTTGAGATGATTAACGAAAAAAAAAAAAATTAACCAAACAGTTTTATAGGGCGAGTGTAAATGGGCAAGCTTGTAGAGGTCGACCTATGCAAACGAATCAGATCAAATCGAATCAGATTGAAAGGACGTGACTGTATAAATGTGTGAACGAAATAAACATTTTCTTTTAAGTCTGCATTGTTTTTGCAGATCCTAAAATAAGTATTTCATCGGGAATTGCAATGGCAGATATTTTACCTAATTTGCGCAAAGATTCACATGTCAGCGGTGATTTTAAGGTAAGAGGTACAAGAATTGTATATTAAATAAATAAACAAGGTTTTTATTGAACAACTTTCTTCTGAGCTAGATTTGTGATTGTGTGTTCACTTTTTCATCATGTGATTTTTATTAAAAAATGTGTTGAGAATAAAGCTGACATGTTCTTTTAATTTTATTATTATTTAGGTATACTTACATTCGTTGGATTTTATTTAAATTAAATAAATCATTTAAACTAATTTTTTTTTATGAAATACAGGGTGTTTCTAAATTCATACATACATACATATAGTCACGCCTTTTTCCCGTAGGGGTAGACAAAAACCACTTCCTCCCACTTGCTACGGTTCTTACACACATCTTTTGCTTTCTCTAATTTCATCAGGGCTCTTATGCATGCTCGTCGGTTGTTGGTACTCTTGATCTGGTCTTTCTTCAAAACAATGTTGATCTGATCGAGATATGTTCGCCGAGGTCGACCTCTACCGACTTGTCCATTCACACTCGCCTTATAAATTTGTTTCGTTAATCTTTCTTTATTCATCCTTTTTACGTGTCCAAATCATCTAAGCATTCCTTTATCTATCTTTGTAACCACATCTTTTACACCACAGCGTTCTCTTATCTCACTATCCTATACTTTATCCAACCGAGTCACTCCGGCTATATTTCTTAGACTACTCATCTCCGCTGCATTAATCCTAGACTTGCCTTTTTTGACACTTTGTGGCTGTTCATAAAGCTATACAGTGCCCCATTCATTTGTTTTTTTGCCAACACCCTTCGCTGAATATTACTGTCATACTTTCCATCTCTCGTAAACTTTGAACCCAAGTACACAAATTCATTTACTTGTTCTACTCTTTTTACCTCAATCGAAACTTTACAGTTTGTAATGATTTCTTCTCTTTTAAAAACCATTATTTTTCTGTTGCTTATATTTATTTTCATTTCTATGATTTTCAGGGCATCTTGCATAACATTAACCATCGCCTGCAACTCCTCTTCAGATGACGCTAATATGACTTAATCATCGTCGTAAAGAAGCCATTTGACGATCAAATCATTTATTTTCAATTCATACGCACTTCCTCTCAAATTTTTTAAACAATCGTCTATGTATAAGTTAAACAGCGAAGCCACACATCCCTGTTTCACAGCTTTTTTGATGTTAAACCAGTCCATTTTACCTCTGTTTATCCTGAATTAGAAGGAAGCATGACAAACTGTGAAGTTCTGATTAATGAAAAAAGAGTGGAACAAGTAAATGAGTTTGTATACTTGGGTTCAAAGTTTACGAGAGATGGAAAGTATGACAGTGACATCATAATTGCATACTGGCAATCACCCTAATTTTCTCGCATGAATTTAGAAAAACCCTGTATATCTCACGTGTAAATTTTAATTTTTTTTTGTTAACCAACCATTAGTTATTGTTTATTAAATTTTATTTATAATTTTATCATCTGTTATTGAACAATGAACTGTCAACCATAGTGTCTTTTCTGCTTGTAACGATAAATCGTAAATATTTTATGCTGTTTTTTACAATGTGCACCTTAGTTCCAAGAAAAACAAAACCCATTTTTCTTCAGTTTTTTTTTAACCCATTACTTTAATTATACCAATATCAATAAGCTAAAACTCACATTTATTTAAATATCAAAGTGGATAATTTGTTTATTATATAACGAAAAAAAATTTATTGCTCAAAAACAACCATTATTTATTATTATTAAGGGTTTACAAGTATCTTATGAAGACTGGAGTATTTTTGGAAATTCAGTAAATCTGCAAATACCAGAAGTTAGTAAAAGTTTAGAAGAAATGGTTGATGAAGAATCGCTTGAGATAAGTGTTGCTAGAGTTAACAGAGAACAACTTTATGAAAAAATAAATAATCTTCAGCTACAGATACAAACTACAACCATTCGGCATACAATTCTGGAAAAATATATAGCCAGCTATTATAGGTAAAACAAAATATTAAGTAATTGCTTTAAGTATATCGAAAAGAGGATAAAATTAAAACAAAATATTTACTAACTTCTTTTATTTGAACTGATGTAATGATTTTTAAATAATGCAAAAATGTACCAAGCCCACTGGGATACTTGTTTATGGTGTTGATTTTTGTTTAAAACAAATTTTTTGAATTTATTTATTTAAAACAATCAAATTTTCTATATTTAAAGGTTTAACCGGTTAATTAAACGTTAAAGTAAATTTCGTGTTTCAGGAAAAAAAATTTGCATCATTTTTTATCGGAAAAACAAACAGTTCAATGGGGAAACGAAAAAAGTGAATATTACAAAAAATTAGATACGTTAGGCAAGTTATATTCTTTATTAGAGAATGAAGTAAACGCGTCAAAAGCGCAAATTGAAAATTTGCAGGAAATAAAAAAGACAAAATTCGAGTTATTAAAAAAGCAGTTAAATGCAATGATACATCGGGAAATTGAAGTCGGTCGCGGTTTAATTAACCGCAAAACTGGTAAAGAGATTTCTGATTCTCTAATTGAACAATACATAAATCGTCAAAAAACGTTTATGAAGAAACTTACTGAACTAAGATTGCTGTACATAAAAATTAAAACTGCTGTCTTCGATAAATTAAAAGAAATTAGTAGTATCGATCAAGTTGCCGAAGGATACAATTTGGAAAGGTGAAGTTAATATTGAAAATTATGCAAACATTTTACAAACTGAAAATTTTATAAAAAAACCTAAATTATCATTCCTGAAAGTAAAAGAAAATGTATGTACTTTTTCTAGTAGTCTCCATATTTATCAATAATAGCATAAGTGTAGGCACATCCAACAGAGGTATGTTTTTGTAAATTATAGTTGAAGTCAGTGATATTTTCTCTCTTTTCTTAATTATACAGAGTGTTCCAACAAAAACTTGACCCCTCCGCAGAAACTCAATGACCAAGAGTTTCTTCAAAAATTAAAAAAAAATTCAAATTTTATTGGAAGGGGAACGAATTTTCATACAAAAAAGCAACCCCCTGCAACCCCGCATCAACCACCAATTTTTTTTAAATGTGGTCGAGAGACACATCTTTTGAAAGGTAATTTAATTTTGTAATTTTTTTTTTTTTGAAATAATTTTGAAGATATTTTGGATTAACTAATTTATTTAACGAATATCAGTTATAACACAAAAACTCAAATTAAAAAAGTAAATGTTCGAAATGACCTTTGGTGACCTCCACACAATAAAATATATTTTTAAAGACTTTTCAAACACATTTGCAAATAATCAGCATTTTGTCATAATTTTTTGTCGGAACTGTGCAAGATCTGCGGGCGAAGTGACGTATATTTAAGATTTTAGGCGTCCCTACAAAAAGAAATCCAATGGCGAAAGATCCGGTGATCTGGCAGGCCCCTCTACTAAACCATTTCTGCCAATCCAACGTACTGGAAAATGTTGATTCTAAAACTGTCTTACTCGTCTATCTTAACGCTTCCAGTGCGTTAAATTGTTAAAAGGGGTCCAATAGAGTGGCTCGATAAGCCATCTGTTGAAGATCTTTTTAAAAATAATCCACACTATTTTGTGGAGTCGAATCGTGGACGCTTAAGGAGGCTTCCTCCAAGAAACTTGAGGCATTTGAAATGTGGCTGTACCGGCTGTACCTTGGATGCTGAGAAGGATGCGCAAGGAAAGAAAAGTCCTCAATACGGTTAAGGCACAAAAGTTACAATATATAGGACATGTAATGCGTAATGAGAGCCGATACAAACTTTTGCAAAATATTCTACAAGGCAAAGTGTATGGAACTAGAGGACCAGGCAGACGACGAATATCGTGGCTGAAACACTTAAGAGCTTGGTTCAACCAGACAACAACTCAGCTATTCCAAGCTGCAGTTATTAAAGTGTGAGTAGCCAATATGATAGCCAACATTCGGAACGGATAGGCACTACAAGAAGAATAGAGTGGCTAGCCAGATCACCGGATCTCTATTGTTCCGTCGTTTTATGATTACAAATAAAATCAAGTTGGTACCGGATTTTCTACAGAAATCCATTAATACTATTAGAAAATTGCTTTATTTTTTGGGTTTAAGATATTGTACCTCATTATTCATTCATCATCATTCTCCAGCCATTTGCGTCCGCTGTCGGACAAAGGCCTCCTCAAGTTTCTTCTTCTTTCTCGGTCCTGTGCCGCTGCAATCCAGTTGGTGTTGATCTTTTTTAAATCATCTGTCCATCCGGTAGGTGGTCTTCCGGAGTTTCGTTTGTCTGTCCATGGCCTCCATTCCAGAAGTTTTTTCGTCCATCTCTGATCCGTTTGTCGTGCTACATGACCGGCCCACCTCCATTTCGACTTTGAGATCTTTTTAATAATGTCTTCTACCTTTGTTCGTCTACGAATCTCCTCATTTCTTACTCTGTCTTTGAGTGATATCCCCAACATGGATCTTTCCATCTTTCTCCCCCGCGGGGGTTGTAAGTCCCCTACCGGGCGCCTCCTCAGGTGGCGGATAAAGGAATGCCTCCCAGATATGGGTGGTACCGGGGAAATGAAATACCCGGGGCGGACCAAAACTAGCAAAGCAGCGTCTGACTCAAAAAGAGCGGCTGCAAACAGCGTCGGACCCACAATGGGCGGCTGATTTTAAACTCGCCAACACGCAAAGCAAGCGCGGCGTTTTATTTATGTCAAAAAACCATCAAAAGAAATATCAAGTTTTCAAAACGAAATGGAAATACCCCAGGCGAGTAGGACGAATAGCCCACCTTATTATTATTATTATAGAATCTAATCTAATTTGCTGCAGAATTTAGTTTCTTTGTTAGTTTTAATTCTGCGAGATTTTTGCACCAAAGTTGAGGTGAGAGCAACAAAAATCGCGTCTCGTTTTGCACGTGGATTTCTCGGTCTTGTCTCGTTTTTAAGACGTGACCTTGTGAGACTCTTAAATACGAGACTCTCATGGGCACCACCATTATGCGCAATAACAGGACATAGGTTATTCGACCGGAAGAAAAATAAAGAAATAAGAAAAATATGTAAGATTCAAGAAACCGGAAAATAGAATGGAGAGACCACGTGGAGAAATTGCTAAATGAGCGGTTGGCAAAAATTGCGCAAGAGAAAACCAAATACACCACGACCCCGTGGACGACCACCTATAAGATGGTATAAAAGCTGGTCTTCAGCATCCCTACGGCCTCTGGCAAACAATTGATGCAAACACATGACTTAGTCCTAACGTAAGAAAAAAAAGAAAAAAATTTATGGTAACGGAAAAATATTGCATGTCAATTCTGAACAAAAAAATGTATAAATTAAATGAAAAGGTGCAAATATAAATTTGTCATATTTCAAAAAATTAAAATTTAACCTGATTTTGTCCAGAAAATATAGGAACACTTTAAAAAAAGTAAGATTTTTTAAAAACATTGTGTTGCCCTCTAATTATTGTAAAATAAAATTAAAAATCTGAGTAAAACGTGTTTATTAACTCTTTGCCAAATACTATAAATTTTTTAAAAATAATTATGACTGGTACTAGGTTCATAAAATTAAAAACCCAAAATCGATTGTATGGTGATAAAATAGAAGAAAAAGATGAGGAATTAAATAAACTAAGAAAACATATAATAAACACCATGGAATATTTAGCTCACATCAGAGAAAAATCTGCTGCAGAATATGAGGACAACTATGACTTTGATGTTGAATTAAGTGAATGTAATAAGGTTGGTTGGTTAAAAAAAACAGAAGTATCACGAAAAACTCAATGGATGAATTTTAAAATTGCTTAGGTATAATTTTACCAATTTTTAAAAGAATCTTGTTCCTTTATTGTATTTGTGACATCAATGTTTTAAGATATAATGAATATGTAGTTTGGGATTAGTGGGTCCATAAATTAACGCTTAAATTTATTATTAGCTAAATAAATAAACTCCTGGACAAAATTAACGCACCACTTATATTTTTCAATAATCTTTATTTATTAATAACGTACTGTACGAGTCATGTACCCTGTTTGACAGTGAAAGTTGTTATTTAAGCTAACTTTGGTATCACAATGACAATAAGTCGTAAAGCAAAGTGTCTGAGAAAAACAAGCTTTTAATTATAATTGTTTTTATCACATGTATTTTTGGAAGTTTATTTGTGAGTAAATCTAATAAGAAAAATTAACCTTCAAAGAAATTTGTCGATGGAGGAGGCAGTGCGAGCATCGACTCTCCTCGATAAATGATATTCAATGCGATATATCGCAGGTTTGTTGGGAAGACATCATTCCAGCATCAGTCACGTTGCACTAATCAAATTGATGATAGTTTTTTGAGACAACATGCTCTCAAAAACAGGAGAGTCACCAGCAATTTGCCAAAAAATTAACTAACAGATGTTTGAAATATCGCGATATTGTCTCGAATGTTTAGAAGACGTTTACACGAAGCAGAATTGAGTAACAGTAAACCGGCCAAACAACCTATGCTTATCAGAGAACATAAAGTTCAAAAATTAAATTTTGCAAGATAACATCAAAATTGGACCATTAATCATTGGAAACGGGTTCTGTTCTCCGATAAGACTAAGGTTTGCCTAAAAGCTCTAGATGGTCGTGAGCGTGTCTGGCGAAGGCGAGGAGAAAGGTTTGCCAGCTGCAATATCTCTTCTAAAGTACCTTTTGATGGTGGCTTTATAATGTTTTGAGGAGTGCCCAATATTACTTGTACAACATTAATGTTGGATCTAATTTTTTATTTATTCTAGACAGGTTATTGGCTACCTAAATGATGTTAATATTTATTTATTAGAGTGGCCTCCTAACAGTAAGGACATGAATCCTATAGAGCATCTATGGGACTGTCTCAGAAAAAGATTCGAAGTCGTAGACCTCCTGTTGCTAATCAGAACCAACTCATAGAGGCCATTATTAAAAAATGGGTGAATATTCCTCAAGCTTCTGTTGAACATTTGATATTAAGCATGCCTCGACGCATGATTGCAGTGATGGGAAGTAGAGAAGGGCCTACACGGTATAAGTGCTGACCCAGATGCATTTATCCTGTTTTACTGATTTTTTGTCATGTTAAAACTATTTTGAACTTATTTGTACGTGTTTATTAGTATTTTAATGTAACTTAGTTTTATTTTCTGTTTATATTGTAAATATTTAGATTAATTAAAATGTCGCGTTAATTTTGTCCAGGAGTTTAGTAAAAGGAAAAAATACAGAAACAAGTCGATTTTTGATTTTAATTTACCATTTTTAATAAAAATAATTCATCATACAGGGTTAATGATGTCAGCACCAGTTTTTTTTAAATAAAAAATCCCCATTTTTCACTATTTGCAGATTTTCCTTCATAGCTAGTGTCAAAATATATCACAAGTTAATTCAAATTGGTACACGGTGAACAAAAATGCAAAAGTTATTATTTTAAGTTTGTATTTATCCACTTTCATAAGTTATCCTATCCGCTCGACCAAACAAAAAAAGTATTTCTTGCCATTGGTTTTTTTTTAATTTGTTGTTTAAAACTGTCATAAATATTCAAATACAATTCCGTATTGGTAATCAATATATTGTATTTAACAAACTTTTTTGTCAAAATCCCTTTTACCTTAAGTGGCTTATTTGGACCTGTTGTCGTTCGCCTCTCTGGAGATCCCGCCGTGCGCCTTGATGATGATGGTAAGGTACTTCGATAGTAGATAGGTCGCTGATTCAATTGTTTTACCTACTGCAAGTTGCTGAGGTTTTTGTGGGTCATCGCCGTGGTTATCTTTATTTATTACACGTGTATTCGTTTTCATTGAAATAAAGCACTATATAGTTGCCATTTATAGGATATTGAACTTGATACATGAAGACGCCATTTTGTCTTCCCCGAAACATGATTAATTTTACAATTTCGGTCTCGTAATCATTAGAATATTTTCACTGGTTGTCGACTTGAACTGAATATAATCCATAATCGGATTCGCATGTTACTGTTTAACTGCAGTCATAAAAATTTAAATAAAACTAAAATTATGTTCTACATTTTAACATGTGGGGTTCCGAGCGCAATGTTCTTCGCTAAGTGGGTCGAAAGCCAGAAGTGTTTATCGCTCGGGACTCTAGACGGCTGACAGCTTCTCGGCGTCAGGGCCGTAATAAGGGGGTTTTAAACTAAGGAATTAAGTGTGGAGAAATTCTACTGTTGAAATAACGAATTTTCAACCCTACACTTAATGCATATATTCACCAAAATTTTATTTTGTCGGAAGTAGATGATCCACACTGTACAGTGCAGGATTATACAGAGATTTGAAAATTGGAAAGTCTTCGGGATAATAAATTTTAGAAAAAAAAAAAAAGCTTACAAAGGACATGATGAACCGAAACGATAACAAATTAAATAACAATTTTATTGATAAAGTTTAATTTTCGGATGATACTACGATGTATTTAAACGGGCATGTTAATCGACAAAACACTCGATATTGGTCTGATGAAAATCCAAATTGGATGCACGTATGCCATACACAAAGACCACAAAAAATCATCGTATGGGCTGGTATTATAAAAAATACAATTATTATTTCCAGCTGATAATAGATAAATGCGTTACTTTATGAATGCACTGTAGATTAAAGCAACAATTATTTTAGGATAAAATATTATACATCTTGTGATCCCAAAAGGTGGCGCTGTGGTCAAGTCAAATACAAATTTTTTAAATTGTAAATAAAAAAGTTTCTTTTAAAAATATCAATTTTAATGTGTAAATTTTAAATCTGGGAGTTAATTTTTAATCATGCCAAAGCTTAGGAATAATAAATTTGACTACGTCAAAACATTACAATTTTTTTTAAATAAATTTTAAATTTTATAGATAATACAGGATCTTCGACAACAAATAACGAAGGAGAAACAAGAAAGAGATAAATATCGTTTAATAACCAGAAAAATGAAAGAAAAATCCGGACTTTTAATGGAACCAGCTCTTTTAGCAGATATGGAAAAAAATCTTAAGCTACGGGATGAATTGCAATTGGAAAATAATAAACTAACGTTAAAATATGAACTTCAATCGAAACAAATTAAAAATATACGACAGCGTTTGGACAAGATTACTGTTCCCACTAAAGATGTAAAAAAGTTGCAGGTTTCTTCTAACAAATCAATAAAACGTATTCCAGCAAAAAACGATTTCTTTAAAATAAAAACAAAACCAAGTGTACCTCAAATACGACTACCACAAGGAGTATTCGATAAAGAACTCAAACCCACAGTTAAAAGAATACCCATCCAATTTTTTTGATAATTTTATTTTTAAAACAAGCTCAAGAATAACGTAATATTGTCAAAATGATTTCGAACAGATTCCGGAAAACTAATACATTAATAATTTTTATTTAGTGTATTAGTAAAGCGTAATTTTTATTTTTAATTTTACAATCGTCGTTTATTAAGTTTGTAAAGTAGTTATACACAATGTTATTTTTATTATACGTACCTACTTTTGTAAACTTGTATCCATTTTTATTTAAATATATTGCTATATACATTTAAATGCTGTGCAGATTTAAGTAGGTTAATGATTTATAATAAAAATTATTAACAACAATGGACAATTAAATTTTAAAAGGGATTATTATAGTTTTTTGTTACTCATGCGGAATAAGTAGTATCTTAGAGCACGCTGTTGCGGTTGAAAAATAGCTGTTTGCGACAAGTTTACTTGGCGCAAGCTTACGTCATTTGAGTGTTACTTAGCGCACGTAAATTATACTTAGCACACGCAAACTATCCTTGTCGCACGCAAATTCGAACCACCAACCTTTCGGTTAACAGCCGAACGCGCAACTGTCAAGTTGACATTACAAAGTTTATATTTTTATTTCAGTTTATATATTTAGTCTGGACCCCTGTTTTATTCTCTCGTATATTCTGCATTCGCAGTAAAAAATAGTATGTGCAACCCGTGAGATGTTGTCGATTGCATACTCGCTTGGCTCGTGCGTTCAACTTCGCTCTCGTGAGCAATCGCCAACTTCTCACACTAGTTGCACAATATACTATTTTCAAAATCCTTATAATTTTTTAGGTGCTGTCTTTCTTTTTTTTATCGCACCAGTAAATGGTAGTTATATAATAAGTTAAATTTCTAAAATTCTGGATTATGGCAAACAGATTAAGATCAAATTTAAAATTACGTCTTCGATTTTAATTTTGCCTTTGTACCTAGTACTGTCGCTGTTTTCGTTTTTTAATTACATAAGTAAAGTATTTATAAGATTAATTAAATTTTTTCGTTAGACCGCATCACCTAGTTTTTTATTTTACCGAGCTTTTTCATCTAATAAATTAATTAAAAGCTTGAATCATAACTGAAAGTACACACGTGATCACAGTTGACGTTATCAATTTGCAGTATTGCAATTTATTTTTGCGTGTTCAGTTATAGATTTTTATGCCACATTTCTTTCGCACACTTTCACACATATTTCATTTCGTATTAACAAAATTAAGAAGTAATAGGTAAATTTTTTAGTGGTATTCTCAAAAGGGTTTTCTGCTCAATACCGCTAAATCTCAAATAATCAACTTTGTTACTAAAAATACAACAAGCGATGAAAGCTATTTGGTTAAATTAAATAATGAAATTTTACATCAAGTTTATTACTAAAGTACTAAATTCTTAAGGGTTGATATTAATAATAATAATAAATGAATCTGAAAGTTCCCTGTTGATAGTGTTTAAATTAAGCTCAGTAAACATATATAGGGTGTTTTTAAATTCATGCAAAAAAATTCAGGAGGTGGTTGTCTGTATGATGATGAATCTTTCGCGTAACAAAATTTCCTTTGCCCACCCCCTTCCAAGATATCACCAATAAAAGGTGGTAAGTAAATTTAGGTTTTAAATATGGCTGTAGGCGGTCATTTTTAACATTTATAAAAAATCGTATTTAATTCTTCCATTTTCCATCTTTACTGCTTTCCACTCTTAATACGTAGTTTATTATTTAAAAAATAATAAAAATCATAATATTGAATTTTACTTTTTTCACTGAATCTATTCGTTCTAAAAAACACTTGATCCTGTTGATCCTGTTGATCCTGCCTCCCATTCTACATTCTCTATTGTTTTATTATAAGCTTCTCTTTTTTTCCTTTTCTGCTGTTTGTGTTTTCACATAGAACTCTTTTTGTAGCGTTAATTAATGATGTTCTGTTTTGTTTTCAGTGCTCCTTTATATCCGACGCCTCTTGTTTGCCATTCTTCTCTAGTTGTGTTTTTAGTTCTTTTTGGTATTCGTGTCTACATGTTTCTTCCTGGTTTAGTTTAACTGCGTTCCACCTTTTTGGTGCTGATATTTCTTGTCTTGTTATGGTTCCTTTAATCCTTGATCGTACCTTCTCCCGCACCAGAAAATGATCCGTTTCTGCATCTGCCTCTTTTTGGCTCTTTACATCTATGATGTTTCTAATGTGTCTCGAGTGCTATTGCATAATCTATTTGGTTTCGAATTTTCCAATCATTGAATCATGTCTCTTTGTGGTTGTTTTTGTGCGGGCCATTGCTAAGTTAATCAATTATTGGCCATTTTCGTTTAATAGCTTATGAAGCTTCCAATATATGGTTTAAGGGCTTCTTCTCTTTAGACCTTGACGTTAAGGTCTTCCAGAATGATTAACATGTCCTGTTTAGGTACCGAACTTATGGTTTGTTCCTGTTGTTCGTAAAACTCGTCTTTAACGTCTTCTTCTTTATCTTCAGTTGGTGCAAGCGTCGATATAAGTGTATAGTTGTACCATCTATCCCTAATTCTAAGAGTAGTTATTCTGTTATTTACGGCATGAAAGTTTTTAATCTGTCCCAACATCTTCTCGTTTATTGCAAAGTCCGTTTCAAATTCGTGTTTCCCATCTGTTGTTCCGCCATTGAATATGGTGTACTTTTCCATGGTCTGAGTGCCTTCATCCGGCTACCTTATTTCCTGAAGGGCGACCACATCCATCTTATGGATCTCCATTTGTTGTATAGCTCTTTTGGCTGCACCTGTTTTAAACAAACCCAGTTCGTTCCATGTTTCAAGGTTCGTATGCCTATTTCTTTGCTTTGTCGTCTATTCGTTTGATCCAAACCGTTTCAAGGTTCGTCGTTTTGTTTCGTTACAATAGGTTTTTTGCTAGGTAGGGTTGTTGGCCCTACGCTCAACCCTTTTTCTTTATCTGGGCTTGGGACCAGCAACAGTGCTTACTGAGCTACTCAATCCACCCACTTTCCACAGCAGGCGGAAGCACTATTTACCCTTGATCTTTTCACTTACCACTACAATAAGATATTTTATTTGGCCTGTGGAATATTTTCATAAATAGGTTGTAATAAACAGATAATTTATATTCGTTGTGACATTCTCTGTTAGCTTTCTCCGTATTATAAATTAGTAAGCTTCTAATTTTATCCAAAATGTAATTATGAATAGCCTCGAGGTATGTTTCACATACGTATAGATGAATTTAATTTTGAATTATTTATTTTAATAAGTACGCCCAACATCGTATGTATTTTGTTTTCACAAAAAAGGTTAAAATATGCAACGAGCTTTAACAAAGCTTTGCTGCGATGTTATCAGCAGCTACTTGTGTTAACTTGGATTTTTATATGACTTTGTTAAGCGATTGTCGGTGTAACACAATGATGAATAATGTTTTAATGGTGTATTTTACAACAAATATAAAAAGTAATACCAATAATAATAAAATACACAATGATATATTGAATCATTTTTTAAATAAACTGTTTTCTTTTTTAAATTTTTTCAGCTTAACACTATTCTTTTTGCTTTCATATCTTCATTTCCAATTATGTTAGCACCCATACAAAAGGGGTGGGAAGGGAATGAAATATAAAACCTATTAAAAACGTCGAATTATCAAATTCATAGTCGTCGAAGACGATGTAATCAAATTCATAGTCGTCGAAGACGATGTATTTGATAGTGACATTCCCAATAATGTTAGTACCCATACAAAGGAGCTGGCGTGACTATATGTATGTACAAAGGGAAAGGGAAAGGGATGGAATATAAAAACCATGAAAAACGCTGATATTAATGACGAATTCTTAGTTTTTGGGGTCGCTGAGTTTGATAGTGATATTACCTAATCAGGCAAGCCAACGTTCGGACAGGACAACGTCTGCCGGGTCTGCTAGTTATAAATAAGAAGCTTAGTTTTCGTAATGGATTCCTAAACATGAAAATGAAAATCACTTGTCAAGCATATTTACTTTTTTTTACAAACACTACCCTTTAAAATAATTAAAAGATATATTAGGTTAGGTTAGGTATCATGTGAGTGGGGCGTAGGTCGCCACTCCACTGCGACCCTTAGTAGGTCTATTGTGGCTCACCCCTATAGGCTACAGTTCACCGCACAATCCAGTCCTTCTCACTACATGGTTGCATGGGGTGAGATTTTTTTGAAATTGGTATATTCTAGGTTTGTATAGACAATTATGTTAAACCTTATTTTTCCCAGGCATTGGCATAAACATATTATATGTTCAGGAGTTTCGTCTTCCACGCAGCAAAACCGACAGTCCGTTTGTTGATTTAGATCTATACTTCCTAGGTGGTATCTTAGACAACAGTGTTCTACAAGCAGTCCCGTTGGAATTTGTAGGTCATTTATGCTTTATTCTAGGATCTGTTTAGTTGTGTTACTCGAGGGTTTAGGTAAGAACGCCTTCAAGTGAGTCAACCCTGTTATATCGGACCAGAGCGTGAGTCTTTTTCTCTATGCCCAGTCTGAAATTATTGCACTCGTAGTGACTCCAAAGACCGGTTCTGATCCAATGAACGCAGATTCGGCTCACTGATTTATAAGTTAAAATTTTTACGAATAACCTTAGTTGTAAACTTGTATCTCAAGTCTCACTAAAAACTTGATTTTATAGGTGTGTAAACTCTATGCTCTTTTCTTGCTTACTGATGTGACATTCGGTACAACAGTTAAAATGAATTAATGAGTATTTTAGAACAACCGATTTAGGCGATATAAGCCAGCAATCTAAATGAAAGTCAGTCCACAGGTTTTTATGCGATCAGTTTAAATAATACTTAACTAGAATATTTAAAACAGTATTTTTAAATTTGAGGACTTGAAGAAAAAAAGGCACTGGTAAAGTTAAAAATTTGAAATTTTACCAATCAAATATTTGGTTTGACAATTCAACTTTTTTTTATTTGCAATTCGTAAAAATACAAAAATAAAAATTCGCTTTTAAACAAATTATTGCTTGTTTAACACATAAAAATCAGCGAGATTAAATTATTTTTGTTTTAGAAAAAATAAAAATAAGCAGGAAAAAATTGTTTATACGTTTTTTTTCCATAATTTTGAGGTTATGTTGGAAATTGATTAATACAAAAGTTATAGGTATTGTAATAAATACAGCTTATAATTTAACTATTTCCGATAGCAGCAATAGTCTAGCCGGAAATTTTTAATTATTTATAACTAATACCAAATTTTCCAACCAACCACATACTGCTAAGAAATTTTTATTGTCTTAAATAAGTTTGGACTAACCAGCTTTACTTCAATATTATTGTTATTCCAACCTCTTAACTAGTTTTGCTTTATTTCCTCCTCGGCGACAACCATTTTAACCATTGTCGTAACTGAATACAATTATGTGCTCTCTACTGTAGGGTGCACTAATGATGCATAATCAAAGAATTCTTTACCCAATTTTAGTCGTTATCTTTATAAAAAATTCTTGTTGTCTGACCATAATAACAAAAAGTACCCGAAACTTTCGAATTGCCGCCTTTTCCATATAGCGGTGGCGCTCGCGATAAACAGGTCGTTAAAAAGTTCAGTCCGATTTCGAGGCAAGCTGTCGGTTCTGTGAGCATTTTGATATTTTTACCTTAGGCAGGGTGCTGGCCTAACCTTTGAACCCTTACCCTTACCCGGTCTTGGGACCGGCAATGCAACATTATTGCTGAACCATGCAGGCGGAGAATAAAAACCATAGAGAATTTATACTGTGCCAACAATATCCAAGCCAAGATCGATGGAGAACTCACTAAGCCAATTCCTGTAAAAAAGGGAATATAACAGGGATCACTAAGCCCATTTTTTTTTAACATAGTTATGGACGAAATAATAAAACAAGTACGTAGACTTAATAATTACAAAATGGGTGACCGAAATATTACAATACTGTGCTATATCAACGATGCTGTGCTAGTTGCTGAAAACGAAAACTGGTATGCTGCTTCAATTGCACAGCAAAGTCTCTGAATGTTGTAATCTCTGCCTCAAAAACAAAAAGTCTAACAACATTGAAAACACCTATAAGTTGCAAGCTTGTCGTCGAAGACAAAATAATACAACAAGAAATGAAATTCAAATATCTCTGTATAGAACTATCGAGATATGGCGATATCAACACAGAGGTGATACAACAAACTAAGAAGTTGCACTAAGAGTGGCTGGATGTTTGAACGACGTTGCATGAAAAAACAAACACAAAGGCATCGAGGTCAAGTCAAGAATATACAAAACCGTCATTAAACCCATAATGACCTATATAGCAGAGACCCGACGGGCCACAACAAAAACATAAAGGCTCCGGGAAACAAGCGAGATAAAGGTTGTACGAAAAATTACTGGAAAAACGCTGCTGGACAGAGAACTGTGCAACAATATAAGGCGAACATGCAAGGTAAAGAACATTAATGGGTTTTAAGCAGAAAGCGCGAATGGAAGCACATAAGTATAATAAATGAAGAAAGAATAGTAAGGATAGCTCGGGACAAATCACCACCGGGAAGAAGAAGTAAAGGAAGACTACGGAAAAGATGGTGCGACAATCTAACCATTGAATAAAGTCGCAGGCATGCTGCGAAGAACAGGAAATTTGCCTTAAATAGAGAAGAAAGAAGAAGAAGAATTTTGGCCAACAAGGAGCGTAACCTACAATAAATAGGACACATAATGAGAGGAGAGCGTTAGGGGATCCTTAGACTTATCATTAAGGGAAAAATCAAGGGCAGAAGATCGGTGGGAAGGCGACAAAACTTATGGCTCAAAAACTTACGTTAGTGATTCGGAAGAACATCAATAGAAATATTTAGAGGTGCAGTCTTGCACACCATTATTGCCAATTGATCGCGAACCTCCGGAGAGAGACAGCGTCATAAGAAGAAGAAGAAGTATTAATAATGTGTATTAAAAATTTAAGCAATAGAATTGAATATTTCGTATTATTTTATTGTTGCAGTAAAGGTCACGTAAAAATAAGTTATTCTTTATGTTTGATAAAACAAGATCCCTTTAAGTAACAAAATAAGAAATTAATACAGTTATTATAAAACAGACTGCGCTAGGTAACGAAATAAATTCGTAATAGAACCATGAAAATTTAAAAGAAGCACTAAAATTCTCGAGTTTTAGTTGAAAATAAAATCAGTGTATAACATCCTTTTCTGAGAGAATAAACCCGTTTTTATTTGCAATTGTAAAAATTCATTATGCAAATGTTCAATAAACCGAAAAGTGTCGCGAGTTTACGGGATGAATCTAATTTCATTAATTTTTTTTTTAAATTTAATTAAATGCAATTCTAAGAATTATTTTTTAAAATAAATAATTAAATAATAAAAAATAATTTAATCGCTTTTTTAAAGAACACCAAAATTTATGAGAACATACCCACTCAAAAAATATGTTTTTTATGTTTTATTACATCCGAAATATAAAACTTATTAAAGCATGTCAAGGAAAAATGAACATTAAACAAAAAAAATATCACCAACTGTGATTAGAGTAATTCTTGCTGCGAACTTGTGCGAATGTTTTGAACGGGTGGCAAAACGACATCGGAAAAACATTTTATGAGGCAGAAATCTAACGACGACGAGTGGCAGTAAAGGCAGAAAAAATAAAACATTTGGAAGTCTTCGTAACTTCTTCACCCATACTTCCATAAAATAGTAAATTGCCCTATAAATATGTTTTTTTTTATTTAATTAACTTTTTACTATGAAAATTAGACATATTTCTTTATTTAATAAACAGTATTGTCGTAGCAAAACTAAATTTTCCAATCCGAGGGCTCTTTTCTATTTAATATAGTTTTAGTTGTCCTGGTGTTATCGGTTCATTAGATCGAATTTGTATTTATAATTTATATGCAGATACAAACCAAATTTTGAATAATGATCTTGTCCGTCTGTAAGGCCAAATGTAATACCTGAAACCCCCTTAATCATTCTTAGCTGATTCCTGCCGTTAGAAATGAACAGGTCACGCACCAGTAAAGAAGCACCTTAACAAAATGGGACTGTATAATGAAGACCTGACCTGCAGATTGTGCGACAAGGATCCGGAAACAGTAAAACACATACTGTGCTGCTGCGGGGCACTGGACCGCAAAAGACAGAAAAATTTTGGGCAGCCATCCGGCGACCCAGAACAATATTTCTCCTACCCAGTACAGAACTTGTCAAACTTGTACAAGGTACGAAAGTACTGGATTGGGTACAATGATATAAAACATAGGCAAGATTAAATGGGCCAACAGGTCTAAGTGTTACCGGAGGCAATAGCTAGACGGACCTGAATAGGGGTCGAGTTTTTAGTGGGTAGACCTGACATCAGTCAGGAAGTCGGGAGTCTCATAGAAGACCATGAGCTTACAGACTCATAACTTCTTCGTAAACAAAAAAAATACCTGAAAGTTACATCGCCCTAGCTCGCCTTTTTAAGTTATCGTGCAAAAGTACAAAATGCGGTAAATTTGAGCATCACCTTGTACGGCAGCTACTTGAAGGAATGTACCGTTATGGCCCATCTTTTAACTCGGTCTTGCCCTTCGAGCAAAACTTCTACCCTGTAAGTTTTAGTGACCTACCGCCTCTCTGTCTCAAGATATTATGCCCACAAGATTTTCCAAAATTTGAAATAACTGTCACGTTTAAAATGGTGCCATTCGACGCGTGGGGCTATGAAACGTGTAGCGTACATGTTTTGGTGATTTTGATTTTTGGGGGTAAACCAATACTTTCCCTTTTTTACCCTTCGGTTCGAAAAAGTAACAACAAAGATTACACCGGCCTGCAAGGTATTTCCTTTCTTAATTTTTAAAAGCAATTAATTTATATATTTTAGTTTGTTCATAACGAAAAAAATGTTAGGTAATATAATTTTTTTTTAATTTTAATATTTGTTATAGGTGAGTATTTCATTTATTTGTTCATTCCACACTCTGTGACGATCGGAGTTGTCTTCCTAATAATTTTATGTTCCTGCACAGGAGGATAAACTGCTTACAGGGTAAAATATTAAAATGAGTCCACCAGCCTGTGGATCAGAACTTTTCTAGCCAAGGGTACTCTTTCCAGAAATAACGTCCCAAAAAGGTAGTACTTTGGCATAGCGAGTGATTTACATTTGAACATAATGTGGCTTTCTGTAAATAAAGTTCGCATTGAAAATTCCCACACAACAGTGTGAACAGTGTCTCGTTAGGAGTCCTGTTAACAGTCGGACCTTATTCCTGTTGAGCGACAGGGCAGTTAATCTTATTAAATAATTATCGATAAAATAATAACGTACCCATTGGTACTGTTTAAAAAAGCAATTGGTTTAATGATTTTAATAACCAAACCCTATTTTAATTTGTTGTTATTACAGAAACAAAACAATACAGTTATAAACACTTAAGAAATATTAAGCACATTAAATTTATTAAAAATGTTGGACACCTTTTGGGTGTGGGCGAATCATTTTAGAAGTAATTATTACAGCAGCAGGCTGGAGACTGATGATTGATTACTTTAATTACTTCAAGGAAGTAATAACCCATTATGGAAATAAATACTCTTCCCTGCCATTTGCCCATTTTGTTTGTATTACAAAAATAACTAATAACTAAACTCAACTACAACCAGCATAATTAAATTATGCGTAGAGATTTTAACAAACTTGGTATGTTTTTAGGTCAGCAAAGTGGCCTTACAAAATACCCGTGCTTCTTATTTGAGTGGGACAGCAGAAATAAAATATAACGTTAGAGAAACCTGTTTTACGTTAAACAGTGTGTCACTTCGGACAATTGTTATTATTGAAAAATTATTATCAAAATTATTGAAACAACAAACAACCTATTTTCAGTGGTAATATCTCTAGGACGTTAATAATAGACGAGATAATTTTACCACAATCGAAAGCTCGTTCCTTGGTAATAGCCCAAAACCAAAAGCTAACGGCTATTACCAAACAATGAGCTTCAGAAATTTATCAAAAAATTATGAGGCATTTGTCATTGCTTAACAAAACGAAACATTTATTTATTAAAAGTACAGTTAGTGAAAGTACAATTATTAAAATTTAACTCGTTGCTGTTTTCTACTATAGAAGATCTATTACCACGCATAATATTTATGATCTTGTTGTGGTGTTCTTGATCGAGATTTAAGTATGATTTTATAGAATTTTGATAGCTTTGACCAGTAATTTTTAGCAATTGTTGTTCTTACACCACTTTTTGTCAATTAGCTAACAACAGTTGATCTATTCGAGTGATTTGTTATCTTTTTGTAACTTACATTCGCAGCAAAATTCCATAACTATTACCCAAATATATTTGTGACCTTAGGTTGTATTTCTGGGAATTTTTTTCTTTAATAAGCGCATTTATACTTCGAACATTCTAACTGCCTAAATAAATAAATATATTATAATATTTCGATTGAGGAAAAAAGAGTGGAACAAGTAAATAAATTTGTTTACTTGGGTTCAAAGTTTACTAGAGATGAAAAGTATAACAGTGACATTGAGCAAAGGGTGTTGGCAGGAAAACAAATGAATGGATCAGTGCATAGCTTTATGAATAGCCATAAAGTGTCAAAAAAGGCACGTCTGGCTGTGCATAGAGGTGTGTTGGTTCCTACACTTATGTATGGTAGTGGTAGTGGTTTGGCAAAAGAAGCCTGAAAATAGGATTAATGCAGCGGAGATAAGTAGTCTGAGAAGTATAGCCGGAGTGACTCGGTTGGATAAAGTAAAGGATAGTGAGATAAGAAAATGCTGTGGTGTAAAAGAAGATGTGGTAACAAAGATAGATAAAGGAATGCTTAGATGGTTTGGACACGTAGAAAGTATGGATGAAGGAAGATTGACGAAACAAATTTATAAGGTGAGTGTGAATGGTCGGTAGAGGTCGACCTCGGTATGAGAGCACTGATGAAAGTAGAGGAAGCAAAAGATGTGTGTAAGAACCGTAGCAAGTGGAAGAAAGTGGTCTCTGCCTACCACTATGGAAAAAAGGCGTGACTTTATGTATGTATGTTTATTTAGAATGAAGATGTAAAACTCAATCGTGTTGTCATAATGATTGATAATTGCACTGAATGCAATTATCAGTTTAATGTTGACATGATTAGGTGAAATTGTTTTATATGACACAAAATGACAAAATTTGAATGGTTGTAGAACTGTCAACAAAATTTCAGATTAATGAACTTTCAAATCTGGTATATTTAACTAGTAACGCTGTTAAACACTTTTCTATTTTTGAATGGTATTATCTTTGGTATTTTTATATTTTTTGATGATATTTTTATGTAATGATTTACTCTTTTTATGGTGTGTATTTAAATTTACTGGGGATAAAATATCCTTAAACAATTCATAAATTTTAATTTAAATTAACTTAAATTATATTTTTATTTTAATAAACTTTCTGTTTCTACTAATTTTTACACATCCTTGCCTTAATTTATAGTAATAGAAATAAAAAAAAATTTGCTATTAACATTAGATTATACAATCCACCATAATTTTATTGAATAAAAAGGTAGAAAAAAATACATTACACTTTAAAAAAAAAATTCTTTAAAATAGCTTCTATCTAGTGTTAGAGGAGTCAGATCGTTATTATTTAGAAATCCAATCCATTATGTTAATGAGAGTACATGCATACAAAATTAGTTTTAAAACTTTGCGTAGTAAAAGCATTGAAGCATTGTGTTATTAATTTAAATACTAATAATGTTCTTTATCATTGTTCAGAATTGTTAGGACGGATAATTTAAAAACCAAGCAAACATTTTGTCACACAATTTTGGCATGTGTAATGCTACCAAGTACTTTTTTTTAGGGAGATTAGTAAGTATTAAAAATGATTTACCAAAAAAAAATTCTACAGACTCAGGGATATGATCTTGACTTCTAAATAAAATTCAATTCGAGGTAACAGGTAGATCAGTTCGAGGATATATCTATTCTTTTAATGTATCTAAAAATATCTGAATAAACTAACTTTACTAAAACTAAAATGCCGTTAAGCGCCAAGTAATTTTTAATTATAAAATTACTAAAATTGTATAAAAATATGTATAAAATCTAAAAAAAATTTTATCGTCTCTGTAAATTTTAATACAGAGTCACGTGTTAATCTAGTTTCAAATTAAAAGGTTGCAAGAATTTAACAACCAGTTTAAAAATTAAAAAAAAAATAAAAAAATTTAAAAACAATTTGACTACAGTAAACTTTTATATATATAAAAGGGTTACAAATGGTACATAAAACAACTAAAAAGGGGGAAAAATATAAGTTAGACTGTCTTTCCCAACAATGGTAATTCCAAATTGTAACCATCCATATCGAACCATTAACAGGGCTTATCTGTGGCACCTTATACCAACAAAAGAACTTCCTGTATTAACAGGGGTGATTCCGATAGTAGCTAATCCCTTAGCCAATTATTTCTTTAATTCTTTAGCTCTCTAGTTATTCTTTCCGATTAGTTTGTTATTCATTGGTAACTATACAAAGAAGAAAAAAAATGAAAAATAGATCAAGCCATTAATTAAAAAGGCTTTTCATTTTTATAATTAAAAAAAATAAATAAGTTACAACACCCTTTAAAAAGTCTACACAATCCAAAAAATACAGTAACTTTTTTTGGGGAAAAAATTTAAAAGCTGAATTAAAAATACTCCGAAATACATTTTTTACCTAAGGAAGATTACAATGATTTAATAAAACTCACCAATAATATTTTCAACTTAAATACAAACAAAGGGTGCAAATATGTTGTAACGTGCCTTTTTTTCCCTTCTACAGTTCCATTATAATTATGTCTCTGATAATTTTGTATTCCTCAGGTACTCGTAAATAGTGTCGCGTACCGTATTTTGTTGTAACTTAAATATATCATTCGTTGTAAATAGTGTTGCATACCTTGTTGTGATAGGATTCGATTGTTAATGGCTGTGGCATTTTTGTTGATCGCTGGAAATTGAGTGGGGTGTTTTCGTTATTAGATTTTGCTTTGGTTTTTGGCCTCGATTGTTGTATGTTGTCGGTTATATTATTGTTTGGTTTGCATTTCTGTGTGGATGGGGCTGGCTATCAACACGGACGTGCGCGATTCTTGATGTGGAGCATGGACTTGCAAATATTGTTGGTTGAAGTCGGTTCCGTGTCATTTTTCTTGATATCCGGCCTGGGAAGTAGGTAGTCGTGTGGTGACAGTCTTGGGAGTGGTGTGGTGAGAGTTTTTGGGGCGTTGTGATAATGTATTAAACTAAAATCATTATTATTAGCAACAAATAATCGCCGTTTTAAACAAAACCGGTAGTTTTATACATACATGAAGACATACATATAGTCATGCTTTTTTTCCGTAGGAGTAGGCAGAGACCACTTTCTTCCACTTGCTAAGGTTCTTACACACATCTTTAGCTTCCTCTACTTTCATTAGTGCTCTCATACATGCTCGTCGGTTGTTGGTACTCTTGACCTGGTCTTTTTTCAAAACAATGTTGATCTGATCGAGATATGTTTGCCGAGGTCGACCTCTACCGACTTGTCCATTCACACTCGCCTTATAAATTTTTTTCGTCAATCTTCAATCATCCATCCTTTCTACGTGACCAACTTATCTGATCATTTCTTTATTTATCTTTGTAACCACATCTTCTTTTACACCACAGCGTCTCTTATTTAGGTATTCTTTATTTTATCCAACCGAGTCACTACGGCTAAACTTCTTAGACTACTTATCTCCGCAGCATTAATCCTACTTTCATGCTTCTTCTGCCAAACCCAACTATCACTACCATACATAAGTATAGAAACCAACACACCTCCATGCACTGCCAGACGTGCCTTTTTTGGCAGTTTCTGGCTATTTATAAAGCTATGCGGTGCTCCATTTATTAGTAGTTTTATATTATTCAAAAATTTGCTTTTCGGTATAATTTAATCTAGCATAAATAGTTTACCGTTTACTACATTCTCATAATAAATCGTAACAATAAAGGAAAAAAGACCTATTTATTAAATGAGCAAACATTGTGCAGATTTATGAATTTGCATTTTCTAATAAAATCATTGAGGCTTTCGAATTTTATGAAGTGAAATGAGTCGTTTCCCGCATATCCATTAGCACGAGTATTCGATAGGTTGTACACGCAATTAAAATGATGATGGATGTTCTGATGAAAATTAATATTTAATATCGGAGCAGTGAATATAATTACCAAGATGGTTAGATAAAAATTATCGATAAATGTTTATGGAGATATAAAGATAAATCTTTAACACTTTTTTAATAATTAAAATATAATTTACTTTTTATTTTAATTAGGTGAAATGTCAGAAGTGAGTATTTTGTGATAATGAATTTTAAAAAAAGAAAGAAATATTTAAAAATAATCTGCTACGCTGACGTGGTGATAATATTGGAAGATGGGCACAATCTGGGCACAAACTATTTTATAGATTCAAAAGAGTTGCAAAGGAATTAAACATGTTAACTTTGTTCAGAAAACGAAGTCTCTGACAATATCATAAGAACCGAGAAGGTGTAAGTTAGCGATCTTCAATGAAAGTGTAGATCATGTCTTTTAAATACCTAGGCGTTATTAGCACAAGTAATAGAAACCTTAAAGAAGAAGTTCTATCCCAAACAATAGTGGCTGCTAGGGTATCAGGATATTTCCGGGACTTAATATAGAGAAATAAACATATGACTAATGAAGGCAAAACGCGAATTTACGAGCCGTGTGTGAGACCTATTATGACCTTCGCCACAGAAACAAGAGCAGAAACAGCCGCTACTAAACAACTGCTAAGAACAACCGAAATGAAGACGATAAGATCAATTACGTGCAAAACGCTTAGAGACAGAGCGAGAAGCAGTCCAATGAACCATTCCAAAAATTGTAAACTGGTCCTAAATAAGAAGACGAAGACCACGTCGGCAAAATGGCTGATAATCGACTACCCAAAATTGCAAAAGAGGAGAAACCAACTAACCGTAGACCTCCAGGAAGACCCCACAAACGATGGTTCGAAAGCTGGACATCGGAGTCACAACTTTTAGTTTGAATGAAACAATTAACAATAAATAAAGAAAATCATTTAATTACAGAAATTCGCTACAACACACTTAAAAACTAATGATTAATAGATACTGTTTATTTCTTGATGATGTAAAAAATTAAAAAAAATAATGTCAATGTAGCCGATGTTCAAAATGCTCGCCGCGAACGTCTTTGCAATATCCTAATCTCAAATAAAAATTTCTTCTGCCGTTACTCATTATCGTGACCGATCTAATCGCAAGAGTTATTTGTCTTTTTAAGTCAGTAAGTCAAGCAGTTTAATTTTGTATACAATTTTTTTAAAAAATCCCCATAAAAAGAAGTCTAATGCCGTTAGATCAGGGTATCGGTAATCTGGTAATGGGTCATTACTTCTTGCTACAACCATATTGTATTCGCCGGAGCTTGTAGGAGCTGAGTCTGGATATAAATTTGTCAAAGTTGACGCATTATTTTGGAGCAGTGCTTAATAATTATCGCCATTTATACTAAAATATATGAAAGTCAATAAAGCCCCTGGCGAAGACAGACTTTTGATAGAAGCCATTAACAATGGTGGTCAAGGCCATATAAAAGCACTAAAAATCCTGTCTCCTGGAAGAGACGACCCCCTTACAATGGGAAATATCATAATTACCATTTTACATAAAAAATGTGACAACATAGACCTTGCAAATTACAGACGGATAAGTCTTCTTAGTCACATATACAAAATGTATACAAAAATCATAACCAACCTTCTAACTAGAAAACTCTTCTTTTGAAAGAACAAGCAGGTTTTCGTATGGGATATGGGACAAACGACCACTTGTTAACAGCTAAGGTTCTTACCGAAAAAAGCGTCGAATACAACAAACCACTCATATTAACATTTGTCGACTTCGAAAAGGTGTTTGATTTCATACATCAACAGAAACTCTAAAACACTAGTCGAGTGCCGCATTGACCATTGCACAGAAGTGGGCTTAATGAATCCCAATGGCGAATACCTCTATTAACTGGTATTGGTTAGGTGAGTTGCTCGTCTAACTTTGTCTGTATTTGGTTTGCTGCATATACGTTCTTTATAGTTTTTATCAGGTTGTGTGAGATCTGTCTGTTGCAAAGAAGATGTGAAATATATTTTAGTTGGACGCGGTCGAAGGTTTTGGTAAATCTAATGATTAAAGGGCCAAATTAGGTCTAAACGCATTGGGTTTTTTATATATACTGTGCTACAGTTGATTCAATCTCTACTTGACAACCGTTTTATTGTAACAAATTTTGTTAAGTTAAAGTTTATAATAAATTAAACTTTTTATTAAAATAAAAATGTAAACATACTCTTAAATAAAGCAGTTATTTTATATATATTTTGTTCACATTTACGATTTAGAAAAATTTAAAAAATATCCGTGATACGCCTGTGTTTTCGGAACTTTTATTTTCGAAGAATTTACCCACCAATTCAGTTTTAAAATAACCAACTCCAATTACTTTGTCGACACAAATATTTTAATAACAATCTGTTGCAACCAAAAACTCCAACGGTCCAAATTAAATTTAAATTATAATTACCCATTTAACCAGCCAGGTGCTGAAACTTCAAATAAGTTAAGCAAAACTTCACTTTGGGACTTTATAATTTCTCATCGAATTTGTTTCTTTTGCAGTTAGAACTCCTTTTTTTAATTAGGCAACTTTTTCATAAATGTTTCTTTTGGAATTATGCTGTTATGTTTAAAAATTTGGACAATTTTACTGAAACTCTATCGTTATAAAGCCCTGAAAATGAATTTATTAAAAGCGAAATGTTGTATTTTTTTAAATTTTTACTATTTCAAATCCCAATTAAACTTGTGAATTAATTATTACTTAACGGGTGGCCCAAAATAAATAATCCCATTAAAAGAGAACTTTTGCAAATGACATCGAATGTCAGTTTTATTATGACAAGTAAGTAAAGTAAACATAATAAGAATTTGTGAAAAAAAACCATGAAATTGCTTTACTCGTTAAAAATGATTGCGTCTATTTTTTATAAATAAAGAACAAAGAAAAAGGCATTCTATTCGTCTTCTAGATTCCATTCAGAAAAGGGCCATTCGGTTGATAAACAGCTTAACGCTCACAGATACCCTTCACCCACTAGAGCATAGAAGAAGAGTTGCAGACCAGACATTACTCTACAGATATTTCCATGGCAGATGCTCCAGAGAAATAAAAACTCTTGTACCACCACTGGCCACATTCGGTCGAAGACCTCGGCACGCTGATCAGTCTCACCGATTTACTCTCAAGATTGACACTACAAGGACCAATCTTCATTAAGAGTCCTTCTTTTACAGGGCTGTTACAAAATGTAACAGGCTTCCAAAATAAGTTTTTCCAGAAAAATATAACCTGCATTTTTTTAAAAAGCAGCTCCACAATCATCTTCCTTTTATAATCCCTCCTTCTTATAATAGTCGCAGTGCGGGCCGTACCGTTTTTGCGACTATTTTCAGTAAAAAAAAATAAAATAATTCGTCCATTATTTTGGGACAGTATTTCTTGTCGTTTTGCTGGTCGTCCAACGTCCACTGCACGAATGTTCCGGCGTTGAACCACTGGACTTAAAGAAACTGGATTCACAGTTAAAGACCTTGCACTGCTTGTTCTGCCCGTAATATCGCTTTTGTGGCTCCAGATATGGCAACAAAATTGGCGTCTCTCTCATCTCTGCAACGTATTTTGAATCAAGATTTAAAGATGTACCATTACAAAAAGCAAAAAATACATCAGCAATTGCCAGATTCACCATTAAACGCGTTAAAATATGCTTGTGCCATTGTGGGTCTTAATAACCCATTATGAGTGCCCATTTTTGTCGTTGTGAATACATAAACAAGCAAATTTTCGTATTTAGGGCTCTGAGAACCCCCTCATTATTCATGAAGAGCGATACATAGGCATAATTCATGAGTTCCTTATGCTTCAATTAGATGAATTGGGACTGGAGACTTTGTGGTTCCAGCAAAACGGTGCAACTTCACACACAGCACATGACACAATGTGCATCCTGAGGCCGGCGTTTCCAGGCCATTTGATATCGCGTTTTGGCAATATTCACTGGCCGCAAATCACCATCGTCCCATGCTTCTTTCCGTAAAGTTTATGTAAATCAGACCGAGACTACGAAAGCCCTCAAGGAGAACATACGTTAAAAAATCCAGAACTAATCGCCAGAAGTGTTGCAAAAAACCATGGAAAATGCCATAAAATGGTCCCAAATGGTAATTAATAATGGCGGCGTTCACTTAACTAATATCATCTAATGAAATAAATTTCAAAGGTCCAATTAAATATTTAAAAAAAGACCATACCATGTTCTTTGCATTCATTTAAAAGATATAGCCAAATTACATTCATTCATTTTGGGCTACCTTGTATTTAATTAAGTATCTATAAAAAGTAGGTTTTAAGTGTGAAATATAATAATATGTTTATTGTCATTTTCTTACAGTATTATCATTTTCTTACAGTTTTGTTAAAAATTATGAAAGTTAAAACTATCAGACGAGAATCTTATATTAAATGTATGAAAGGAACATCATTTGATGACACTTTCCTATGAACTAATTTAGCTTGTTGCTGGACTAAATACTTTTTCTATGAAAGCAGATTGTATATTTTAATTAGTGTTATTAAAAAAATTATTTAAAATAAAATTAATGAACTTGTTTGTTATTTAGCAATTTACTTTTAGAACAATACTTTGAATAAAGTAGCTGACAAAGAATTATTATTTATAGCGAGCTTTTAGTTTGTGGGTTTGAAATTTGCTTCTTAAAAATGTAATTTGGTAAATTAGAAAAGCGTTACGAGGCAAGCAAGGAAAAATCCTTTCAGGTTAAAATATTTAAAAGAAAATTAGGAAAATTATTTTCTTACATAAATTGTTTTTTATTAAAATTCTTTTGTTAATTTAAAAAAATTACTGTTACAAACATAAATAAAAAATTAAAAAAGTCTTTTTATCAAAATTTAAGGTAAATAAAAACAAGCAGAACATTCCTAACGCTACTCGACAAATATTTAACTAAATGTTTATTAACAATAGGTAGGTGAGGTGATGTGAGCCGTGGTACCTTACTGATATGTTAAAAGATAAAGATCAACTTTTAGTTTTGTTGTACACCAGAACCAGGTTACTATTTAATAGTGTTAAATATTAGCATATCAAACGAGTTTATTATTTATTATTACTTTTTAATTTATCTAAATACCTTAAAACACGTTACATTTTTAAAATGCCTTAACATTAAATAAAAGAAGTTGACATTTATTACATATAAATTAATACTACTATTTAGCAAACTAAAGCTCGATTAAAATTTCATTTAATAAAACTACAAGTTAAACAGATAAAATTTTGGCCCTGTTAACACATTTCAATTAATAAATATGAGAATTTTTAGTTTTAATATTTAAACAAATTTTAAACGTCACTATCAACTCGTAGATTTTAAAGGATCAAGAATACCAAAACAATATAGGTTTTTTTTTATATAAATTATCACAACCAATTTTTTAAATTCAAATGACGTCTTGAGGTAAGTTTGGTCGAAAAACACTTTTTCTGTCCCTCTCTCTGAAGGCAGTTAGTGTAGAAAAAGAGAGATAGCAACTAACGCATTCTTGTAACTCATTTTAGTTACGTACATTTTTTGCTGGGTAGCCCCGGTATCCGCAACGTGCGATAAGGAACTTTGTTCCAAACAATCCATTCACCCCAAATACTGCCACACAATTTTAAACTTCTTATGTTTCTTAAAGTTAGTTTTGGTAATTTAAACTATTAATATTAATGAAATCTTAAATTTTACTCTTAAAATTAAAACAATGTTTTATTGTCCTTTGATGCTAATCAATACGCCATCTAACGGAATAAACCCGCTTTACAAGGGAAAAGGTTCGCGGCAAGACTATAAGACCTATCAAGGCATTAGTTTACTCAGCATAGTCGGCAAACTGTTTGTTAAGTTATTGATTAAAAGAGTAACGAATGAAACTGAGAAGATGATATGGGATGTGCAAGTAGGATTTAGAAGAGGAAGGAGATGTATGGATCAAGTCTTTTTATTACGAGGTATAGTCAGTCAAAAAATAAATTCTTAGCTAGGAGACAGAAGGTCTATTGCGCTTTTATAGACGTAGAAAAGGCTTATGACACAGTGTTGAGAAGTGAATTGTGACCGACATTGTCTATGTATGGGGTGAGCGGTAGTTTTATACGAGCACCAAAATCACTTTACGAGGATTTCACTGTGCGTATGGATTGAAAATGAATAATATGATCGTCAAATGCCTTCTTTACGCCGATAATTAAGATATATTAGCGTCATGGTTAATATTATGCATAATGACCTGAAAATAAAAGGGATGAAAATAAATGTTAGCAAAACGATAGTAATGGTTTTTGAAAGAGAAGAAAGCATGACAAACTGTGAAGTTTTGATTAAAGGAGAAAGAGTGGAACAAGTAAATGCAATTGTGTACTTGGGTTTAAAGTTCACGAGAGATAGAAAGTATGACAGTGACATTAAGCGAAGGGTGTTGACAGAAAAAAACAAATGAATGGGGCACTACATAACTTTATGAACAGCCAGAAATTGTCAAAAAAAGCACGTCTGGCTGTGCATAGATGTGTGTTGGTTCCTACACTTATGTATGGTAGTGAATGTTGGGTTTGGCAAAAGAAGCATGAAAATAGGATTATTGCTGCGGAGATGAGTAGTCTGAGAAATATAGCCGGAGTGACTTGGTTGGATAAAGTAAAAAATAGTGAGATAAGAGAACGCTGTGGTGAAAAAGGAGATGTAGTTACAAAGATCAAGATAAAAGATTGCTTAGATGGTTTGGACACGTAGAAAGGATGGATAAAGGAAAAAAAAAGGCCAGGTCAAGAGTAACAACAACCGAAGAGCATGTATGAGAGCACTAATGAAAGTAGAGGAAGCAAAAGATGTGTGTAAGAACTATACCAAGTGGAAGGAAGTGGTCTCTGCCGATTCCTACGGGAAAAGGGCTAAATATATGTATGCATGTATCTTTGTATGTAACTAGTCTTGCTTGACATACTCATTGCAAGTGATTCTATAAAAGAAAATGTTTCCTATAAAATATGCAAATCTCGCGACAAGCTTTTATATCATTTAATAAATTGTGTACATGTACATAATTAATTGGTTTGATTTAATTTAAAGTTTATTTACTTTTTATTGAGGCACTTAAATAAAAGCTTTTTTTTAAAAACTATTTACTATTTCTTAATTTATTTTTTTTAATTTTTTGATAGGATCTCAAATCACGGAATATCTATGGTTGAGTTTTTAAAAAGTTTGTAACTGTAATTATTTTTGTTTTATAAGTAATCTTTTGCTGCCTTTTTGTCCAAAAAGTTAAGTTAAAAACATGCAATATTCAATGAAAAGATTTCTATGCCTACGAAAAAAAATTGAGAAAAAAAGTTTTCATGAAGCATTACAAGTTAGTCGGGGTAGTCTTTTATCAAACAACTTCCTGACGTAATTGCTTAACGCAGAATGAAGTTTTTGAAATGTAATTGTATTACTGTCTACCGTCGCCAGCCTTTTGCGAAGATTTAATAAGTATAGAGAACTTTAATAACAGGAAAAGTTTACAAGGTTAGTATCAAAAAAGTTCTTGAGCACTTCCTGTCGTCCTTAATTATTTTTTTTACCTTTTATTTAACTCGCGGAAAGCTATTTTCGAAAAGTATGACTGCATTTTGCGCTCATAAATTTTATTTTTACAGAAATGTATAACTTTTAATTTTTCAAAATTACTAAGAACATTTTTTATTGTATTTACAAGTATGTATGTACATATAATATTTTGTTAGATAAAATTTTCTTGAGGAGTCAGCAATCAGAGAATCACTAATCACATCATTTTTTTTTAGTTATTTTAGTATTTAGGAAAACATTTTTTTAAATAAGCACTAACATAATTAGAGCTACAGAATTAATATTTAAAATTTTACCAGCAGATATCTGAATTTAATGAACCACGTTTGTTTTTTTAGGTAAATCACTTGATCTTAGAAAACATCAAATATTGTGCAACATTGCAATAAACATTACGTATATTTTAACATTTTTATTTACATGCATTGGGCTGTTCAGCCACACAAAATTGTATTGGTATTTATACAATACCAAATGTGCTCAATCCTCCATATTTATTCCACAATTTGATTATAATCAACAATTGGCGAAAGTAAAATTATCTAGTGCAAATGTTATTTTGCTTTTATAGCGGAATAATTGAAACATTGATGAGAATGTTACCAATCGATTTGTAACTTATAGAATGTCAACATGCATCCCGATAATAGTAAATTTTTTAAATATAAATTTATTATTAAACTATTGGTATTTAATCAATGTGTAATAAAAATGTATGTATTTGTGTCAAAAATACAACTAATATTCTTGAAATTTTGAAAATTGCCGATTGTTTTGCTTAGAGAATAATAATGATGACTACATATTATAATATTTTTTTACTCTTGTAGTGGTATTTCAATTATTTAACATTACAACAATAACTTTAAAATAATTTTTTATAAATAGGTAATAATAACATTAGTTTAACTGCTTTATAATAAATTACAGGCATTTTAAGTGATTTCTGAATATCATTCCAAAATAAATTATTTATACATAAATACATAAAGTCACGTCTTTTTCCCGTAGGGGTAGGCAGAGACCACTTCCTTCCCCTTGCTACGGTTCTTACACACATCTTTTGCTTTCTCTACTTTCATCAGTGCTCTCATACATGCTTATCGGTTGTAAGTACTCGTGACCTGGCCTTTATTCAAAACAATGTTGATCTGATTTAAATATGTTCTTCGAGGTCGACCTCTACCGACTTGTCCACTTACACTCGCCTTATAAATTTGTTACGTCAATCTTTCTTCATCCACCCTTTATGTATCTTTGTTACCACATATTTTTTTACACCACAGCGTTCTCTTATCTCACTATCCTTTACTTTATCCAACCGAGTCACTCCGGCTATACTTCTCAGACTACTCATCTCCGCTGCATTAATCCTATTTTCAGGCTTCTTTTGCCAAACCCAACATTCACTACCATACGTAAGTGTAGGAACCAACACACCTCTATCCACAGCCAGACGTGCCTATTTTGACACTTTATGGCTATTCATAAAGCTATGCACTGCCCCATTCATTTGTTTTCCTGCCAACACCCTTTGCTCAATGTCACTGTCATACTTTTCATCTCTCGTAAACTTTGAACCCAAGTACACAAATTCATTTACTTGTTTCACTCTTTCTTCCTTAATTGAAACTCCACAGTTTGTCATGCTTTCTTCTCTTTCAAAAACCATTACTTTTGTTTTGCTTACATTTATTTTTATTCCTTAGATTTTTAGGGCAACATGCATAACATTAACCATCGCCTGCAACTCCTCTTCAGATGACGCTAATATGACTTGATCATCGGCGTAAAGAAGGCATTTGACGATCAAATCATTCATTTTTAATCCATACGCACTTTCTTTCAAATCTTTTAAACAATTGTCTATGTATAAGTTAAACAGCCATGGCGAAGCCACACATCCCTAACCCTAACCTAACCTTACATCTTTTTCGATGTTAAACGTGCAAGTTTCGTTTATCCTGACACCTCGTAATGAAAAGACCTGATCCCTACATTTCCTTTCTCTTTTTAATCCTGCTTGCACATACCATATCATCTTCTCAGTTTCATTCGTTACTCTTTTAATCAATAACTTAACATACAGTTTGCCGACTATGCTGAGTAAACTAAAGCGTTGGTAGGTCTTACAGTCTTGCTGCGATCCCTTTTTCTTTAAGTATATTAAAAATGTGTTAATGGTTTTTTTTTGTAATAAACTTGTTGGTTTGTTTTTGCGGCCATTTAGTTATTTCTAAACACAAAAAAAGGTGATAGGCACATAGCTACATTAAAGCCGGTTTACGAGTACTCAATTAAGCAGATACAATTAAATTTGTTTGAGGTTACATTTATCAATTTTAATGATTTTTAGAGTTAGAGTTTATAATTTTTTTAAACGTTTATTAATGAGAATAATAAAAATTTAATCATTTGTAGTATCGACTATTCCTTAAGGAGTAATTCGTTGCAGTAACTTGTCAGGCTTACAACTTAGTTCAAGTAGTTACTTATCTAATGTGCTGACATCTAAATATCCAGACAGTAATTTTTGTTGGAATAATCACAAGATAAATGACGAAGAATATAATTAACTCATAAAAAAATATAACTCAAACTTTCTAATTAGTTCATTTTGAACTCAAACAAATCCTATTAGAGTATCCATTACCATAAAATAGTAGCCGTTCCTCAAAATATCCATTTCTAACAATAAGTTTAACAACTTTAATGTAAGAAGATTAATTATAGAATTTTGAAAGTTATAATTGACCCAAGTTTCAGAACTTAAGATGTAACACAATAAAGAAGAAGTTATAAGACAATGTATATTATCTATCAACGTCAAATGGAACATTTTTATTTAAAAAAAAAAGAAAATCATTATTTAAAATATGACGTGTCATATTATTATTAAAAATTTTCACAATAATATAGCAATATAACACAATAATTTTGCGATTTTGCAATATTTCACAATTTCGTTGACAGTATAGGGGTTATTTCAAACAAAACCAAGCTACTATGTCATTATTTAAATAAAACTTTTGTCTACGGACGCGAGAAAAAGCATTAATAGAAGTTGAATCGAAATTACCCAATGCTCTCAGTGCTTCGAATTTTCCAGAGACACTCAAGGAGAAGTGGAGTTCAAAAAAGTGGTACGTATGTATTTGTTTGCATTTCCGGTTAAAAAGACGTGCCATTTTAGTCACGTTTTATCAGTTTCTCGGACGTGATCTCAAATGTTGTTTCCATAGAAAATGTAGAATCATCACTCGTTACTTTAGAAATAGGGCTTTGGAAACTTTTATTTAAAGTATCCCGGTCTTGCGTGCTTTAAAAATAAATAACATACCGAAAAAATTGAAACTCTACGAACATGCACTGATACCAAAGTGTGTACCAAATTACCACAATGGCTAACTGATCTTTAATTTACCCGTCAATTTTAACTTTACATTTATTTAAATTTATTTCTGCTTATTCTACAACTCTTATAAAGGCTGTAAAAAACTTTTATGACACAAAGACAAAAATAAAGATAAGAAATGAACTGTCACAAGGGTTAAATGCCAAAAAAGAGCTTACACAAGAGAGCCGTTTTTCATCTACGCTCTTTAAAATATACTTGGAACTACTTTTACAACTGTGAGGAAGCAAGTGCAGTGGGAATACCTTTGAATGAAATTACCTTGTATATATTATGTTTTATGAATTACCAAATGGTAGTAGCACGTAGTGCACGAATCCGTTCATCATGCCCAAAATAAGTAGTCCTAAAACCCATCAAGAAATATAAGAAATTGGGCCTTGAAGTAAAGATGCAAAAAACGAAATATATGTGTAATGGGGGCACACAACAGCATGGCCAACGAATTAAAATATTACAAAGCCATTCTTACGTAGCAGTGAGAATTACGAACGACAGAACGCTACACAAGACAATAAAAGAGGGAAATGTGTAAAAAAGAAAAGCTAGAGCCATGATAAATGGAGTTTAATGAGACATCAAATTTAAACAAACAGAGAATATATAATACTATCATAAAAAGTAATAAAGTGTGGCAAATTAAAAATAGATCAGAGAGGTACCTGAAAGCTACAGAAACTGTTAGAGGTGAGTTGCTGGAAAATCTAGGATAGACAGAGTCACTAACAAGAAAACAACGAAATTGTGGGCATTAAACACGATTTATTAGAGGATATTAAAATAAACCAAAATAGATGGTACGGCCATGTGCAAGGGATTCCTTACAAACGAATCCCTAAGCAAGTACTTAATTGGACACCACAGGAGAGGAGACGAAGAGGAAGACGACGTTAAAGTTGGCGAGAAGAGATTGACAGGGAAATAAAAAATAGATAACTGGAAGAAAATCTATGGAAGGATAAAGAGGAGTGGAGATTAGAGATTGGAAGACGCTGAAGGAAGTTTTAAACCAAATATAAATTAATGTTTTTAAAATAATAAGGTTTTTTAGACCTCTAAAATTATTCTCCAGTGACTCACTGCTTGATTTTTCTTTTACGGTAGAGACCTCTTTCTAAATCTAATGAGATCTCACCAGGGGCCCCCAATTTGTTAACTGCTTTTAGAAAATTGCTTATTTTGTTGATTCTTGTTTTTACTTTATTTTAATATCTGATATATAATTATTATCAATATTTTTAAACTTTACATAAATTCACGTCTAAATCTTTTTGTGATATTTTTCATACTCTTGTAAAAACTCGTCTGCTTTCGGCAGAATACACTTATTAACTCCTAAACTTTCTTTTTTATAATAAATAAATCTCTTAGAAATTCGTTTTTACAATGTTTTTTCAAAAATATTTATACACGCCAAGTTACAACATGTCTTTTTAATTTATAAATTTTTCTGACTGGACTTGTTTTTACAAGACCAATTTAATAATTTTAAATAAATCTGTCATCCTTTATACTTATCCATTTAATCCTTTTTGATGTTTTTATAACCAAAATTATTAGTCAGATGTCAATGTAAACTATTTTAATTTCTATTCTTTACAAATTTTATTAATTTTTTATAAAGTATTATTTTATTATATATATATATATATATATATATATATATATATATATATATATATATATATATATATATATATATATATATATATATATCTGAAGAGGAGTTGCAGGCGATGGTTAATGTTATGCATGATTCCCTGAAAATCAAAGGCATGAAAATAAATGTGAGCAAAACGAAAGTAATGGTTTTTGAAAGAGAAGAAAGCATGACAAACTGTGGGGTTTCGATTGAGGGAGAAAGAGTGGACCAAGGTAATGCATTTGTGTACTTGGGTTCAAAATATACTAGAGATGGAAAGTATGACAGTGACATTGAGCGAAGGGTGTTGGCAGGAAAACAAATGAATGAGGCACTGCATAGCTTTATGAATAGCCAGAAAGTGTCAAAAAAGGCACGTCTGGCGGTGCATAGAGGTGTGTTGGTTACTACACTTATGTATGGTAGTGAATGTTGGGTTTGGCATAAGAAGCATGAAAATAGGATTAATGCTGCGGAGATGAGTAGTCTGAGAAGTATAGCCGAAATGACTCGGTTGGATAAAGTTAAGAATAGTGAGATAAGAAAACGCTTTGGTGTAAAAGAAGATGTGGTCACAAAGATAGATAAAGGAATGCTTAGATGGTTTGGACACGTAGAAAGGATGGATGAAGGAAGATTGACGAAACAAATTTATAAGGCGAGTGTGAATGGGCAAATCGGTAGAGGTCGACCTCGGAGAACATATCTCGATCAGATCAACATTGTTTTGAAGAAAGGCCAGGTCAAAAGTACCAACAACCGAAGAGCATGTATGAGAGCACTGATGAAAGTAGAAGAAGCAAAAGATGTGTGTACGAACCGTAGCAAGTGGAAGGAAGTGGTCTCTGCCTACCCCTATGGGAAAAAGGCGTGATTTTATGTATGTATGTATGTATATATTTGTTTAAGCGTAGTGATTCACGGATGGTGAAATGTGATGAAATATCGATCCGAGATTGCATCCGTTTGTTAGTTAAAAACCGTTTGGTTTTTGGCAGATCTCACTTGGCATTTTCAATGCGTATTCTTCTCTGGTCGGCTAAGGACCTTAGCCAAAAACCAAACGGTTTTTAACTAACAAACGTATGCAATCCCGGATCGATATTTCATCATCATATATATTTAAAAAAAACATATTTTGGTTGGATTTCCCTATCCATCTCAAAGAATTTCTTTATAATTTGTTTTTTGGTTTTATAGTAATTGCAAATTTAAGAATATATTGGGCACTTAATATCTAGCAAAAAGTAACTTCTATGTACAATATCACCGTAAAGTTAAAACAAAAGATCTTTTGAGCAAGGGTCAAAATGTTAAGATATTTGTTATAAATTGTATAACATAGTTAACATTCTTTATTTACAAAATCGCTTTATATCCCAAAGGTTTAGGTATTTTGACCCAACGCGAATTTCGTTTACAGCTTAAATTTTGACATTATAAGGTAAAAGCAAGTTATTTTAATTTATTATGGAAAATTTTAAATATTTAGTCAAACAAATTTTATGTAATTAATATACAAATTTGATTAATTTTTTAAAAACGTATAATATAGAGTGATTCTTTGGGAGTTACAATAAGATGTCTTAAAGAAACTTGACATACTTAAAATCCAATTATTTGGGGTATGAGATTTTTAGATTTGCCCAATTGCTCTAAAATATTTAAAACCTCCAATAATTTTCAGTTAAACCAAAAGTCAAACAAATTGTGCCAAATTTTCAGATTTTAAGTATGTCAAGTTTCACTAAAATAAATGCATTACCCATAATTTTTAAATATTTTACATTTCAGTTACTATCCAGATATAATTCGTAGTATAAGATTTGTTTTCAACTAAAATTAAATATTCAATAAAATTTTACTTTAAACCAAGAGGAATTTCATCGGTGTCAAGTTGATTCCAAATATCAAGAGTTCTCTTCTGCAAATTCTTGAAAGATATGAAAATATTCGAGTGATCTCAACAGAGACACTCTGCTTTTGAAGTTTGGATGTCTCGTCAATTGGAAATATATATAAACTTTTCAATATATTATAAGAAACTTCAAAACTGATAGAAGATAAAAGTGCCTTCAGATCGAAAGAGTCCAATATTGTCAATATTTAATCAAATAAAATAAAAAAAATTTTTGTGAAATAATTTTACTTTAATTGTAACTTGCCTTTATAAATTGACAAATTATGTTTTTTTTTTAAAATAAGTTGTCAATTATTTTACTGATAAAATCTAAATGTTATGAACAACATGCGAGAAAATACTTTATCGTCACTTAAAAAAACTGGATCTGTATCTTCATTTAATATTCAGCTCATAATAAGACAAGTTATCGAAAAATGTTATAATGTTTTTTTTAACAATAACAATGTAGGTCTACAAGATTTTGTTGTGAGCAGTTGGAAATTAAAGTTTTAAAGTATTTTTCTGTGTAAAATTCGAATTTGAGATCAGAATTGGGCTATCACATCATGATTTTAGGATATTTGAAGTTATCTAATTAAAAAATGGGTTGCAATTAACTTTCTGTTTTTGTTTCAGCTAAGCGAAGAACCTGGATACGTTGTATACTCGGCATTGGGATCTTTCTACATTCCTTCTTGCATCATGGTATTTGTGTACATACGAATTTACTACGCAGCAAAAGCCCGAGCCCGCCGGGGAATTCGTAAGCCACCCCGAAAACAACCTCAGGATGCCGTCACCAGCTTTTCCAACAGCCCTGGGGTAAGTACATGACGAAGGTTTTATCTACTTTGGGACCAACATAAACCGTATTAATGTCTCCAATAATAAATAATCAATATAATCACGTTTAACATATACAGAGTGTCAATTTAAAGTATTTCCATGTGTCATATTATCTGATCGACATTGTCTATGTATGGAGTAAGCGGTAGTTTAATACGAGCACTAAAATACTTTACGAGGATTCCACTGCTTGTGTCAGGGTAAAGGGAACTTGTGCGGATTGGTTTAACATCAAAAAAGGTGTGAGATAGGGATATGTGGCTTCGCCATAGCTGTTTAACTTATAAATAGACGATTGTTTAAAAGATTTGAAAGAGAGTGCGTATGGATGCTTTACGCTGCTATAAAATTTAGTGTTAACAACCGCTAATCACCACCACTTCCATAAAATATAGTGTTAACACCCATCAAACACCGCCGCTTTACAATACAATTGGAATGTTAGAAGAAAACATTTTACACCACATTTTGTACGTAACAGTTTGCTTAAATATGATTGTAAAATGGGAAGCTTACTTAATTAGAATAAAACAATGATCGTTTTTTTATGTTTAATCATAGGTGTACTCTGACAGGAATATCTTAAGCCATAAACACACGTCACAAATATAAGAGTGCTCGAGAGAATAAATAAAGATATGGAGATCATAAAGAAGATCAAGACTAGGAAGCTTGAGTACTTAGGTCATATAATGCGGAATGGGAAACGTTATGAGCTCTCACAGCTGGTTCTCCAGGAGAGAGTCCTAGGACAGAGGGGACCTGGCAGAAATAAAATCAAAATCGCTTGTTTAAAGAATTTGAGAACTTGGTTTGGTACCACAACGACCGGCCTTTTCAGGGCAGCTATTTCAAAGGTTCAAATTGCCATGATGATCGCCAATTTTCGTTGAGCACTTAAAGAAGATAAACTGCACGAAGTTAAAAAAATATCATGCCACGTTGCCATATCTTAAAGGACCAATAAAGTTTTAGTTACATTAAATATTTTTATAATAAAATGAAAACATATTTGATTACTTTACATATATTTATGTTTACATCCCCCTGTAATCTATTTGTGCTAATTTATCTAACGGTAATTATATCATTAAAGCAGGACGATATTTTTCTATTGATGAAATTTTGTTTTTTTGAAATTTATAAGTAAAGCTAATGTTTGTTTTATAAGTTAAGATCCAAGTAATTATTTCGACGTATTTGAGCAAACTAAATTTTCTTCCTTACTTGCATTTCGCCACTGCGGATCTAACCTTCGGGGTTTCAAATATTTTGTCCGAGTATAAGTACAAGCAAAAAAAATCTTTTTTACAGCTATAATACAAAACTGCTTTTAATTAAACAATGAAGTACATATGTTCCTATTTTATTTTCTTCTCTGATAATACAATCATTGAGTTAATGTTGGTAAATAAATCACATTTCCTATGAAAATCAATATAACCTGAATACAGCTCTGTCAATTCAGTTTTATTAAAACTTGTCAAAGTTACGATGATCAGTATAAGTGACGAACTAGCTCCTTTAGACATAATTTTAATCACGAATCAGGCATGTATAAATTTGATTACGAAAGTATCAAAAGTGAAAACCGAAATATCCTTCACAGATTGGCAAAAGAAAACGGACACCTCATTCACAAAATAAATATTAATATTGTGATAAATAATTTTAAAAGATTTGAATATTTAGTTATTCAATAGATTTCTAGTTTGTTAAATATTAAATGAAATGTTCAATGCAATTAAAATTAAAATTTAAGTTTCTGTTATAAAATAATTTTGATATTTTTTGTAATAAAAAAAGTAGAGCGTATAACAAACGAAATATTTATTTCCTACTCGTATGCTTGATTCCGCGCTCGTAAAACAATATATTCCTGCTGTTCAATAAAAATAATGTAAGTTTAGTTTCAAATACTTTAAAAATTGAAATAATATTGATCTGTGTGTCGAATAACTTTCAAATGCTTTACGACTGCCGTTTAAACTAAAAGCAGAATGGCAACTTTTTAACAGTTTCAAGCTTTTCCAACAAATACAGGGTAAGTACACGAAAAGGATTTTATCTCGTACTTTTATTTTATACGTCCTGCAGCAATCTTGTTGTAACTGACAGCAATATCCAACTTAAGTTTGTTATATGAAATTTAAGAAAATCCTTTTTTTACGTAATATTAAAGTATATAAAAATGCTTTACATAGAATAAACTTACGCCGACATTTTTCATAATCAAATTTTTTAATAATAAAATTAAACAAAAATATGGAATAATTTATTTATTTATTTTATTTTTCGTTAATTGTAAAAAAAATATAGCTGGTATTATTGTTTATTAGCAGACAACGCAAAGGATCTCCAAATCCTAATCAACAGGGTAAAAGACGCGAGTGAAAAGTAGGCCTAAATATTAACATCGAGAAGATCAAATTCATGGTTATTAAAACCAATGCTCAAAACAGCAAGATATATAATAAAAATTGAGATGAAATCCAAGAGGTTACACAATTTATATACTTGGGCTGCATGATAAATAAAAAAAAAACTGTGTGTTTGTGTGTGTGTACTTATGTACGCACACTTCTTTGGCGTAACAAAAAAAAAATCCCCAAAAAATGTTATTCTTTGTGCTATTTTACGTTTGTAGAAAGAACAATATTGTAATAAAATAGGTATTTAAACTTAATTTTGTTAGCAAATAATTAAATTAAAAATTTATAACCAACAGTTATGGGCGCGGAGCCGGTGACACTAAAGGTGCACTTATATGGATTCTGAAATTTAGCACAGGAATTAATAGTATTTAATTATAGATACAACATAGACAATATTTTTTAAAAATTTTAATTTTTCTAATAATCATAAGTAATTTGCACTCTTATGGAAATTAATTTCTTGTTACACCGACTTTTAAAATCTAAAGTTCATAAGATGTTTCCCTTATCGCGGAATTACTTTTTTTTATCTCTTTCTTTTCAGTTCCTTTTTTAAAATATCTCGGTATGACAGCTCAAAACTTGACCAAAATATCTGTCAGACCACTGTATATTATAGCTTCAACTCTTGGAAATAATAAAAATAAAATATATTGAAATTCTTTTCTGTCCTGTTTGTAATTTTCAACGAAAAATACAGTTTATATCATCTATAATTCTTTCTCTTTTTACTTTTAACTTTTGAGTTAAGCTATCCTTGCTATGTATAATATATTATACCAGAGTTACCCTAAATGCCTTGAAAATGTTTAGCTCATCTTTGTCCTTTCAGGTTCCAGACTAGTGTGACAGATACTTTTAAAATAATACATGAACAAGCACACTGATCGAAATGTTGTAACGTTCAACAGGGCTTTAAAGCAACTGACTGAAGGGACAAAGATAAGCTAAACATTTTCAAGGCTTTTAAGGGAACTCAGTTATATTATATTAAACATATTAGGGGTAGCTTAATTCAAAAGTTAAAAGAAAAAAAAAGAATCATAGATGATAGACTGTATTTTGTGTCGAAAATTAAAAACAGAATTTCAATACGCTCCATTTTCATGATTTTGAAGGGTTAAAGCTATAATATACAGTAGTGGGACAAATATTTTGGTCAAGTTTTAAGCTGTCAGAGCAAGATATTTTGAATGAAGAACTGAAAAGGAAGACAATAAAAAAAAAGTAATTCCGCGATAAGGGAAACATTTTATGAACTTTAGATATTAAAAGTCGGTGTGACAGAATTTTTGCCACGATGAGAGTTGTCACACAAATTTTTTTTGAAAAACGTTTGGGAATTGCAACAAAGACCCGTTTTCACAAACGTATTATTTTAATTATCGAAATAAACAACGGCCTGCGTTCCCTTTCATAAACAAATTAATTATAAATCGAATCACTACTCAACCGTATGTTTTATAATAATAGTAACTTCGTTACAGTTAATAGATGATACATAATAATTATTAACCTCAAATATACAAACACAAAGTTGACCAGCTAACGTCAGGGTGTCGAATTTGGGTGTCGGTGTGCGCGCGCTTCGTAAAAATTCACTCTGATAATTTTTCCCTAACGCGCCAAAAGAATTATAACTTCAAAAATGGAATCCAGACCAGGAAATAAAATGTAGGATCGAACAAATGAGAGCAACCTTCCAAAAACTTAAAAAATTCCTGACGGATAAAAACTTGAACCTGGACTTCAGATGCAGGATGATAAAAGGCTACGTGTGGTCCACCTTACTATACGGAATGGAAGCATAGACGTTGAAAGTGCCATTTATAAATAAGATCGAAGAATTCAAAATCTGGACTTTGAGACGAATGTCCTGGGTAAAACATATAAAAAATGAAGACATCGTTAGAAGAAACGCTCTAACTTTTTGAAAACATTAGAAAACATCAGCAGAAAAAAATTGTCCTGGCTAAGAAATATTCGTCATTGAATAGAAATAAAGGACTTCCACGATTAAAGGAGAAAAATAAACTAAAAGACAATTTTACGTCAAATAACACGCAAAAAAGCATTCATTCATTTTGCAATTGACTGATAGCGGCCGTGTCAAAGAGAACCCACATTTTATACAAAATTTGGAATTTCTGGATACTAATAAACGGAGAAGAAGAGACTAACAGACAATTCTACGTCAAATAAAACGGAAAAAACCATTCATTTATTTTGCAATTGACTGATAGCGGCCGTATCATGGAGAACCCACATTTTGTACAAAAGTTGGAATTTCTGGATACGAATAAAAGGAGAAGAAGAGACTAACAGACAATTCTATGTCAAATAAAACGCAAAAAGGCATTCATTTATTTTGCAATTGACTGATAGCGGCCGTGTTAGAGAGAACCCACATTTTGTACAAAAGCTGGAATTTCTGGATACGAATAAATGGAGAAGAAGAGACTAACAGACAATTCTACGTCAAATAACACGCAAAAAAGCATTCATTCATTTTGCAATTGACTGATAGATGCCGTGTCAGAGAGAACCCACATTTTGTAAAAAAGTTGGAATTTTTAAGCTTTTAGCTCGAGTGAGTCCATATCCATAAATAGTGTGTGTTGTTAACAGACTAGAAAATCGCGCTTGTAGAGCGAACGACAATCGGTGATTCTACATGTTATTCTGTGGTCCTATAAGTTATCAGTGTACCACTCTTTCTTAAAGATTTGCCATCTGTGTTGATCGTTTTTTTTTATTTTTTTTTTCGGCAATAAAACATCGCTTAATGTATAGTTCAATAAAACCCAAATTAGGGTAAAAATTCATATGTTTCTCGCCTGTTTTTAATATAACTGACTCATTAGCATACTGAACCAGTTTTTGTTTCTAGTATCACGACATGTAACGTCCCTCTAGTGTTGTGAGCGAGCAAAGTGTTAAGACCTTGCAGATGAATTCGTTTTTTTAAAAGTTAAAAGGCAACCGGTGTGTGCCAAACTACCAAACAAACTTTGTCTTACGCCTTGTCACGTATAGTGTCTCATTGTGGAACGTTTCCGCTACAATCTATCCAGTCGTGTTGTTATATTAGTTATACACAACAATGTTATGTTTCTGGCAAGATTTGTTGCTTCTTGCGAGAGAAATTTAAACCAAAGATGTGTTATGGAAATTTTATAGCGGTTAAAAAATGAACGTTTCTGCCTGAAGCATGCTTAAATTTAAAAAAAAAACAGGGGCAAAAAAACAACAAACAAAAACACAAAATTATTTGCAATGATTGTATTTGGTTGCTATTAAATATGTAGAGTTTTTTTACCTTGCTTTTCATTGCCAAGTTAAAAAAAATATATTTCATTTTCAAAGCACAATAAAAAAAAAGAGTTAGTTTGCCATCAGCGTTGTGAAAAAATTACATTTATATTTATTGCGTATATCGATTTTTTTTGGGATCACACTGCTACAGCAAAACACTCAAATAATTTTTGTTGAATTACTAGACGTCTTTATTTAGATTAGTGAGACTACTTTTCACTTGTACCATTCGTCCAGTTTAGGTATAATTACTTTAAACAGTTTTCGGAACTCGAAGAAAGTGTTCATTTTACCTGTTTGCATTTGTGAGGCGTTATAAGTTTTATGTTTTTACTATGATGTACAACATACCAAGAGTATCTCCCGTATACGTTTGTTTTAGCTGGTACGCCACTAGTTTGGCCTTCGCTTTCACATAAGACTACATAATTTTAATTGAGGCGCCGGTTGTATTTTTTTTCCTAGCTTGGTATACCGCTATCTTAATCCCATTCCACCACATTGGCATGAAACTACCCTTTTCTTACTCAATAAATACTGTTACACGGTCGTAAAAACTTCAGACTTGGTTTTGCTTTTGGTATTGTTGAATTACTGATGTATTCTGCCCGTATTTTACAATTATTACACGAAATTACTAAAGAAGCATTATACGATGACAAGTGAAACGTCCAGTATGCTACTAATAAAATCAATACATTTTTATACTACATTTGAATAAAACATTTTTAAAAACAAACAGAAGTGCCGTTCATAAAGTTACGCATAAATTCAGTATAAGCTAAATAAACAGTAATATGAAAAATGTCCAAAGCAGGTCGATTTTTTATTTTAATTTACTATTTTTTAAAATAATAATCCATCATACAGGAAGAATAACCTTTGAGTGATGACAACATCACTAGTTCTTTTTTAATGAAACACCCCTTTTTTTAATTTGCAGATTTCGCTTGCTGAGCTAATTCCAAAAATGTATCACAAAATAATTCAAATTGGTACAGGGTGGACAAAACGCAAAAATTTCTTATGACAATTTATTATTTACAAAATAATTGATGAAGACTATATGTATACTCTAACAAAAACAAAGCAAGAAAAAATTGCAGTAAATGTTTAAATTGTACTCCATTGCCCACTTAAAAGTTACTTAACTTGGTAACAAATTTGTCTCTAACATTTTGTAGCATAGCGGTTTTCACGTTCTGCATTTTTTGCCTGATTCGGGCTTTTAGGTCACGGATATTGTCAGATTTATCTTATAAAAACAAGTCTAACGGGTTAGATCAGGTGATCTAGCGGGCTATTTCACTGTTCCTCTGTTTCCGATCCATCGATCTGGAACTGTTTTGTTTTAAAACTGACGCAGAGCTATAGAGAAATGTGGCGATGCGATGTTGAAACCATATTCTGTAGGCAATTAAAATATCAGGAAAAAGCTGGGCCAAATTAGAAATTTATGTATTTTTTTTTAGAAATTCCAGATAAAAATTTTCTGTTAATTTTCATCAAAAAAATATGGACCAATAATTGTATTTCTCACAATACCAGCCCATCTTATGGCTTATGCCCTCAGCTGTGTTCCCTGCTAGCTAGTTTTCTTTCAAACAGGTTTTTTCATGTGGTGTTTGATGGAGTTTCATCTGACTCTTTACTAATAGATGCTGGTGTTCCGCAGGGATTAATTCTAGCTCCAACACTATTTCTACTTTGCATTAACGACTTGTTGGAAACTACTTCATGTCCAATACCCAGCTGATGATAATAACTTTCATACCGCTTTCTCTTCCAGGGCTCCTATATTTGCCCGTGAAACCAGAAATGAACGAGGAAGAAATGTCAAATCACGTGAGGACCATTGCCAAATGTGCATTCCAAAAACTTAGCTTTCTGTTTCGTGCCAAGAGCTATTTCACTTTCAGTCAGCTGCTTATGATCTATAAGACACAGATCCGACCTGTCTTGGAATACTGTTCCCATATTTGGAGTGCGGCATCTTACAAACTTACAAACTCGCTCACTTCTCTGGAACACCGTAGAAAAGTTAGAGATTTTTCTCTATTTTATAGATATTTTCATGGGCGATGCTCTTTTAAAATATCAAAAATCGTTCCTCCTCTAGTAGTTTCTTCGATTAACCCATTAAGTTTAGACTTCACACCCCTTCGTGGTCACTTTGAAGACCTGCAAAACATCTCTTTCCAAAGACTCGCTCATTCAACGAACAGCGAGGCTTTGGAATACATTACCTATGGAGCTGTTACCGGAGGCATACAACCTCTAGAAATTTAAGAACACCAATTTTTACCTTTTTTTCTTGGTTCTTACTATATCCTCTGAGCATAACAGGATTTTTTTTTCGTGGGAACCAGAACAAAAAAATACGTAAATTTTTTGTGATCCTTGCGTATGGTATGTTTTATCCAATTTTTATCCATGTACTTTATAAGGATGATATTGTGCCTTTTTAAAAATATTTGAAACTGAAGACATTTTAATATTTAAATCCTTAGATAATTTTCGCACTTTACGGTGTGCATCGTCTACTGCCGACAAAATTACATCTTGTAGATTTTTTTTTTTAATGAAAATAGTCGCAAAAAGGGTAGACCTATCGTTTGGGCCGCGGACGGCCCGCACTGCGACTATTAGAAGGGGAAGGGATTATAGAAATGAAATGATTGTGGACACGCTTTTTAAAAAGTTGCAGGTCATAGTTCTCTGGAAAAACTGATTTTGGAAGCTTATTCCATTCCGTAGCAGCCCTCTAAAAGAAGGATTCTTAATGAAGATTGGTCATTGTAGTGTCAATCTTGAGAGTAAATGGGTGAGACTGATCAGCGTGCCGAGTTCTTCGGCCGAATGTGGCCAATGGTGGTACAAGAGTTTTTATTTCTCTGGAGCATCTGCCATGGAAATATCTGTAGAGCAATGACTGGTCTGCAACTCTTCTTCTATGTTCTAGAGGGTGAAGGGTATCTGTGAGAGTTGAGCTGTTTATCAAGCGAATGGCTCTTTTCTGAATGGAATCTAGAAGACGAAGAGAATGCCTTGGTGCTGAAGAATTGATAGAGAGAAGAGTTTTTATAGCCTCGCGGTTTTCATATCTTTATATGTTTATGCACTTTTCTTATTTAATATTCTGAATCGCAGTTTTAATAAAAACAACTTATTTATCATTTTGTAATGAAACAAAAAATAAAACAGCGTATCAACAAAAAACGGAAAAGAGTCCAAGTCAATTATTATTACTTTAAGTCCAAAAAGAGCACTTTTAAGTATGCGAGAGAGATATTTTTTAAACACTTATTAACATTAACGGGAATCAATCGATTAAAAACACGAGATTTGTATACTTTTTATGAAATTTCCACTATTTTTTATATTAAGACTAAAAGCATCATTGATCATATGCCTAAATACTCCATTTTAATATCATTCTAATGATGTGCCTCTCATGGTATATTTTTTTTTAAATTAAGGGGTTGTGGAAATAAAACGAAGGGGGTTGACAAATGACATCTGTATCGTAAAAAAGTGTCCTCTTTGGAACAAAAATCGACGTGTCTCAGCATTTTCTTAAATTCTTATGAATACTGCTAAATATCGGGGTGGACTGTTTTTCAGTGGCCCACTCTGTATAGAAACTTTTAAAATTAAATGTTCATATAGTCTCATCGAAGTTCTAAATGTCTATAAAAAGGTTAAAAAAACTATGATAATAAACATTTACAGTTGCGTTCACATCAATATAAAAAGTTTTATTAGCAATTTATTTTTGGGATGAGAAAACTTTGAGATCTCGATTTTAGAATAAATCAATAAAAAAAAGAGACATGACAGCTCAGTAAGCTTTTCAATATATTTAATTCAAAGGTTTCTGACGATTTTTGCTACACAAACGCCTCCGCATTGCGACCCCTTCCTATCAAGGGACAAGGTCGAATAAATTAATTATTATGGGTGAGCGGGACAATGGATTGTATTAAAATTTTAATTGTGTTATTAAATGTATGGCAAAAGGCTGTTTTAATTATAACGTTTAACTGTTGCTCTCTTGTCTTTTGAATCTATGTCATCGGAGGTCTTTTGAACGGTCGTCCGATTTTGGAAGCTTAATGAATTTTGCCGGTGTTTCTTTGAGCCGTTATCAAAGACAAACTTTAAAAGCTTAAACACTTAAAAAATATTAATTTATCTAATTGATAAGGTGTAGAGCGTCTCGCTATTAAAATTTTACGGTTTTTTTAAAAAACTTTTTTTTCACACAAAAAAGGCACTAAATAATCTTCTTTATTGCATAGCCCATAGCAAAAAAGAAATCGATAAAAGAAATTTAGTCTTCGCTAAATAAAACGAAACACCAAAATTTAATTTTGTGATTAAACCATGCATAGACAGATTGAGATAAAGAAAAATAACAAATAACGGTTTATTTTATCAATGCTACTACTTTGTTACTACATTTTCTTTTATTTATTTATTTATAAACGGGGAAATCCCCAATTCGGTTGATTACATATGCAAATTAACAAAGTAAATATAAATCCTTAATACTAACACTAATACTAATGCTAAGATAATATTACTAGAATAAAAAACAAAACAAAAACATTTCTGACTAAGGTAGGCAGAAACAGATAAATATTTAAACAATAATATCTGTCAATTGAGATATAAATGCACTACGAGTATCAAAGAAATCAAGCGAGTGGTTATGCTGGTTCGCTAGGCTGCTGGATCTCGAAATGAATGTGTGTTGCCCGTAATTGGTCCTGCTAAAAGGTATATTGAAGGTAATAGTTGAGCGAGTGATCCTAGGTGGGACATGGATACCGATTTTATTGAGTAGTTGGGGGCATGGTATAAACGAATTTAAGATGTCGTACAGTATTTTCAAATCTTTCTGCTTGCGTCTGGTTGTAACTGACATCAGATTCAACTCGGATCGCAGATTTTCATAGTCAATGTTTGATGTACTGATCCCTTGTTTAAAAGCTATATAGCGCAAGAATTTATGTTCTACTGCTTCTATTTTAGTTATATAATTTTGGCAATAAGGTGACCAAATACTTAAAGCATATTCTAAATGAGTTCTTATTAAGGAACAATAAAGTAGCTTAAGAGTGTGGGTGTTCGTGAAGTCTTGAGTGATCCTTTTCACAAAGCCTAAAAGTTGGAGCGACTTGGTGATCATATTTGATATTTGATCATATTTGATATTTGATCATATTTGATTACACCACAGCGTTTCCTTATCACACTATTCCTTATTTTATCCATCGGAGTCGCTTCAACTAAACTTTTAGATATTCATTTACGTAGCATTGATCTTACTTTCATTCATAAGTATAGGGACCAGCACTCCTCTATGCACAGCCAGTCGTGTCATTTTTAACATTTGTTTCCCAGCTAACAACCTTTACTCACTATGACATTCAAACTTTCCGTATCTCGTTCCAACTTTAAACTTGTGTCAATCTTTTTTGTTTAATCATCACTTTGCACTTTTAAATGCCCTCGTGTGTCTTTAAAGGGCTTTCGTGTGCGTTTGAGATGTCCGGAAACACAGAAACGTTAATAAATAATTTGAGCAACAATAATGGCAGATAGAGGCAACAATGCAATCAAACCCATTCAAATGTCCATACATAAATCGAAAAATCCTTTAATCTTATGCCGGGATTCGCATCTGTGCGTTAGTAAATCTGTGGTTACGTGCAGGAATTTAACAACCAGTTAAATAATTAAAAGAATTAAAATTGTTCAACAAAACAATTTGACTACATTAAACTTTTATATACATAAAAGGGTTACAATGGTACATAAATCAACTAAAATAAGGGAAAAAATATAACTTAGGCTGTGTGTCCCAGCAATGGCAATCTCAAATTGCAACCATCCATATGGAACCATTAACCGGTATTTGTGGCACCTTGTATCAACAGTAGGACTTCTTGTATTAACAAAGATTATTCCGTTGGTTTAATTCAATTACCAGAGTATGCCTAATGGTTTTGCTAAGGGAAAAATTCCCGTTACATGACCTAAAATTGTACATTTAATAAATCTTTGACCAACTTTGGATTCACCGTAGTTTTTTTGGTACCTTAACTTGTGAACTGTGGGCTCGTTTGGGATTAGCTGACTTGCTGAGTTGCCGGCAACTTGAAGGCACCATGCATGTATCGACTTCGAATAAAGTGCAACACGCTGTGATTTTTTATAAACGACGCTTTTTTGAATTGGATATGGATCCAAATTGGCAGTTAATTCAATAAAAGTAATTAACAAAATTTTAAACAATTGGGTACTTACTTTACTTTTCGTGTCCGACTCATACGATATCTTTCCAAAAAATAACGACTTCAATAGCCTTGTCGTTACATAATATAAGGTCTCTGTGAGTGCATCTTGGATTTGGCCTCACGAACTCAGCACATCGTCGTTTTCCGGCAGCATTCCCTACTTCAGCAGATTTGTCTTGCACCTTGCCACACCTGTTCTTCTGGGCAAATATCTGTTGGGTCCACCTAATTATGTGGTTATTTCCTTGGGACCCCTCGAGTATTTGTGATCTAGTCATGAAGCTCTTTCGCGATCTTGGGCGTCGATTGGCTGGCTCGTGTTGATGCAGAGGATGGCGTGCATCTGTTTCCTGTTTCGGCACCTGTGGCGACAGCTCTTCGCACTGATGGAGGCGCTACACCAATGAGGGGGTACAAACTCTGAACTGAAGTTGGCTTTAGACAGCCTGTAACGATTCTTGCTGTCTCGTTGATTGCGATGGGGTAGAACTACTTTCTCTATATCTTATTACGTTGTCGTTAAATGCGTGGTGCTTGAACAAAGATACATACAAACAAAAACAAAAATTTAAAAAGTAATTAATTAGAGTAAAACACCATATCGTAACCTCTTTTATGAATATGACAAAGGTACAGACACACTTCTGCTAAAGTTTTAAAATAATAAAGATAATAACATTATTTAGTTTAAGGAATATTGTAAAAGAGTAGTTGCACAATTTTTTTAACGTATGGATTATTTAATGAAATATTTTTAAAAATATAAAGTGTATAAACATTAAATTTGAATTGCAGGTTGCCAAAAATGGCACGACTGAAAGAAGTGAAGGCTCAGCAGGTGGATCAATCGTCGATAGAAACAGCAATAATTCCCCGCGCGATGCAGAAAGCCAAATTGCCACCATCGAATCCCATCCAAGACCAATGACCATTCCGACCGTAACATGTGATCTAGCTTCGGATATTTCCACCAGCGACAATGCCGAAAACACGCAGGACGGTCAAGACCAAAAAGACACCTTAAAGGTAAGTTTCCAATACTTTATACATTACTGTTGGTATAGAATGTTGAAGCAATTTCTACTGCTTCAAAATAAAATCAAATTTTTTTTTTAAATATTTAAATTCTATTTTAATTCGTTTAAAAACCACGTTTCATTTAAAAAATAAATTGTTTGTTTATGAAACCTGTAAAAATTTTTGGCCGACAATGGACCACGTAAAATAACTTATGATTGTTTCTCCTTCTTTTCTTTCAGTAGTATTTAATTGTTTTTTCCTACTTTTTTAAATAATTTTCATTATTTTCGTGCCTCTTATGATCTTGATTCGTAGCATTTCTGTTTTGGGATTTTTGTCAAAATAATTAAGTGTACTTTTCGTCAGTCTCTCCTTGTCAACTCTGTAAAGTTTCACTTTTCTTCTTACCATTGTGACTGTTATTTGTTTTTGTGAAAATCGCTTATTATTTTGATTCCAGGATTTACTAGAATTTTATTTTTGTGACACATTTTATTATAATTTAATACAATTTATGCATTTAATATTTTTTCTTAAACTTTTTATTGCAATCTTAACAAAACTATTTTGCTACCGTAATCTATTATATGCTTACGTGAAGTCTGATCTTTACTATTAGTCTGCACAATATTGTTTTACAAAACATTGACCGTAAAAAAGACGATTTTTTTTTTGGACCTACATACTGCCAACAAGTCGATAATATTTATTACGTTGTGGATATTTTATGTCCCGTTTAAAGTGCAACCATGACTAATTATTATTATATTCTGACAAGTGGTGGATCGTAAAATATTCGACTGAGAGTTAAATTTAATAAATGATAGTTGTAGGAGTAACTATTTTATTTATGTTAAGAAGTAAAATTATTTAATATTGTATTAAAGATTTATTATTTTTTAACGTGAAATAAAATTCACTTTTAACCTATGTATGTCATTAATATAGTATAAAATAATTTTTTAATCCCTTACTTTCTTAAATAAAAAATATTAAAGCCAGGAAATTTTTCGTAAATGGTATAAATTTTTTTGTAGCCATGTTAAATGAAACCTTTTATTTTCTGTAAACAGACATATTTTTACTAAGTTTTTTGAAAATATGATGCCTGGATTGGCGAATTACATGCGATCAAATTTAAAAAAATGGTGGACGCACCAAGCTATAAGTGCCTATTCGCGATTCAAACGTGGCATTCGTGCCATTCTCACACAGACAAAGCAAATAAATCGTAACCGTTTTTTTAAATAACACTGCTTTTGTGTATTTGCTGCAGTATGATTAGTTAATTTTCCATTACTATTTTTAAAGTCATTTTCTCCCTACTGTGCAGAAATCGTAACTTTCGGCCCGCGACGCAAAACGAAGTTGCCGATTTCCGCCTACAGTAAGAAGAAAAATAGTATACACTCCACAAACATTAAAAAAAATGTCTCAGAACACATGTTTGATGTCCTCAGCTTTGCCTCGGTCAACAAACGTATGCTATAAACGTATAACTAATTCATTCACTATTTTTTCTTGGACTAAACACACGCACGCACGCACCCACACACACACACACACAGCAATAAAATTGGTATCTTATTGCTTTGCTGTCAGTTGCATAGATGTAGAACGTGCATGTTTAATTATTATTTTTGTTGTCAGTGCAGCCGAATCCCTCGCAATGTACCAACTTTGAAAGTTTTATTGACGCTCCGTGATTGATTTCGCGGTTTGGAAATTATTCATGAATTCATTCGAATATGGGGTCAATTTATTTTTGCTTTTAACGGCTTTCGGCAGACCATTACTAATTCGTTTGCTAATTTTTCACTTGTTTGTTTGATTGAAGAGGACAGTGATTGATAACGTTACTTGTTTTTGCTATCAGTTTGGTGTCGGTTTAACCTGAAAGAATTTAAATTAAAAATGTTTTCATTAAACTAAAAATACAAATAATGCCGAATAGTACAAGTGCACATATCAGGACAAAAAGTAATGGGACTGTAAGTTGGCTAAGTTGAAAAAAAGAGAACACAGTGGCTAAATAATTTGAGGCAGTGGTATGGGAAAGTCTACAGTAAACTAAAGTGTTAAAAAATCGATTAAATATTTTATAAGTAAAGAAGAACGAATTATTGTGCTTATTCATGTGTGTTTTTAATGTCTTTGTTTTGCTAGTAAATAATCATTGCCGCATTCCTTCAATACAAATCACCCTTATACCAATCATCCCCTTATATCGTTACAGCGTTGTTCGCCTCATCAAATTTGGTTGATTGCGTGATATTTCACATCGAACTTTATCACTTCCAGAGCTTCGACAAACTTCCGCTCAAACACACATACACACTAGTCGCAATTAATTGCAATTAAATATCCGATAAAACGTCGTAGATGGTTCGAAGATAACCACCTGTTCGTAATATTTGTCGACTTTGGGTTGGAAACTTTCACAAAAGTTTAATACGTATTAACTTTGTTCGTAATAAGAATCAAATTATTTATTATGAAAAACAAGGTGCAAAATATTTTAAGAACCCTGGTAACTTTTACGTTTTCTTCAATTAAGATTAAAAATCTTCTTACTCATTTCTGGGTCATCAACTTTAACTCTTTTAAACTATACATATAAAATGCTTTGTCCTGAATTAATGACGCTTGCCGTTTAATTTGTATTAACGTAAAAGTTTGGTTTTTTCTTTAATGCTATTAACTTTTAATTTCTAATCCTAAATGATGTTAAAAAACGACCCTTTAGTATGCCACACATATCCCTAGAAGGCCACCGATACGGATCTTCTCTGAAGTTTCAAAACATTTCTCTTCAATTACCAAAAGTCGCGACAAAAAATACATGTGTGGAATTTACTGGACGAATTTAAACGAAAAAATAGGGACGCACCAATAAATCGAATTTTTCCTTGAACCTAATTCACGCACGTGTGTTTACTTCGACAGGCGAATCCAATTTAGCAAGTAACACGCGGTGAAAATTCCATTATATTAAAGTGGAAACTCAAATAGATGCAAACTATCCGGTAAGAGATAAATTTGTTTTGGGTAAAAAAACTCCAAGGAAAATTCAAACGTGGAGAACTTATACAAATAGTTAACTTTTTGCTAGAACGTTGGATAATCCAATAGGGTTAAAAATAAACTCACCTCCTTTTTTTCCTTATTTAAATTTTTGGAACTTTTACTTTCAAACAACTAGGAAATTCAATTCATTGCAGTTTGAATTTAACATTTAATATTGGTATTTTAGTTTTGATTTAAATTTTTATATTGACATGATCATAACCAAAATTTATTGACTTAAAATTTACCTGCTATCCAAAAAAATACTTTTAATTATTGTTAAATCTACAAAACGTTGCGAAAACTAACAAAAATTAAATTTTTCAATAAGGCCCCAATGTTTTCCAATAATGTGTTGTAAAGCAGTTGGATTGCCTCGACGCTCATATTATCGTTTTCTTAATGCTTAATCCTATTAGAAATCTCCAAGTTTTCCTTGTATATTTGGCACATGGGACTATTTTCCATCCCCTTGAAGATCACACACTTAGATATCAAGTAGTCAAACCCTCTAATTCTGGATTGCGGTAAGAGGAGTAAACCAGCCTCCACATTCTCGGCAAATACTCGGCGTGTGCCAGTCTAAAGCTGACTAAGCTGGTTTCAGATTTTCTCGAGCTCGAGCAACTAGGTCATTTACCAATTTTCTTATTATCCATAGACCAATTTTGACTTAACCTGGCAACTCTGTTCTCTTTATAAAGCAATGGTGCAGTGACTGGTATTCTATTGCTAAATCCAGCTTTCTTTAACCATCTTCTAACTGTTATAGAAGACATTTTGATATTGCAGACAGCGTCTAGTTCATTTCCGACCACAAAACTAGTGACAGTCCTGATTCTTAAAGCGTCTCTGTCGTTTGTGCATTGTTTTCACCCTTGCCCTGGCATTTTAAAATAATTTTTCACCTCATTCATCGTTTTACCATACGACTTATTGTGGAACGATTTTTACCTAACAAAGTGTCAACATAACTTTGACAATATCCCTCATCCAATAAAACTGAGGACCGCACTACCTCTTGTTTGGTTAAATTTTTGCTCGATTCATTTTTTCAATTTTTTGTGATTAAAAATTTAACAGCCCACCACAAAAACGTATTAATTTCAGAAAAGGAAAAATTTTAAGCTTACTTTTAACGAAAATATATCGCAAGTACTGCAGAAGATTGTAAATCTTCTAACAAATTCTTTAAAACTGTAAATCTTAACGAATTGTTATAAAGTTGTCATTAACAGCGAGACAAAATATGCATTATGTTAGGTAAGTGCATAAGGGTTCTCTTACACGAGCTTGTATTTTCGTTTGTTTAAATACAAACAAAAGTCCAAATCATTTTCTTATCCTTAATTTCATCATTTAAATACCTTACCAACCGTTATTAAATGCGTTAATTTTAAAAAACATTATGGTCATTTTTTTAACATTTTACATTCTTAATTTTAGATGTAGGCTAACAATTTTTAGTTGCATCAAATGTAAAAATGAAAACCTTTTACCAGATTAACTAAAATTAAAAAATGTTTTTTTCCGACTTATATTTATTTGCTGATGATTTTCCTACAGTAGTTTTTTTTATTAAGTTACCTAATAAATCCCTTTGGTCGTCGGTTTCAGTATGTACACCGCATATTTTTAGTAAAACTGTCACATCCTTCCAATGTGAAATTTTCCAAAAAAAAAGAGAGAAATCTTTCGGTATCTAAACTTGTACAACTCAGTAGAGTGATCGACTTAGATAAATGGCAGTTCAGATATATCGAAATCCATTTGCATTTTCTAATTTTAAACGCATACATAAAACTCGAAATGTATTTTCCGTCAGTTTGATTTCGCAAGTGTAACCTGTCACTTTCTTGAACGAATTTCGAGTATTTAGAGCTAAATTACTTTCGACATTCCAAACATTGAAAGTATTTTATATTCTTGATATTGAAACTAACGTGTTCGACTAATCATGTTGAAATATAAATAAGTATATAAAACTATTTCTTACCTTAATAGAACAAACCATAATATATTTATTTAAAAACAAATACCATGAAATACAATAAAAATTGGAAACAAAAAAAAACAATAAGTAACTAACAACGACTGGTTTTCTACTCTCATAATTTTATTTAATCCTTTCTTAAGCTTTTAGAACGGTTTAGCCTGGATGCTGAAGTAAAAACTGACCATACTGTGCGAAACTATTTTCTATTTTCTTTAGGTTAAAGACTGGGCTATCTGTTTTTTGCAATATAATGTTTTGCTGTTTGTTCTTTTATTACATTGTCTAAAATGGACCAGTTTCCTGCTTTAATAAACACAATCAATCCTTTCTCTAATGGCCAAAAAGGCTTCAGATAGAAGTCAGTGGACAGCTGTAAGAGATAAAACAATTTTATAGTCAGCTTTTGCTGTTTGGAGATAAACAATATGAGATTTGTTGATGGTGATCCATTTCAACTAGTCAGTTTACCATTATCTGAAATATGTAATTCGAAAATCAAAATTTAACCAAGAGAAACAATTTTAATCAGAACTTTTTGCATTTGCATTTGCATTGTACAGAGTAAATGACACAAAAACAAAGCATATGATAAGAATTAAAGATAAATTCCAAAATATTAAACGGATTGAGTGTAAGAGATTTTGCTAGGACTTTTTCCCTCATACTATTTCAACCAATGAATTTTCAAATTTTGACTAATAGTGTCAAAATGACAGCAAAAATTTTTCCTATCATCCGTTGTGTTTTTTTTGACAATATCTCTTACAAACATACTTTCGTAATTGATTTTTGTGTTTAAGACAGCTCTGGACCTTTGTCATTTGACGTTAAATGTCAAAATACCAATTTGAATGTTTTTGGTATAAGTTTATTCGAACAAATTTAGAGCAATATTTATAATATAATAGCAACGGGATTGGCCACACCAAGATCGAGGTCCTTCACAAACGCCCCATCAAAATACAATTGGCAAGATCCCGAAAAAGACCTTGATAGGAAAAAACTACAAAATAAAAATACCAACCAGAGAAAACTGGTTAAAGAAAACACCATTGACCAGCCCAGGAGTAAAACGATGGTACACTGACGGATCAGGGTACCATGGACGCAACGGGGCAGGTGTGTTTCGAACATCCTGCAACCAAGGAATAGCATACACCTGGAGAAATACGCCTCGGTCTTCCAGGCCGAGGTCTATGCCATACTTAGATGTGCTACGCAACTGACAGAAAACAGAGTGTACAACAGTGAGATTGATATTCTCACCGATACAGGGATAAATGGCAACATGGAATGCAAATACTGGCTGCAAACCTCAGGACAGCTGATGAAAAAACCTTTTCAGAAGAGGACAGGTGCACTCTGGACGATGAATCGGAGTAGGCTGAACAGCACACTTGACCTGCTTACTAGCCACAACGCAATAATGGCGCACCTCTTCAAACTTAGGCTGTTACCTGAGAAAAACTGCCGAATATGCGGCTAAAAGAAAGAGAGCAGCATAAATATTCTGTGTTGCTGCCCGATGCTAGTGGTCTACATGTATCAAACCTGGGGCCGCAAGATAATAAATTCAAGTGATCTAAATGAGACAGGACTAAATCCCAAAGTTTGCCAAAACCAACAGACTGGAATTCTGATGCCCTAAACACACAGCGGTAGTCACAGAGGATCGAAAGATCTAGGTGACATAGGTGCCTATACCAATGGCCCAACCGCAAAAATGTAATGTAACGTATAATATAATACTCAAAAATACAGTTACTTCTAAAAACTCAATTTAAAGAAAATTTAAGAAGTTCTGTAGTGACAGGAAGTATGAATCACGCGCTGATACACAAGTGAGCACTCGTTTCAAAATTTTAACTTACTACGCATGAAGAAATCTAATCGTTAGGACTATAAAGATATTAAAAGATATGTAAGAATATGTAAGATATGACATACCATACGGTATTACTCTCATACCCAATCCTTATCTGACCACGGTTGTTTCGGGAAATACCTCTTCGAGCAAGGTAAAGTGGAATCCGAAGAATGTGGAAGATGCTGCACATCCATTGTTCATGTGTCCTAAATGGAAAGAGACGCGAACGCAGTACAAAACAACAAATGAAAGGTCTTTGATTGCAGGCAATATGATGAAATGTCTAATACACTCCGAAAAAACATGAAGGAAAGCTTATTAAGTTATAGGGCTTATTATAGAAACCAAAGAGAGAGAAAAAGGGTAAAGATTAATGATTGAAAGAAAGCCTTCATACTAAAGTAATGCGCGACCGGATGCCGGTGTAAGGAGCGGAAGACGAAGGAGAGGTTTTAGTCGGTAGGAATCCAACACCCCGAAAAGGCCGTGGTCTCAAAGATTTTCTCTCCTCCGGCGAAAAAAAAGGTTGGAGTGCAAAATCCCATTAGAATCTAATCCAAGCCAATCTGATAGTTTGCTTTAAATATAAAATATGTATAATCAAAGTGTTTTAAGTAATAAAATAAAAAAAATTTATTTGTTAATATTATTATACATATTATTAATTTTTTATTGGTAAAGTATGATATAGTAATGGTGAAATATTAAGTAAAGTTTCATTCCTTATTTCCTTAATTCTGTAAACGTGTTTTGTTAACTAGTCCCTGTATATATATTTTTTATGTTAGTGCTGTAAACGCCAAACAAGCTTGAACTGTGATTAAAGTAAACTTTCGTTTTGACACGCCAAATACAGAAACGATTTTCTACAACTAAGTATAAAAAAACATCATTTCGGAAGGATCACTTGGTAGGAGAAGTAATCGGCCAATCCTCCATTTATCAGTATCGATCAGAAGTCTGCGACAGATGCCAAGAAATATCTTTATGTCGATATACGGATCTTTTTATTTTAGTGTCGAATCGGGCGTACCTAATGCTGATAAATTTTTTTGTATACATTGATGAATGGGCTTGTAATACTGTAGGTATTTACTCTCCGTGGGCTTGATAAGGATTTGAACTGATATTTCGATAAATCTTTTGTCAAAGTTCATTTTCCGACAGGTCACAGTGATAGAAATCTTGTCGGAATAAAATGTGCTTCGATTTAGAAAGTATTTACAAGTTGCTAAATCACTTTTATTGTATAAATGCGGCTTTAAAATACCCATTTTATGTTTTAAAAAATTTGAACTTTTCACGATAACAAAAACTAGCCATTTTTCATTTACCTGCTATAACTCAGTAAGTATTTTTTTTTTTTATTTGAAAAATAAATTAAGAATGTCTCAAAAGGGTTTTTTCGACTGATAATTATTTATCCGTTTTTTTTCTGCTTTTTGTACTTGTTTATTCCTATATTTTTGCGTTAACATCTTTGCTTGTCGCTTTTATAAATAAAATAAATTCTTTTTTTTAACACGCTTATATTAGTTGTACCTATATCGTGTTTGCTTGCATGTATGACTGTAACTGACTCTTTGGCCTCAATTTTGTCCTACTTTAAGCGATCGGATTTAATTTAAACTTTGCACACTTGTCAAAGACCGACGACAATGCAATAATTCGATCAAAATATCCGATTATCCTGATTACTTTCGCCAGAATTCATAAATTTCTTCAGGGATCCTTTGCATGAGAGATAGAACTAGTGCATGAACTACGCATGTGCGCAGAACAAATATTAAAACACCTCATCGCATCGCCCGGGTTCGATTCCCGGCCAAAGCATTCTTTTTGTGCTTTTACCATTTAATACATGATTTTTTTAAGGAGTAAAATTAAAAAGCAAAAAATAAATTATATTTTAAAAAAACTAAAAAATACGCTTTTAGAGTTAATTAAACTAAAAATTGAAAAATATTTTTAACATAGGAATAAAATTATTGTTCTAAAAGTTTAGGGTGCTTTGTATGACATTTTTATACTAACACTGCGTTATAGAAGCACCCCACGCTTTTAGAACAGTGACATTAATTTTATCGTCATTAATTTTATTCTTATGTTTAGAATTATTTTTTACTTAGTTTGATTAACTTTAAAAGCGTGTTTTTTAGTTTTTTAAAACTAATTTTTTTGCTAGAATTTTAATCAATTTTTTTAACATAGTTAGTTTAGTTTTGTTGCATAAAAACTAGCTTGTAAGTTAATTAGTTTGTTTGACCAAAATAATTTCTTAATAATCTTTTATTTTAGAGAATTTATTACTAAATAAAATTAATTTAAGACATTGCAGTTAATTTAATTAAAAATGAGGTAATTTTAAAGTTATGACAAGAACGAATAGGGTAAATATTTAGAATTAGGGCTCAAAATTTTTTTTAACTTTTGGATAGAGTCAAAGTGTACATATCTTTTTTTTTATCAACATTAATAAATATAATTTCACCTACAGGGTGTTTCGAAATTCATGCGAAAAAATTAATTAAAATTATGATGAATCATTCCCATAAAAAAATTTCTTAGTGCCAGCCCCTTCCGAGATATCACCTCTAAAAGTTGGTGAGTAATGGCTGGGAGCGGACATTTTCAACATTTATCATGAATCATATTTTATTCTTGCATTTACCATCTTTACTGTTTTCCACTTCCAATACGTAGTTTATTATACAATAAAGTATGAAAAGCATGATATTGTATTTAATTTTTTTTCACCGAATCTATTGGTTCCAGGAAAAAACTTTAGGATTAAGAAATGTGTTTAATTAAAGAGGGATTTTAAGAGTTCTTTTAATTCTAGAAAAATAAATCACGAAAAAAATATTTGATATTTAAAAATGCAAGGGGTGCTAAATTCAGTTTCATATAATGTAACAGGAATGTTGAAAAAATTTCAATGGTTAGTCCTTTGAGAGTGCAAAGCAAATTTGGTTGTAAGAAAGATCCATCACCTCCTGAATTTTTTCGTATGAATTTAGAAACACCCTGTATATAATAAATCGTTAACAATAATCAACTACTATATTTAATCCAAAAATTATGAATAGCGACAGCTATACATGATTAGAGTCGAGTGGTATGATATAGAAAACGTCGTATTCACTCATATGATATTCTCAACGATCATATTTGGAAAAAGCTCTTTATGCATCACGCCACATCCGTTCAACATTCAGAGTAGTTATATGCTTATGAATTAGGATTCACGAAGTTGTAGGTGTGGTTAACTGGTAGATTTTATAGCCCAAAATAAATGAATAGTTAGGTAGATGGATTAATGGATATTTAGATGGATGTATAAGGTAGGTATATAAATGTATTCATGAATGCATAAATTAATGGATAAATAGATATATAAATGAATGTACGAGAAGATGAATAAATGAGTAAGTAGCCAAATCCATGAATGTACTCGTATGAGTAGATGGATGAATATCTGTATAATTTCCACCTTGGTTAAGGCAATTACTGTTGACTTAACAATTTTAACAAAAAGTAGTGACAAACACTGGTCACTGTTCTAAACCTTATAAATAATTATTTTTTAAAAAAACGTTTATTTATTATACCTATACGATTTAATAATAATAAACGTCTTTATTTTTTTCATAATAAACATAAAAATAATATACTCGCACAAAAAAAAGAAATCACTTTGATTGAATATTATGGGCAAAGTTCAATTCAGTCGGAGAAGACTGCACTGAATAAAAATGGTTTTTCCACTTAACCAATAAAATGTCTCCACAATAATAACCGCCCTAAACCTGACAAAAAACGATGTTTTAAACGATTTAATTTCAAATAAACAAAAACTATAAAATAAAATTCAAACAAAAAAATCAAAATAAAAGTTACACTTATATCTTTCTAATGTTTTGTTTCAAATTAATATTTTTTTAGTTGCCTTTTAAATGTAGTTAAATTTTGTTTTTTTTTAAAAGTGTGCGGAAATATAAGTGTATGATGCGATTTGGTAGCTAAATGAACGTCTAAATTTTTGTGTTTTAAAAAAGGGAAGCCTTAAAGTGCCCTTAAATCTAATGTTTAAGTTGTGGACATCAGTTCTGTGTGTGATTTTTTGATTAAAATAAGGTTTCTTAATAACTAAAATCTTATGAATCATGCAAGCATAAAAATAGGATTAATGCTGCGGAGATAAGTAGTTTGAGAAGTATAGCCGGAGTGACTCGGCGAACATCGATCTCGATCAGATCAACAATGTTTTGAAAAAAGGCCAGGTCAAGAGTACCAACCACCGACGAGCAAGTATGAGTGCACTGATAACAGTAGAGGAAGCAAAAGATGTGTGTAAGAACCGTAACAAGTGAAAGGAAGTGGTCTCTGCCTACCCCTATAGGAAAAAGGCGTGACTTTATGCATGTATGTATGCGTAAATTAGGAGTAAAACGTTTTTGATTTTAAATTTCGTAAATTAGCCGAAAACTTGATTTTTGTTTTTTTTTATTATGTATTCGTCAAATTAAAAGCATAAAGGCTGTCTGTATAGTCAAATAAGGATAACACAAGTGTTTCGTAAAATGTAGCTTTAACTAAAGTTGTGAGAAAACGTCTGTTGCCATAAATTAGTTTTATTGCTGTGTAAGCAGGTTGTATGATTTTATTGATATGCTTTTGAAATCTTAGGTCCACATCCACAGATCCACAAACTTAAAAGGAGAATCCTGAGTAAAATATTTAGCCCCGTCAAGGAACCAAACATCGACCAATATCGAATAAGGACAAATGCGGAAAAACCGGACATAGTTAAATCCATAAAATCAATGCGCCTGAGGTAGGCTGGACATGTCCAGAGAGCACCTGACGACCGGTCAGAAAGAGACCGCTGAGACGACCGAGACTCAGATGGAGGGACAATATCCTAAGAGACCTTCAAATTATGCGAATATATGACTGGTAGGAGGCCATGCTGGACCGAGATCGTTAGAGGCAAATCGTTAACGCAGCCAAGACCCACAAAGGGTTTTAGAGCTACTCCGAAAAAAAATAAGGTCCACATCCACCCCTATGTATGTCCTCAGGCTGTTGCCTTTGGTGACACTTAAGCCTGTTGGCCCATTGTGTCTTGCCTATGTGGTTTTATATTTTGTACCCAATCCAGTACTTTCGTACCTTGTACAAGTTTTTTACTGGGTGAGAGCAATATAGTTCTAGATCGCCGGATAGCTGCCTAAAAATTTCCTGTCTTTTGCGGTCCAGTGCCCGCAGCTGTACAGTGTGAGTGTTTACTTAAGTAAATAGCATAATAAATATAATAATTTAGACATTTATAAGCAAGCAATGGTCGGCTGCGGTTTTGACGAAGAACTAAAGGTCTTTATTAATGAGAATACAAGCATCATCCAACTTAGTTTTGGGAAAAACTAAACCATGATGTGATAGGAAAAATGAACCTCCTCCGCCTTGACAACACGCAAGCACTCCGAAATGACCCTAATTACTTGAAAACATTTTTAGAGTGAGTTTGGTCTGAAGACCCTATTACTACGAATAAATTTAATTATTTTTTTAAAAGATTACAATAATTTTAAATAAAAACCATTCATGAACAGTACATCAATTCTTTTAATACCTAACTGTAACAATAAAATTATTATCCGGACATCGTAGAAAACTGTAAATAAATTAATGAAATATATATATAAAGCGTCTTTGGATTTTTTTTAAACCAACTACAAAATTTAATTATTACAAAGCACTATAAGTTTGATAAAAAGTAATATCCATTAAAAACTAATCTAAAAAAACTTAACATTAGCGTAGAATCAGCAACAAAGAAAAACTAATTATTTCTTTCCTTTAATCCTATTTTAATTTACTATTTGTATTGTGTAATTTATTCCATTTTCATTAAAATGAAACTGAGATTTTACTTAAATATAAAAAGTTGTGTAAGATCTTTTTTAATTTATAATTTTTTTTAAAAATATGTTTACCCTTTTTTTAATTAAAAATTAAATATCACAAAGAGGGGCCATAAAATAAAATATAAATAAGCCTCATTTGCAAGGTTAGTTGTAATATATTTTTTGTTTTACGTCGACGAGAGTTTTCAAGACAAATTTATTTGACAAAAATTTAAATAAAACAGTGATATTTTAAATTAATTTTTTTATTTTAGTGCAAAAAAACAAACAAAATTTAGGAATACCGTTGAAAGTCAAACCATTTAAGGTTTTTATTTAGTTTTAGAAACCTTCCGTCAAAGGCAAACATTTCTGTAGAAAATCAGGCATTTTAAATAAATAGTGTACTGTGCAAAAAACACAAAATAAGGTTCATGCCTTCGCTCTGGCATTTGCACTAGGCACAGCGGACCGCCCCAACATGTTATGGTTTATAATGCAACAGTTGCTAGGTACCTAAGGCACTATGAAGGTGTCAGGTGCGCTTTGCAATTTAAAATTATGCTTAAAATGTAGCTTTTTAAAATTAAATCATGCACATATTTCGTATCTTAAATTTAACGTGGAAAATTTTTTTAAACCTTTTCTTTTATTTCTTAAAAAATCAACATTTTGTCTCACTCTCTCTCTCTCTCTCTATTTTCCTTTTACTCTAGAGAGAATATGGTGACATCATGTCTCAATTGCTCCGATCGTAGTTCTCCATCCTTCTCTGTTTTGAGCTGCAAGAGAAGCTTCTTGCAGACCGTGACCAATGATTTCTTTAGTTTGGTCCACCCAGCGCGTCGAAGACCTTCCTCTTGGTCGTTTAGCATTGATTTTTCCCTCTACAATAAGTTTTTCCAGCCCATTCGTTCTTCTTGAAATGTGTCCAAAATACCGTAGGTATGATTGGTTTATCCTGGTTGATAGCCTCGTGGTAATTTTTAGTTTTTTAAGAATTAACACGTTGGTACGGTGTTCTGTGTATGATATTCGCAGCATTCTTCTGTAGGCCGACATTTCAAAAGCATCTATCATTCTTCGATTGGCCATTTTTAAAGTCCAGGTCTTAAAAGCATATGTGGCAATAGAAAAGATCAAGGAGTTTAATAACTTCAGTTTGTTGCGTTGAGATATTGCATTTTGTAATATATTATTTTAAAAGAGTAAACGAGGATTCCATTGCTTGCATCAGAATAAACGAAGCTTACACGGACTGGTTTAACATCGAAAATGGTGTTAGATAAGAATGTGTGACTTCGTCAAGGCTTTTAACTTATACACAGACGCAGACGGTTGTTTAAAAGATTTAAAAAGATTGCGTATGGATTGTGAATGAATGATTTGATCGGGAAATCGCTGCCTTCTTTACGCCATTAAACGGGTCATATTAGCACCATTTGAGGACCTGCAGACGATGGTTAATATTATGCATGATGCCTTAAAAATCAAAAAGAAAAAAGTCAATGTAAGCAAAACAATAGTTATGGTTTTTCTTAAAAAGAAGCATGACAAACTGCGAGGTGCTAATTGAAGGAGAAATAGTGGAAGAAGTGAATGAATATGTATTCTTGGGTTTAATGACGAAAAGCGACGAAAAATATGACTGTGATATTGAATGAAGGGTGTTGGCAGAAAAACAAATAAATGGGGTTCTTCATAACATTATGGGCAGCCAGAAAGTATCAAAAAAAAATCACGACTGGGTGTGCATAGAGAAGTTCTGGTCCCTAAACTTATGTAAGCTAGTGATTGTTGGGTTTGGCAGAAAAAGCTTAAAGTATTGTCGTATTGATCATCGATATACTTCCCTATTAAAAAACGTATACAAGCGGGCAACTGCATGTGTAAGGTAACATGCAGACACAAATAAACTTCACATCGAAAAAGGAGTTCGTCAGGGCGACACAATATCTCCGAAACTGTTTACCACCGTATTGGAATATGACTTTAAAGGAGTAAACTGAGAATAAATGGGCATAAATATCGACGGAGAGCTGTTGAGCCACACGAGGTTTGCTAATGACATTGTCATAACTGCCGATAGTATTGACGAGGTACAGACTATGCTGGAAAGCCTTCATGAAGTATGCAATTTGGTTTAAAAATAAATTTTACGAAGACGCAATGCATGACCTCTCAGTTGACGGTTGGAGTATTGAGCAGGTTGCCTCATATAATTATTTGGGATGCGAGATCAGGAATGGCCGAGATAATCACACCTGCGAGCTGAACAGGAGAATAGGCTTGGCGTAGGCGGCTTTTGGAAAGCTTTGGGATGTTTTCAAATCAAACATTCCTATATGTCTCAAACGGAAAACATACAATCAATGTATACTGCCAGTACTAACCTATGGGGTACAAACGTTAATGCTTACCAAGTTACTTAGAGATCTATGAAGCGGTCAATGCTGAGAGATAGGATACCCAATGTGACATACGGCATAGAACGCGTGTGACTAATGTCATAGAGAGAATTGAAACCTTGAAGTGGGCTGGCCATTTGGCACGAACAACGCATGGAAGATAGTCAAAGCGTATTCTGGAGTGGAGACCAAGGCACGAAGCCTATAGGAACAGAGGCAGACCACCAACAAGATGGATGGACGGTATTAAGAGAATCCGGACACTAAGGGAGGCCTATGTCCAGTAGTGGACGCGAACGGCTGTTTGATGATGATAAATTTCAATGCTGTGAAAAAGAGTATTCTGAGAAGTGTAGCTGGAGGCACTCTGATGGATAAAGTAAGGAATAATAATATAATGGAACGCTGTGGTGTAGAAGAAGATGTGGTAAAAAATGTAAATAAAGGCGAACTTATTTTAGACCGATTAAAATTGTTTTCAAAAAGGCCAGGTTTGTGTGTATGTTACTTTTTTTGCCTTTGTTCTTAATATCTACAAGTGGAAATGGTAATTGTTTGTCAAACATAAAATTTTTATTTGTAAAAATAATAAATACAGCAATATTATTGCTATGTAATATTTAAAAACTGTACCTTATAGAAAAAAAATAAAAATAAAAGAAAACCGAAAATAAATGCAAGTTAGTTAAGAACTGTAAGTTATTAATATTTTTTAAATGATACTTTTGAATTTTTCTGTAAATGAATCACTTGGATTTTATTTAAAGAATAAAATAATATAACATTACCATTTTAACAAAATATGACGGACAAAAAATATTTATTTAACGTGTACATGGACAAACTTTAAAAGAAGTACAAAATTTCAGTATTTCTAACTTTATATTAAAAAGTTATCAAGTATTATTATCATTTTTCTCGCGCTATAAACATCAAGTGACACTTCGGAAGGCCCCAAAAAGGGCATACTTTTGTATTGGCCATTATGGTACTTTGAGGGCTTTCACTGAAGGATCTTCATGCTCGGAAATTTGTAGGCTGCATTTTGTTATCTCAGCAAATAGTCGTTTTAACAACTTTAACGTATCTTAAAAGGTATATAGTTAGGGTAATTTTTTGTGGATTTAAGAGGATAATAGGAAGATGAATATATGAATATTAAATATGAGGAGAGCTGCTAACTTTTCGTTGAATTATGGCCACAAAAAAATTAAATTATTATACAATTTTTTTAAATCCCTTGTAAAATAAGTGGGTAGCAAATAATTTTCAAAACATTCCACTTTAGTGGTATTTTTTTTCAAAAATTTAAAAAAAACTATTTGACAGCATGTAACTACTAACTACCCGCATTTAATGTCATTATTTAACTTAACGGCATACAAAATAATTGCATTAATTTTAATATTATTATTCCTAAAAAGCTACTTTCTCAAATTATTTTTCTCCCTACTGTGCAGAAAGCGTCACTTTCGGCACGCTACGCAAAACGAAGCTTTCGCTTTCCGCCTACAGTAGAGAGGAAAATAGTATATACACCACGGGCATTAAAGTGAGAAATGTCTCGTCTCAGAACACATGTATAGCCCCGTCCACATCTGAGCAAACGCACCGAATGAGCACTTTACGACGCATGAGCATTCAGATGTGGACGGGACGCACGAACGTGCGGCAGCCGATCCGAACATAGTCGGTACATCAAAAGAATTTCTTACTCAGTGTGGACGAATTTTCTGTTGCACTGAACACGTTGTGCCGAACGGCCCCGTGCAAAATGGCTTTACACATGAGATGTGCTTGCAAATAATTGAATAGTTTACAAATCGGCCTATTCTTCAGAATGTGAGACACGAAATGTATTTTAATAAAATTAAGACAGAGGATGCTTGGAGGAAAATGGCGGATACATTTAACCGGGATGTGAGTGAAGTTATAAACAAAATAGATAGTCTAAAAGAATCTTACCGGCGAGAAAAAGCAAAAATCAAGAAAAATGATGGAACAGGAAAAGGTGAACATAAATTTATCAATAATTTAACTTGCTTTAATATTTTGGGCACCGACGAAATACATGACTGATATATTCTGACTTCTGAGAATGTATATCTGGGAAGATCATTTAGTACGATTCCGTCTCTTTTTCTTATTTTTAAGTAATTCATTAATAATAATAAATGCAGCACTTGCCCGTCCTAGATTCTCTATTGCATCAATAAATGCGGCGCACAACTGGAGCGGCTCCGAATGCAGGCTCATGTGGTTCTGTGCGGGGAAACAACAATTCCCCGAATGAATGCTCATGCGGCGCAAAGTGCTCATTCGATGCGTTTGCTCAGAGGTGAACGGGGCTTCGCCTCAGTCAACAAACATATGCTCTGAGACATTTCTTACCTTACCGTCCTAGGTGTGTAATATACTATTAAATAAATTAAATCAGGAAAGAACCAGATGCGGTGCGTTAAATGTAAAATTTTGGCATAATTACTGTATAATCTTTTGTGTAAATTAGTAGATGAAAAGAAATTTTTGTTGCAGGTGTTGACACCAAGCTGTCAAGTAGTGCGTAATCCGTTAGCACAGTGTCAATTTAGCGGTTCGACGCTATCGGTCAACGGCGAACTTCAACAGCAGGCGGCGGCAATCGCCCGCAATCGGCAACCATCGATGGGTATCGAGACCGATATGGTTAGCGAATTCGATCCGAGTAGTTCCGATTCGGGTGTGGTTGCACAATGCGCCGCAATTAAACCGCTTAAGCTTAGACTGTGCAAACCGATTTTCGGTCGAAATAAACAACATACGACGCGAAGTAAGTGCGAAGAAAAGCCTCCGAAATCACCTACCAGTGAACAGGTTTTAGTGGAATATGTGGTGCCGCGCGTAAATAAACCGAAAGACCCCGAACGAGAAAAGAGGCGATTGGCGAGGCAAAAAGAAAAGAGGGCTACTCTAATTTTGGGACTTATTATGGGTTCGTTCATTGCTTGCTGGCTACCATTTTTCTTCATGTACATATTGAGGTTGGCATACCCCTTTCCACAGATTGCTTTTTCCACGGCCTTCTGGCTAGGTAAGGGATCATTTTATTACTTATGATGATTGGTTTATAATGAGGTCTGTCAGAAAATAACGGAACTTTTATTTTTAAATGCTATTATTAATTTTACAGAATATTGGTTCTTGTCCCCTTTAAAGTACCTACTTACTGTCCCCATTCAAAACCTTTTCTATCACCCATTTCTCGAAACAGTCCTAGATAACTTTATTTTGAGATGGCTTTTAAGGTCTATGACGAATGTTATTGACAATCTGAAAACTGCGTCCTTTTAACACTGATTTTAATTTTGGAAAGAAAAAAAATCGAAAAGGGCCAGGTCTGTTAAGTAAGGAGAAAAATCATTTGATTTTTGGCATAAAACTGACTAATTGACAAAGCTAAGTGTGCTGGCGCATTGGTGTGGTGAAGGAACCATGAATTATTTAGCCACAAGTTTGGTGTTAATAGTACACACCTCACCTCAAGGCAAGAGTTCAAAATGCATAATAACATTAGAGTAACTTTGATAATTACACTTTGGTGTCAATATCGCAGCTATAAAGTTAGCTTTCGTCTCCCGTTATGGTCCTTTGCGTAAATGTTTCATCGTTCTTGGCTTGTTTAAGTAAATACCGATAAACGTCCACTCGTTTTTCTTTCTGAGGAACAAATTTTGCTGAAACTCGATGCATGTTTTTATTTTCAGTAACAATTGCAAAACTTGACTTAATTGACCCAATTGGTCCAGAACCTTTCTGTAGTATAGCGAAAGCATTGAGAAAAACGTATAAGCACGATGGTGCTCCATCGCACTTTGATAGAAGGTGTCGTAATTGGTTGAGTAACCATTTTTCGAATCGATGGATTGGCAGAGGTGCAGAAGTTCCGATTCATTGGCCTTGTCGGTCATGCGATTTTAATGCTACAGAGGTAAATTTACGTCAAGAATTGGAAGACAGAATTCAACGTCGTTTTATTGACCTCATAGATGATCCCCAACCGTTTAGAAGATTAATGTTCTCTATTCTTTAGAAAAAAGGATAGACTTGTGTATTCGTGAAAACGGAGGACATTTTGAACACTTAGTCTAATTTTATGTTTTAAGTCATTATTTTAATTTTTTTCTTGTGATTTTTTGTTTAATTAATAACTTTATTATAACTTTATACCAGCATCGGTTATAACTTTATAATTTTCAAATCAAAATATTCCGAAAACGGTACACAGTATCGAGTTTTACCAAGAGTACCTTTCTGGTGTAAAATTAAATGATGTTTAAGTTTATTTGAAATTTTAATTCATAAATTTAACCTTAAAAAAGTTATGTTCAATACTACTTGGTACGAACCGTCTAACTAGCGCCTCCTATGCGAGTCAGATATAAAAATAAATTCATGGGATGTATCAGCTTCTAAAACATATTCGTATAAAATTTCATTACAATGTTTTCACTAGTTTCGGCAAAATCGTAATAAATGTGTATAATTTTTTTTCTTTAACGCCCTTTATCTTGAATAAGGATGGCGTTACGAACATTTTTTACTAAGCAAACCCAAATTATTTTTTAGTTTTTTACCTATCCTAGAGACGGAGTTACCTTTTTTAGAAACACCCTGTAGGTGTTGCTTTCTTTATCAACAACAAATATTATTGTTAATATTGATGTACAAACAACCCCACACTCTCCACTACTTTTTTTATCTTTGTTACTTTTTTATATAAAAAAATAGTTATCTAAGCAGACACGAACACGTTTTTTGTATCTTTTACAAACCACTAATAAAGTTGCATACAAATATTTGCAAATTTATATAAACTTTAAGTTGAACAGCCTTAATTAAAATATTGCTTGTTCGTATTTAAACTACAATCTTTCGCTATTTTAATAAAGAACGTTTACGTTTTAGGTTACATGAATTCAGCACTGAATCCCGTCATCTACACTATTTTTAATAAGGATTTCCGAAGAGCATTCAGAAGGATATTATTTAAGTGATGTATGTCCTATGTGTGCTGCTACAAGTGCGTTGGTAATAGAATACGTACTGCGCAGTTTCGCAGCGCACCTAGCGCCTTATATCGACACTAAAATCATTCGACAATCCTTGACTTACTCACATTATACAATTGTTTTGATTTCGATTTGTCTTTTTTTTTAAATAAGGATGCCCATAGTGGAAAACATTTTAAAAAATATCTGATAAGTGCTTACGCCCCCCATTTACTTTATCCTATCCGATTATCTTTCTCCAAAACTAATGGCATGCTTTTAAGTTCGGAACCTTAATAGTTGACTTTCCAAAAAACTGCCATCAATTTATACATTTTATAGCCTCGGCTACTGCTCAAAACTTGAAATTTACTCTTTGTAGATTGAAAGTACTCTTTGTATAAAACTGCGTATTATTAATTTGAATTGTTTTGTTATGGCAGCGGATCAGTATTGATTAAAAAATGTTTTCTACTGAAAATGCAATATACGAGGTCTGGCTATTAAATAAGGAGACTGCGCGCGCAGAAGGCGTCTTAAAGGGGTGGGGGGAAAAACGAATGCAGAGTTGGATAGCTGGAAGTGTTTATTATTTCAGTACGAAAACGCGTTTTGTCGTTGCTGTAGTATTTTTTTCTATAGAGGTTAGAAACAAACGTGCCGATAACAATGTGTGTCGAAAACCACGAGCATTGGATGAATGTGAAATTTCTCGTTAAGTTAAAAAAAAATCCACTGAGTGTCATAAGTTGTTGAAAAAGGCCTATAGTGAAAATTCTCTCTCTCGTGCGCGCGTTTTTGAATGGTATAAATGGTGGTCTGAAGGCCGAGAGAGCACTAAAGATGACCAACGTCCTGGTCGACATCAACGGCATCGTAATGACGGAATGGGTTCCAGAGTGTGAAACTGTAAACCAAACCTACTATTTAAAAGTTTCGGCAACACTGCGGGAACGAGTTCGTAGAAATTCAAGAAAAACGAGTCGTGGATCTTGCACCAGGACAACGCACCTGCCCATAACGCGTTGTCCGTGAAGCGTTATTTAGCCGCTAGAGACACTCCAGTGCTCGAATACGAGCCTTTCTCACCTGATTTAGAAGCCTGTGACTTTTTTCCGTTTCCGAAGTTTAAGTCTGCCTTAAAAGGAACCCGGTTCAAGTCGATGGAAGAGGTAAAGCAAAAATCGGCGAAGCTCCAAAATGCTCTTACAAAAGAAGACTTCCAGCATTGCTTTGACCAATGAAAAAAACGAATGAAACGGTGTGTTGTGAGGGGAGGGAAGTATATTGAAGGGGAGCAGTTGATTGTAGAATTATTCTTTAAATAAAACTCTTTTTTATAATCAGTCTCGTTATTTAATAGCCAAACCTCGTATACAAAAACTGTTATTTCATTTAGATAATTTAAGTGAAATATGATTTAATTACACATTGCCAATAATCAGGTACCTCCTTTCTCTCTTTTTGTCTTTAAAATTTTATAATCGTTCATATGATATTTTATTAGCTCAAAATTGGTTGAAACTAACTTATATCAAAAATAAATAATAATTTAAAAAAAAGTTGAAAGATCTTTGTATTTACGGATATTCAGTCTCGGCGATGTATCCATGTCTTTAGTACTTTATTTGTAAAAACGTAGTATTAAAAAGCGAGGTGAAAACATAAAACATGTTATATTAATTAAAAAAAAATGTGAAAATAATTTTTTAATGACTCCGAAAAACTTATTCAAAGTGTTAAAACGTTTTAAAAACAAAATTTCATCATATGCTATATGTAGGTCATTCTACAAGTCATTTTTTTAATGTGAATGTCACTAATAGAGCAAAAGCCTGTGACCGCCAGACATTTCTTATTTTATAAAAGCTGAAAGTTTCTTTGTGCATCTGCTCAATACAGGTAAGAATGATCAGGGACTATGGAGTTTGGATTGTGGTTATTTGTGCAGATAACAGGTAGTAAAGATGTATGAAATAGTACACCAATTTCCTTAGAGTATAAACTTAATTTTTTTAAATTTTCCTCGGAATAACATCAGACATCGCGCTATCCATTGTCGGACACTTAGCACAGTTGCAACTCCCTGCCAGACATCCCTAAATTTAAAAAAAATATAATTATACTTACGTTAACGTATAAAAGCTTAATTTTATGTATGATACTTGGGGACCTATAAAAAAAGTTATTATAGTATCTGGACAGTTTAATAATTTTTTTAAATAATTTGAACCTTATTGATTATTTATTTACTTAAAGCGCTTCAAATAAACTTTTAATTGGTTGGCAATTTAATTTTAATAGTGAGCACAAACAAAATTCATTGTTATTTTAAATAATTTTCTTTAGAAAACAATTAAGGATAATAAAGAACACATATTCATATGTAGTGAACGTTTAGGGTGTGTAAATTGTGCTGGAATTAATTTTTGAAGACATAGATAAATCGCTGTAGTTTTAATACAATTTTGGAGCAATGACTACCACTGTGATAAATATAACGCTTGTATTCTCGTATTGATTCTAAGTAATTTTATCTAAATACAGATTACTATTAAGTGTTTTTAAATAAATTGAATGTCTAGAAGTTGGTTTTTCTTGTAAATATCTATTACAAATATAAAGTATATAATATATCCTTAGGTAATCAACGAAAAGAAAATGGCTGTAATCATAAGTATGTAATAATTATTAAATGTAGTATTTAATGACACTGTTTAACTAAACCAATCATCCAGTACTGTCTGTTTTTTCTTAATATTTCTTTAGCTTTTTGTGGTTAAGTGGGACCAAAACGGTTAGGCCCGCAGCGAATTGAACCCAGCCCACGAACAACCCATGCGTAGCCCACGTGTGATCGAAACTCAGCCCACGTACAGGTTTTTTAATAGCAGCGCATATTGAACACAGCTCACACCCACGACTCATACCCAAATCTCCATCACTTCCCCCAGTATTCAAGATGACAGCAAGCCAGCAACATCGTCTAGATTTATAATCTGAATCTGAGGATTAAGAAACATTTATCCTGTTGCACCTACTCAGCAAAAAAAGGAAAATAAGTAAAACGAATAAATATTTACGAAACAGAGACAGTAATGGGGAGTACAAATTATCAAGTAAAATTCCAAATAGTGTATTTAAAGAGTCATTCCGGTTAAACAGAAGACAGTTCAGTGAGGTTTCATTTGCCAGTAAGAAAAAACTGATCACACTGACAAAAGTAGAGACCCACGACCCACGAAACTGTGTTGCTAGCACAACCCGACCCTCGCGAAACAGTTTGAAATCGAACCTGGCCGTGGGATGGGTTTAATATGCGCCACTCCGTCTCAAAACATGTTTTACAAAATAGTGCACGCGTGTGCTGCGCGTGGGATGTGCGTGGGCTGGGTTTATCTTGCGGTGGTCCTTAAGCGTTTAATTTTACGTAACAGCAAATCTCGATAATAAAAAATGTTTTACAGATTCAATTAATGAAATATTTTAGGAGGAATGCAATATTATTTAAAAAAATATTAACAGTAAGTATTCCACACGTGTTTATTTGATTTGGCAGCTGATCTTTATGTGTAATAAGTTTAGAATGTTTATTACTTCATGCTTTCAAAACCAAGTAAAAAGATGAAAGCAATTACTTTTATTATCACAGCAAATTACTGTTCATTTTCAAACTAGTGTTGTAATGCACTTGTAGGATACATTTAAATAACAAATTAATAAAATATGAAAAAACAGACAAAAAATATTAATGAAATAATTACGGTAATTTGTTTACCTCAAAACAGTTTCAAAACAAAATTTTTACTACCAGTCTGCCAGTCAAAAATTTAAGAAAATGAAAACAATAATTGACTGGATAATTTTTGTAAATCAAACAAATTTGGTAAAACTTTTTTGTATGGTTACCTGCAAAACTTAAAAAAAAAAATAGAAGGCGAACTATAAATCAGTTTGTTTAGACTTAACTTAAGTTCTTTGCTATTTATATATTTTTTTGTATATTAATCCAAAAAAAAACTGGTTTATTTATTATTTTAATTTAAAAAATAATCATTTAAGCTTTAGCGCTTCTTTCTTAACATCGCCAAAGGTATATTTATTGGCTGCAAAAAAACTGTCATCAATATATTTGGTGAAATTTGTTTGCCACTAAAATATTGATTTGGTGCACATAAAACTGTGTGTAAACTGATAATAAAATTATTGTTAGTTTTTAAAGACGACAAGAAACAATTGTTTTCTTAATAATTGTTAAGAATTATAAATTACTGAAACATAACTAATCAGTAATATTTGTTCCGAATATCAAAAAAGTGTTACCAAATAAAAAACCTTAATGAAACGTCATTTTCTTTCCTTTTATTTTAAACTAATTATTAGGAAAATGTAATAATATTGGTGACGTTCAAACATGTTGTGGTTTGGATAACTGATAACAACAAACTACCAATTTATATGTACAACAAATTATATCGGTAAATTTTTTTTATTGTTACATTACCTTAAATATTTAGGATGTAATGAAAATAATTTCTGTACAAAAAATTTTGATGTTGTAACAATTAGGTATAACTGTTTGCAGCCGAACCTTTGGAAATACGCATAAATATAGTCTTTACTAGCGGCATATTTAAAAATTTCTAGGTATCAAATTTTAATTGGTTCTTCTTCTTATTCTTCTTCTTATTATAGGACCTGGTCCTGTTTATTCCGTTGCGTTTAGCCTTTTTCGGAGCTCTTCCTGTAACGCTGAGCTCCAGCTTTCGTACCATCTCCCTATAACAGGCGTTGTAGGTCGTCTTCATTCCCTGCTATTAGGATTGCATTGTCTGCATAGCATAATACTTTGATGGTGCGATTGCCCATTGCCCATTTTTGATGATTTGGTCTATAATGATGTTGAACAGAGTAGGACTAAGTCTGTCACCTTGTCGTATGCCCGTATTGATTTGCACTTCCTTTTTAATTGGTTGATACATTAAATTTTGTTTAGAAACGTACATACACAGGGTGTTTCATTACTAATTAAAAATATTTCAACTATGGAGTCCGGAATTCAAAATATGAAGATTCAACCCAAATCACTTAGACAAAATGTGTCCTGTCTTAGTTTCGGGGTGTTTTATTTGAAAATTTAAAAATTGTAAGTGCCCAGCACTTTAAAACTGTTCGGAGGTTTATTGTCATATTTGGTGTAGAGTGTAAATACTATACACCCCACTAAATTATATAAAATAAACGTTTCTGGTTACTACGAGAGGCGTACGACAGAGGCAAGTGACTGGTTAATCCCTCCCAAATTCTACACCACTGACGGATTTGCAATTTTATCCAAAAAAAATTTTATATTTACCAATATTTTTTATGTGAATATTTTACTTTTTCTCCATGGCGATAAAAATATTATTTTTCGAGATATTTTGGGTGAAACATGGAGCTGCACAATTATTTTGATTTTAATATGTATTATGTCGGTGTTTTATTACGCGAATGAAACTTCGATCTTTATCAACAAAAAAACATTTATCGACATTTTTTCATTGAATAGATGCATCAAACAATTAAAAACAAATTGTGGTTTTGAAAATTTTATAATCTAAATAAAAAAACAATATAAAAAAAAATTGTAATAAAATTGCAATTTCGCTAGTGACGTAGAATTTGGGAGGGATCAACCAGTCACTTGCCCCTGTCGTAGCCTCTGGTAGTAGCCAGAAACGTTTATTTAACAAAATTTAGTAGGGTATAGTACTTACACTCCACTTCACTCCAAATTTGACAATAATACTTCGAATAGTTTTAAAGTACCTGGTGGGCACAAATAATTTTTAAATTTTTAAATAAAACACCCTGTAACTTAGACAGGAGACGCATTTTATCTAGGTGATTTAGGTTGAATCTTTATATTTTGAGTTCAGGATTCTGTAGTTAAAATATTTCCAATTAGTAATAAAACACCCAATAGTCACGTTTTTTTCTCGTGGTGGCACCACTTGCTACGGTTTTTACATATGTCTTGCGCTCCTTCTACTTTCATCAGTGCTTTTATACATGCTTGTCGAATGTTGGTACTCTTGTCCTGTCCTTTCTTTAAAACAATTTCGATCTGATCGAGATACTTTCGCCTGAGATTTTTTAAAAATTTATTCAATAATATTTTAAAATAAAATTAATACATTTTTTATCTTGGTAAAATGATTTAAAATTAAAAAAATGATAACAAATTTTTTAATGGTTTTTTTGAATAAATTATTAATTTAATAAATCATATTAAAATAAATGGAACTTTTATGGAAATTTATCTTTAAATAACTTTTGAAAGTGAAAATTTTTTAATCAATTATGTTTGTATTATTCATTACACAAGTCAACAAGAAAAATAAAAATTTGAGTCAATTATTTAAGGAATATTTTTTGACTGCCTACATCGAAAAGTAACTAAAAACTTTATTGTTTATTAATAGAAATTAATACAGTTTGCTTTTGTATTTTACACAATGATAAATAAATATTCATGGTTTTGTCGGACTGTTTAAAAAGTAACGGCTGTTGCGAGTGGCATAGTAGTCACGTAATTCATAGTTTCCAAAAAAACATATTTCGTAAGTCGTGAGGTCTAAAAATGTCATCAAAAAAATGTAAAAATGACTTTTTTTAAAAAAAAATTTAGTTTTACAATAAATATAAAGCTCTGTAAAGCCCATAAAGCTTATTTTAAACACCCCATTCAAAGCCAAGATTAAATATTGGCATCCCATTTCTCATGTAGTAACTGCAAATTTAGAATTATGAAGAGTATGCCTTGCCTGTGAAAGATTTTAGGATGATTGGTTTTCTTGTAGGAATAAGGTGCAATAAATATCCATGCTATCTTTGCTTGTGGGCTAGAAAAGCACACGCAATTCACTAACAAAACAAAAACAAAATGTCAAATGTAAACGATTGTGGAAGGAGCCCCATAATGTTTTTAAGCCTCCGTTGCAAATAAAATTATATCTCGTACAGAAATTTATGAAGGATCTTTGTAAACATTTTAAAGCTTTTTAATATTTAAGAAATTTTGTTACCACATTTTTAAAAACTAAAATTAAAGCTGGTATTTTTATCGGTCCACAAATAAAGGAAATAATGAATAATTGAAGAATTTACACACAATTACTCAATACTCATGATAAAAAAGCGTGGTGCAGCTTTAAAGCAGTAATTCATGTCTTTTTCAAAAATAAAAAACTGAGAATTATAAATATTTTATTTCCACTATGCTTGATAAGTTTAAACTCATGGGTTGCAGAATGTCCAATGTTTAATTTAAAGATAACTTTGGTGCATATTTAGAGAAGCAAGGATCACGATTTCACTAGAATCGACCAAGCAATGTTACCAAGGACAATATAATGAGAACGTAATGGGTGATTACATTTGGGGGCTTAATACGAAAAAGTTCCTACTCACACAAAAGAAGTACCAAAACTATTCATTTTTAAAGCTTGTTTGTATTCTTTTTTGCATTTGTACATTTATTTTAACTCTGTTTTGTAAATAAAAGTGATGTTATATTTAAATTAAAGATTGTATTTTTTTATTTATATATAATTGAATTTATTAAAATAAAGAATTTTCTTAAAATTTGAAATTTTGTTCTGATAGCTACAAAAGCAAATTGTATTAGGTAAAACTATTTTTTTTTTATTTGTTAGGCATAAGTAATTAAAATGAAACATAATGAACCCAATACTTGTGTTGGCTTGTGTAAATAATTAGTCTCTAGAATAATGTTAGTTAAAATTTATGTATACATTATTTAGAATACAAATATTTCTAATAGTGCCTCTAATGTATAATATTAACTTATGTAAATTCACGTTGGTGTTTAATAAACAATGTGAGTTTAAATAATTATAGAATATTCTATTTACAGTTTGTGAATCGTTCTTATATGTTTGTCAGTTATTCAATCCATGTTTAAGACTTTAAAGATTAAAATATATCAAAAACCACTGGAGTACATCGGTACACATCTATGTAACGTACAAGTATATTCCCAATTTTAATCTAAGAATGTTGCCTTGTAAGGTCTCCAGCGGAAGTCTTCCATAGTTGGTACGATTGAATTAGAATGATCAATAACTTTTTCAAGATATTTTTATTCTTAGCGAAAAATAACAAAAATAATTTTTTTCGGTTAATCGATGGATTCTGCGGCTATGATTTTTCTTTCAGTTGCTGATTTTAATGAAAAATTATCTTATATTTTACTGAACGTCCAAAACACCCATGACAACGACAATTAAAACATAACCAACAAAATTAGACCAAGTAGCTGTTTGATCCAGCTAAATACAGAGTTAATAATACCACCAATAATAATAAGTAGTTCCTTCGGAACCCCGCCATCGGCACTCACATTGTCCATTGTGTCTTCCTGTGATAAAAATGAGCGAATCTGCTATACCTGTCTTCCTTCAGAATGGCAGCAGGTCGCCGATCGGTAACTGCCTTAGTTGCTCAAGAAAATCTGAGCCCAGCAAAATCAGCCTTAGTCTAGCGTACGCCGGGCAGTATGTGTACTAGTATGGCTAGTCTGGCATTCTTCCTACTCAGTGACGTAATGTTTCTGGCTAGGTCCTCTGGGGGAGACCCTCTTCTGTTTTCCAGTTCATAAGGTTCTGGTTTCTACCGTGTGGATTATCTTTCTTTCTAACCAGAAGGTAATCCCGAAGGCTGGCTTTGAAAAATCCCAACATACATACATAAATCTAGTCATGCCTTTTTCCCGTAGTGGTAGGCAGAGACCACTTTCTTCCACTTGTTACGGTTCTTACACACATCTTTTGCTTCCTCTACTTTCATCAGTGCTCTCATACATGCTCGTCGGTTGTTGGTACTTTTGGCCTGGCCTTTCTTCACAACAATATTTATCTGATCGAGATCGATGTTCGCCGAGGTCGACGTCTACCGACTTCCGTCCATTCACACCCGCCATATAAATTTATTACGTCAATCTTCCTTTATCCTTCCTTTCTACGTGTCTAAACCATCTAAGTATTCCTTTATCTATCTTTGTAACCACATCTTCTTTTACACAACAGCGTTCTCTTATCTCACTATTCTTTACTTTATCCAACCGAGTCACTTTGACTACACTTCTCAGACCACTCATCTCCGCAGCATTGATCCTATTTTTATGCTTTTTTTACCAAACACAATATTCACTACTATACATAAGTGCAGGAACCAATACTCCTCTATGCACAGCCAGATGTGCCTTTTTTGACATTTTTTGGCTGTTCATAAAGCTATGCAGTGCCCCATTCATTTGTTTATTTGCCAACACCCTTCGCTCAATGTCACTGTCATACTTTCCATCTCTTGTAAACTTTAAACCCAAGTACACAAATTTATTTACTTGTTTCACTCTTTCTCCCTTAATCAGAACCACAGTTTTTCATGCTTTCTTTTCTTTCCAAAACCATTACTTTTGTTTTGCTTACATTTATTTTTATCCCCTTGATTATGCATAACATTAACCATCACCTGCAACTCCTATTAAACCACCGCTCACCCTATACATAGACAATGTCGACCACAATTCACTCTTCACCACTTTGTTATAGGCCTTTTCCAAGTTTAAAAAAGCGCAGTAGACTTCTAGCCAAGAATTTTTCGACTATACCTTACATAAAAACAATATAAACGTAGCCAGGTAGCGTTTTTCATACATCATAAACTACCACAGTATCATATTTATGTCATTTAAATGGTGTGAATAATGAAAAAGATCAAAGGTGTAACATCCAAACTCAGATCTAAATTAAAAATACAAAAAAAAGCAATTAAAAAATAACTTAGCGACACTGAAAGCTTTAAATAGTAGACATGAATTAGAGTAGGTAAAAAAATTGTCCATTATCTATGTATTGGCACTGAGTATTTGTTTATTTAAATACATTAACGGGATCATTTGCTACAAAATAAATACCATTTTTATTGATTTTATTATTACCGTTATTTAAGGAGTTTATCACATCCATCAGGGCATCTAACATTCTTGCCGCGGGATGTATATCTACTATTTTTCTTGCTTCCTAAGCCGAAAATAATGTTAAATAATTAATATTAAAATTATTAAAATAGCGTATAATATCTCACCAGTTCCAGGCCACCAGCTGGTCATATCGCCAACAGTAGCGTGCTCCATTTTTAATCCGTTAATCTTTATTTTCATTTGTTAAATCATTTTATTTTTACTAACAACAATGTAGCTGTGAGACATAGTTGATTTTATTAGGATTCAAGATTATGTTTAGCCGAATAAATACACAAACTGCCGTCGTCCCAACAATGCAAAGTAGCTTACTCTGGTGAGAGCGCTCTGTACTTCAAATTGCCCGCTAAAGTAAGCAGGTCACAAAAGTCGTAATGTTGGGACTAAAACGGGACAGAAAGACCGTAGTTTCGGATTAGGGAGCAAAAAATATTTATTTTTGAGTGTTAGTTTCATTAATTGTGATTAATATGGACCAAAAAAAATAAAAATAAATGAGTGATAAGAATGTATACTTTTTAGGATAAATAAAATAGTATCATGCAAAAATTTAATAATTAATGCGTTATTAGAAACACGTTTTTAATTCGTTATAATTCTTTACATTTTGGTTTTTATTGGTTAGCAGTTTCATGCCAACAAAATGTTTAAAAACATATATAGTCCGTACACAATTTGTTGATAGCTCACTGCAAGTTTGACCCTCATTAGAGAACTGAAATACAGAGAGGACAGGTAGTATGATATAATAACAAAAACCAACCTAAAACTGGCAGTTTAAGATGTTTTCGACTAACCCACCTTGTATCTGAATAAATACAATACAGCTATAGAACTTTTAATCCGATTATGTAGGTATTTTGAGTGGAAGTGACTGACCAGTGTCGTAGAGTATATGATTAAATCATTACGTTACTTTAAATAAATAAATATATTAATATTCTTAAACTGTAGGTACTGTAAATTGTATTTTTATTTTAATAAAATTTCTTTATTTTATTTAAAAATAAAAAGTTACTTGCAATTTGTAAAAGATACATTTATTTAATTAATACCTATTTTTAAATGATATAAACTACGATTACTTACAAAACTATTCAAATTCAAAATAAACAGGATCATCTTCGGAATCCGAGTCGTCTTGCAGGTTAATAATTAGCGGTTGTGTCTCTACAGTCGCATCAATTATATTGTCAAGATCCCACATTTTTTGTTCTTCTTCTATTACATGTCTTACTGCATCTCGCCAATTTTGTTCTGTAATATGTTGTAAAGACTCATATAACAATTCACGTACAGCTTGTATTTTATATGACGTATTTTTTCTAGCCACATAGCTTTTCATTTGTGCCCAAATGAGTTCAATTGGATTTAATTCGCAGTGGTAGGGTGGAAGTCTAAGGACTGTGATGTTTCGTCTTTCCGCCATTTTGTCAACTACGTATTTCTTGAACTTAAATTTGTGTTGCCGGGCAATTTTTAAAAGTTCTGCTTTAACCATTCCATCTTTGTAAGGCAGGGACTTATTCCGCAGCCATTCAATGATATCCTGTTTCTTCCACGCAGTCGTTGGAAGTATTTCTACTAGTCGTGAATGATAAGGTGCATTATCTAATACTATAATTGAGTTTGGTGGTATATGTTCAATCATCTGCTCAAAATACTCTTCGAAAACATCAGCTGTCATCTCCTCGTGATAGTCTTTTGTGCTTTTGGATTGAAATTCCAACAAACCATGCTTAGCAAATACTTTTTCACTGCCAATGTGAGAAACTATTAATCTACTGCCTTTACCAGAGGGTGGGGAAATACCAGTAGACCAACCTTCCATAAAGGCTTGCCTGGAGCTTGATATATTTTTATCTGACCAAATTTTTGTGAGAGTATGACCTGCGTTTACCCACGTTTCGTCCTGATAGTAAATTGGCTTTCCTTCAGCCCGAAATTTTCGTATAGATCTTAGATACTTTCTTCTCCAACATATTATCTCTTCCCGGTCAATCAAAAGTGATTTTCGGTCTGATTTCTCCCACCGGAAATTTAATTCTTTTAAAACTTGCCACAATTTGGTTCGTCCGACATGAGGCAAATCCGGGTCGTCTCTAACTTCTTGTAAAATTTTGTTTAAGTTGGGTATTTCTTTTTTGTAAAAAAATTCGTGAATTTTCCTTCGAATACCATTTTTGGCAAATTCATCAATTTCAATAGGTTTTCTCCCCCTCTTTAAGTATTCGTTTGTATTTGGGTTAGCTATACCTTGTTTTTTTCTTTCTGATAGGAACCTATATATTGTTGACTTCCCTACGCCCGTCATGTGGGCACAACTCTTGATTATGTTCTGAACAGTGTTTGTGGGATTCTGAGAAAGCAGAGCATCGTGAACGTTCAAAACAATAGTCTTCTCTCTTGGTGAATAGACAGACTTACTGACTGTACGCAACAGTACCGGTGTAAAACTTGATGATGTTGATGATGATGACGAAGCCATCGCAAGCAATCAAACAAAACAAGCAGGAACGAAAGGTACGTATATGTTTGTAGGAATATGAAAAAAAGTTACTCACGCACTGCACAAAATTCGCAAAATAAATATTAGAGACGTTAATTACTGCCGTAGACGCCGAAACACCAACGAGCCGTAAATTAAATGCGATCAAAAACGTACTAAACCTAATGAGGGTCAAACTTGCAGTGAGCTATCAACAAATTGTGTACTGACATGAATAAACACCTCAGGAACCTCCGCCTATGATTTCACGACTATTACGGCCGTTTTATGACTTGGACGCACATTTTGTGCTATCGACAAATTATGAACGGACTATAGGTAATTGTTTTTCTAAATAGTAAAAACGTCTTAACAAAAAAACACAATAAAATTGACATTTACAATAAACTAATTTTAATTTTATTTTGATTTAATTAACTATTCTTTATTTTACTTAGCTAATTAACAATATACAATTTTTCTTGGTTACCATAATGGTAAATTATAATGTGTTCTTTACGAAAATGGTTTAAGCATCATTTGTTTATTTAAAAAATTTCTTGAAAGATAATTTCAATCAAAAGACAATACTAAGTCAATCGTACCTTGAGCTCGTGGGGTTCACTTTGACTTTAGATAAAATTCTGCAACGAACCTATGGTGCTATTGACTGCTAGAAGGTCCATACCAGGGCTCTAGTAACGTAGTCGCCCTCGATATATTTGAGGCCTATAGCATGTCCTGTTGTACAGTACTTTTTGTCTCAATGTAGATGGCTACCTAGTAGGTTGTTCTTGTTTTAAAGAGCCATAACTTGGGAAGCCTGTCCCTTTCAGTGGTGGATTAATTAATTTAGTAAACCTAGGCCCAAAAGATGTCTTGTAATTTGTAGTATTATAAGTGGTAAACATTTTGTAAATGATAAAAAATTATTTATGTGGTAGTGATTTTTACGATTCATTACCAAAACGTAGCAGATTTACTTTTGTTCTCAGAGAGCGTTTTTAAAAACCTTTTTATGGAAAAGTTATACACGTTAAAATTTTATTAAACTGATAGTTATTTATTGTATGAGTGTTTAAGATAGCATTTTATTCACCCAAGAATGTTTAAACGCGAGAGCGAAGCTCGAGAGGATTGGCGGATTAAAAGACATTTTTCCAACGACACTTTGAAATATCTTAGTTTTAAAAGAAGAAAATTGTACTCACATTTCTACTAATTTTAAACGGGAGCTGCTTGCATCAAACACAGATTGTTCAAAAAATAATATAATATAATAATATATGGGGTAATTTGTATTATGTTGAAAACAACCAAACAGCATTCATTCTGATTTTATTTTAACGAGCAGTTATTTCTTTGTTTTACTTTTTAAAAACGGGTGAGAGAGAATTTTATGACATTTATCGTAAACGGCCAAAATAGCTCTGAAAGTTTAGCTGCGTTTTTGTGTTTGAGTTTGAGTTTACTGTGGCGTGTTGCTCACAAGTTTTTTTCAATTATCTATTTCACTTTTGCATTCGGTAAACATTTTAAACAAAACAATTTTGTTTGGGAATAATGTATAGCTTATTCCACAAGAAAGTTTTTAACAAACTTTTAAGTGTAATTAATTATTTATATAGTTCTTATGGTAGATAATTAGATAAATCAAATTAAACAATTGCTCGGATTTGAAATTTTGATCGTAATGTACATAGTATATAATGAATCTCGAAATATTTTTAAATATCTTTGTACATAGTTCCCGTAACATAAATATAGTTCTCCAAGGGCCTAGTACACCTATAATTTAAACCACCACTGGCCCTGATATGGGCCATGATGTGGCCCCGCGCAGCCAGGTTCAAAATTGTCACGCAAGTGACGTTGTACCTAGCTAGCTCTTTTTATCTTGTTACGTCTTTAGACTATTATTACTGTTAAAGAAAATACCAATTATGAACTATAATAATCTACTGTCCTATATTTGTGTGTGTACGTTATCGTGAATATTTACTTATATGGATAAATAATATAAATAAATGGATAAACACCGTTTAACTGCCTTTTATTTAATAAATATTTGCATCCATTATAGGCTGGATCACATGACTTTAAATCTTTCATTATCTGAATAAATTGGGTATAAAGTGAATCCAAAATCGGACTTTGTTTCTAATAAACCCAACCATGTTTCGACTATTAAGATTTGTTCTCGGAACACAATAAACCGGTGTGTGTAAAAAAAATGTTGTTGCTTTAATACGCCAGTCAAAAAAATGACAAGATAGAAGATAAGGTAAAGTTGAGTAAGATGGTCAGTCGGGTGAGAGAGAAAAATTTAATGACGCGTCGTTCGATGGCGCTGCCTACCCTCTTCGCCGATAAACGTTTATGAGTTAGCACGGTCGGAGTTTTCGTTTACTTCAAAATAACATAAAAGCATCAAAGAAATAAAAACATATCGATTCCTTATAACATTTTACAGTAGTTTTATCCTACCTTCTACTGTGAACTTATGGGAGAAGATTTACTGCTGGTTCCAACGTACCTATTATACGAGCCCCGACCAGCTTCTGTTGGCCCACCCTATTTAGTATAAGTTTTAAGCGTGTATCAAAGGTCATTTAAGCTAATAGAGGTGAAATAATTCACTTTTATACAGGATGATTTTTCTCGATGGCACATTAGGCGTTATGGCAAAACTACTCAAAATAGAAATTTGAAAATGTGTAATAGGGGGTTTCCGGCATTAGTCTATTGAATGAAAATATGCTTGACTTTCGGCGACTTCCGGTTGTACCGGCAATTTTAAGCTTGGTGATTACTCCCGTGAGGTTTGGTAACAAACAGATTAACGAAAGGGGTGGGAAGGAAATTGAGTATAAAAAAACTATTAAAAAGGACTAATATAAGAGGTGAATTCATAGTCTCCAAGGCCGCTAGTAACAATTCCAATTTTTTAAGCACCCCTACGAAAAGAGTTCAGAAGGGGATAAAATATAAAAAACATTAAAGACGCTAATATTAGTGTCAAATTTATAGTTTTTGAGTTCGCTAAGTTTTATATTGATATTCTCAATTTTGTTAGCACTCCTACAGAAGGGGTGGGATGGTAATGAATTAGAAAAACTATTAAAAAAAATGATGTTTCCAATTAAGTTAATTTTTTTATAAAAGGGCTAAAATACAAAAAAAACTATTAAAAACGCCGATATTGGTGTCGAGTTGATAGTTTTTGGGGTTGCTGAGTTCAATAGTGACATTCCCACTTTGTTTGGCATAAAAACTATTAAAAATGGCTAATATTAGAGTCGAATTCATAGTTTTTGATGTCGTTCGGGCAGAACAACGTCTGCCGAGTCCGTTAGTTGCTGTTATTTTATATTTTTTTTTACAATAATTTGTGCTTGTGATGCTTTGGTATTCTTAAATTTTTTTAAACACTTTGCGGTTTGTAATGTTTATTTGATAAAAATATAGGACAACGATAATTTTTTTTCTCTACGACCATTGGATTCTACAAAAATTACATATGCGTTATCTATTGATGAATGGATATGATTCCTTAGATATGTTGGATCCTGATACATTATTCAATATCTGAAAACTAATCACCAAAATCCTAATATATTATTCAACAGCTGAACACCAATCATCAAGGAGTAACACCTTCAAAGTGGAACAACGCCACTATAGTAATAATGCACAAGAAGGGGAACATTGGTAATCTAGCAAATTACAGACCCATTAGTCTCCTATCCCACTTGTATAAACTATTTATGAAGATCATTGCTAAACGCCTAACTCCAAAATTAGATTTTTACCAGCCGAAAGAACAGGCAGGATTTCGAGCAGGGTACGGTACAAATGACCATTTACATACAATCAAGACCCTTATAGAAAAATCAACAGAATATAATAAACCTCTCATCCTTGTTTTCGTAGACTATGAAAAAGCTTTTGACTCAATCAGCCAACAACATATGCTCAAATCATTAACAGAATGCAGAATTGATTACAGGTACATTGCACTGATTAAGGGTATATACGAGAAAGCAACGGCGTGTGTAAGATTACATAAAAACACAAGAACATTCCGAATAGAACAAGGTGTACGTCAAGGAGATACCCTCTCTCCAAAGCTGTTCACCACACTGCTCGAATATGTCTGTAAGAAAATCGACTGGGGGGAAATGGGCCTAAATATAGACGGTGAAAGATTAAATAACTTAAGATTTGCAGACGATATCGTCCTTATCACCGACCGTATAGATCAAGCGTCCATGATGTTGGAAAAATTATACAATGCTTCAAGGGAAGTTGGCCTAAGAATTAACTTTGCAAAGACGCAAGTCATGACAAACCTAGTCCCCAGTAAAAACATAACTATTGGAAGCAAATCTATTGAACAGGTCACCGCCTACAAATATTTGGGTCATGAGATCCGAATAGGACGGGACAACCAGACGTGCGAACTTCTCCGGAGAGTAGGCTTGGGGTGGGCATCCTTTGGAAGATTAAAGTATGTTTTCAAGTCAGATATTCCCATCAGTCTAAAACGAAAAGTATACAATCAGTGCATATTACCAGTGATGACATACGGAGCCGAAACATTGACGCTTACAAAAAAGTCAGCAAAGAAACTGCATGTCACCCAACGGGCGATGGAGAGGGCTATTCTGGGTATCTCCCTCAGAGACCGAATACCAAATGAGATTATTCGCCAAAGAACAGGTGTTATAGATGTAATCGAAAAAATAACAACTTTAAAGTGGAACTGGGCTGGCCACGTAGCTAGAAGAACTGACGGAAGATGGTCTAAAAAACTATTGGAGTGGCGTCCGAGGCACGAAGCTTATCGTAGTAGAGGGCGCCCCCCCACACGATGGACCGATGACATCAAAAGAATCTGTGGTAATTGGATACAAATGGCTCAAGATAGAGCAGAGTGGCAAAATAAACGAGAGGCTTATGTTCAGCAGTGGACTACTATAGCTGAGTGATGATGAACACCAATCACCAAGATCCTGATATATTTTTCAACAGCTGACAACCAATCACCAAGATCCTGATACATTATTCTACAGCTGACAACCAATTAACAACTGTAATATTTAGTATCCAACAGGCTAAGATCAATGAGGAAGCTGTAATAGAACAGCTTTTTCATGAGTGGGCTCTGCACCTCTAACTCGATATTGTGAATGTCATGTTTATTCTGATGAACTGTCAACTCGACTATTTGATTACGACAATAAGATGGAGAATTTAATGACTGATACTAATGGTCTGCGATGGTCGTAGAAAAAGTATAGTATTCTACTCGCGTATAATGGCTATTATTTTCTCGGATGATTCCAAAACTCGCCTGCGGCTCGTTTTGAAATTTTCATCCTCGAGAATAATAGCCATCCATCATTATACGTTCGTTAAAGAATATACTATTTTAAACGGTCACGCCATACGTCTCTTGGTTTAATTATTTACGTGTGACCTTCCTTGAACTTTAACCCATCTTAAATGAGTCTCCATCAACATCTCCCAGTTTCTGTGGTAATGAACCAAGTTTCTATTTAACATTTTCGCTAGGGATATCCTTCGAAACCTTCGTTCAAAATCTACTAGCTAAGTATAAGGTAAGTCAGCTATGTGAATTTAAATTTGATTTCGAGCTCAAAGCAAACCAAATATGTGTAGTTCTAATAGTTTGATCCTGGAAGTATTTCCTGGGGATACGTATATGAATCAGAATCAACCCCAATAAAACTCCCTTTGGAACATTGGTGCTTGAAAATACCCAACTGATTTAATCTAATAAAGAGTTTGTGCCAACGAAGTCTTAAGCGTACGCATTAGTAGAAATTTAACGAAATGGTCGTAATATACTTATTTTATTTATTACAAGAATTAAGTTTGTTAATAGTTTCTTCCTACTTTTATTTTCAAATTTGAACACTCTAAAATGTTCTTGAAAGTGTTTAATAAGTTAAATAAATATTTCGTTTAAAAAATGGAAAGCCTTTTTGACTGGTAAAAATATTATTTTCCGCAAATCGCTAGGAAATTTTAACATTCCAGACAAAATTTCTTACAGAAAAAGTCAAGATTTCCTAACTGTTAGGAAATATTTATTTCATTATTGTAAGGAAATGATATTTGCTTACAGTTGTTAGTGTTCTACATAAATAATTAAAAACACGTTGGTTATAAGGATTTAATTTATATTTTGAAAAGCTCAATGCATTGCAGAATACATTTTAAAATTAGTTTGTTATATTTACAGTTAGTACAATTATTGAAAATTATTAGAACTATAAGAATTCCTACAATTTATTTGCGTCAAGTTTGAAAATTCAACATTAATACGTTTCCATGGTAACGCAACCAATTTTATTACGAATTTTAAAGCACCATTTATTTATGAATAAAATTAGTCGCGATTTTTTCAAAATTAAGTAATATCTGTCGAATTTTAAACGATTTGGGGAAAAATAGTATGTTTGCCTTGTAGAAAAAGCCACATTCCTGGACTCTGTGTTGCTAAGTCGAGGCGCAAGCCGAGACTTAGCAATCTTCACAGTCGTTCAGGAATGTTAGGCTTTTCCTACCCGGTAAACAATGTACTATTGCAATTTAAAATTTTACAGGTAACAAATGGTTTTGTTGCAATTTTTTGGCAACCCACGTTTGTTTTTGGTAACCCTAGTACCGATAGTAATTTGTGTTTAAATGGGATATATAGGGTGTCCAACCGAAAACGAAACAGAGCCATTTGCAGGAACCTCGTCAACATTTAAAAAAATGCTTAGACCCGTCGATTTTTGATTAAATGGGGAAATTTTTTTCCGGTATTTTTAACCCAGTATTTTTAACCCCAAGCAAGGCTAAGAATTAACCAAAAACTTTTAAATGGCATTAGGGGTCAAATAAAATGTCTTTTGAGAGCTTTAAAAACTCCATTTGCAATAGTCTTTAAATTTTGCATTTCCTTTCAAAACTTTGAAAAAAATTACATGTTAAAATTCCAATTATTATAGTTGCTTACTATATAATTGATTAAATGTTCAAACTGATGATGGCTCGTAGGTCTAAATACTAACTAAAATAATAAAAGTAAATAATCCACAGTATGACAAAGATCATTTTTATTTTCTTCAACAGGACGCTGCTCCTCCGCATTATGCGGCAATCGTTCGTCAGTATTTGGACCGACGTTTTCCACGGCATTGGATTGAGAGGAAAGGCAGCATAAAATGGCCTCCACGATCACCAGAATTATCGCCATCTAATTTTTTTTTGTGGGGACATCTGAAAAGTAAAATCTATAAAACACAACCAGCGTCGTTGGAAGATTTGCGTCAAAAAATCGTGCCGTCGAATTACTCCGGAAATTCTTCGGAATGTGCGTGAACGTTTCGAACAAAATTTAAAGACTGTTGTAAAGAGAATTGTCAGAGCTTTCAAAAGACATCTTATTCGACCCCTAATCTTATTTAAAAATTTTGGGGTAATCCTTACCCTCGCTTATGGTTGAAAGTAGTGAAGTTAAAAATACCGGACTGAGTGTCCCCCTTTTAATCAAAAACTGACGGGTCTGAGCGTGTTTCTAAAATATTAACGAGGTTCTTGCAAATGGCTCTGTTTCGTTTTCGGTTGGCCACCCTGCTAACTAATACATTTTATTATTTTATCGATTATTGTGAGCTTAATTAAAAAAAAAACAAAACAGATGATAATAACATTTAACCATTTTCTCTTCAAATATTCAACCGAATGTAGCTTACAGAAAGCTTTTTATTTTTAACCACCCATATCTGACTTTATTTTGCATCATTTCGCGTCCCTTGGCATATGTTGAAGAGCCACTTTCATCTCTTGTTATTATTCACTTGGGTAGCTCTTTCATGGCAAGTATTATGATTTTCATAACAATAATCTCGATTTGCCTTCGTTGTGTGCAATATTTTACGGGTATCTTTTGGAAGATATGCCTTTTTGCTTTGGGGAACATTGTTTCCCTTTTGCGAAATACGTTTTCCCATTGATATTGGTTTTCGCGCGGGAGTATATACACAAAGAAAAATTTTCATCTTTTTTTTTGCTTTTAGTCACAGCCATTGCCTGTTTCCATCAAAATTCGTAAATGCGACTTTTTGGATTCAATTTTTCCGACCATAAGAAATTTTAAAAAATCTTTTTTTTCTGCTCCTTGATTTTGGTGCTGCTTTACAAATTTTAAAATTAATTAATAAATTCCCCTTGCCATAAGAGCTGTTGTTAATGGATTGTTAATCCCTAGTTCAGAGAACTCGTAGATCGTCGAGTTTTCACCAATTATAAATACCGAAATTTTAGTAACTGCTTGGTTAATAGAAAAAATAGACTCTTTTAAAGTCTTTTTGGACATAAAAAAAAGTTTCCCATTTAGAAAGAAAGAAAGAATATTGTGGTCGATGCGCTGTCGCCTCAAGGCAAGTTCGACAGAGACGGATCCAAAAAATTGTAACAGTATATATGCTTTTAATAACTGGTAAATACTTAAGTTTTCATTATTTAAACAATTTGCAAGTCAAAATGTTTATGCGTATAAATGGTAAATGGTGAACTTTAATGAAAGTTATTAAATATTAACCAAAGTTTTACAACATTTAAAGCATCTACATATTAAAAGTGATAAATAAATATTTATTATTGCGTTGTTAAACTTTAATGATTCCAAAAACAATTTTAATTCATACAATATGCAATTATTAATTAATTATTTAAAAAAAATAAAACTAATAACTTTAATGGATAAATATCATCATAAATTATTGACGAAATAATGCTTCTCTTTAAAACTATTCTATTTTTCTCGACCTTTCTGTGTAGATCATGTAATTACATCCAAAGCGGAATATCATTTGGAAAAACCAGTATTTTTATTATTCACTTTAGCAGTTTATGTAGCCATTCATTTGTAATTAATTGAAAAATAATAACAGCAATATTATAAGTTTCCTAAATCGTTGACATATCCGGTCAGACAGAATAAGGTAATAAAAAGTAGAATTTGGTTTATAAATCATCTCGTTTTAGTTGTTTAGATGTTACTAAAAGAGTATTATTGAGCAATAATTATCCCTACATACATATAAATAAAATTAAAGGGTCTGTGATTTTAAAATAAATTCATTTTTTTAAGCTTATATAATTACTATTGGCACGTTACCAATACACAAACACGCATTATTTAAAATTTGGTCTTTCTGTCTGTTTGTTTGTTTGTACGGGCACATCTCTGAAATTACTAGATTGATTTTAATGCGGTTTTTACGGATAGATAAAACTTGGCCACGAGCAGAACAAAAGTTTTATTTCATTTAAATTAAATATAAGGAAAAAAATTATTTTCATTTAAAGATCTTTCTAGACTAATAAGTTACAAGTCAAATAATAATTGCTATCGTTGAAGTACCATAGACGTTACAACACGAACAAACAACAACGTTAAAAACTAAACAAGATAAATTCGGTTAGATTTTATTTAGTGTTATAGTAGTGTGTGACTAATTGCATTCGACGCATATTTACGCAACTTAGAACCGATTAGATTGTCAGCAAAATCGGTCTAACTATTATTATGGAGAATCAAAAAACTGAAAAAAAATGCTAAACTTTATCAGAATTATTTTTGTTTCGATTATCTCGAGAACAAAAAATGATATCGAAGTGGGACCAATTGTATTCGACGCATAATTACGCAACTTAGAACTAATTAGATTTTCAGCAAAATCGGTTAAGCTGTTTTTTAGCTCCCGCTCATAAAATGATAAGAAAAAGTTTGAAAGAATACGGTTAACATAAAAAGCATGTTTTTAATGACAATTATAATTTGTTATAAACAATTTAAAATCGTTTTTTATAAAAATTTTAATAATAATAATTATAGCAACACAACATATGGTATTTTTTCATCCTTTTCACTGGGAAGTCAATAGTGTGGACCTCTCGGGTCGCACCCAGACCACTGATATTTAATATTTTTTTTGGTAAAGAAATTTACTATATTTGTACGTAGTACAAATTTTAACTTATTTTTAAAATCCTCCTCGTAGTAATTCATTAATTCATTAGAAAGCAACAAGTTGAAGGGATCGGCTTAGTCGTATATATATAGTTAATTACATCTATAATTTTCTAGTCAGTATTGCGTAAACAACAGATAACCTAAAACGCAGATTTTTTTAATGTCGTGCAAAATTTGTATACCAAAAAATGTCCAATGTGCAAATAACATTTGTGGACAAACATGATTGTAAGTGTGAACTGTTTTAATTGTGTTATAGTGGTGGTGCATTAAGGTAAAACAATAATAACCCAGTTTCCTATCATTTTAAAATTCTTTCAGATTTTTTGCAATTGTATAAATTTGGTGTGAGGGATGTGTGGCTTCGCAATGGCTGTTTACCTTTTGCATGGACGATTGTTTTAAATATTTTTAAGAGTGCATACGGATTGAGAATGAATGATTGAATTGTCAAATGCCTCCTTTACGCCGATGATTAGGTAATATTAGCATCATTTGAGGAGGAGTTGCAGGTGGTGGTTGATATAATGCATGATCACTAGAGTTTTTAACTTTAAGGCTATATTTTTTTTCTAGTCCTTCCTGAAAATTTGATAACTTAAAGAAAAAAAGATATTTTTTTTGGAAAAATATACAAATCAACTCAATTTCCCATATATATAACACGGGAAATTTGTTTTTCGGTTTTAACTCGATTCATCGGTATTAAAAAACTTATGTTTACTACAGTGAAAGTATAGATGACATTAAGAACAGCGCCAACGTGCCATAAAATAAAACTAAAAGTTTGAAAATTAAAATATGCGCAAAAATTTAAATTTTAGTTCATTGATATTATGATTTCCCACTAAATATGGATTAAAATATATTTAAATTTCCTAAATAAAAAATGTAGTTCCTAAAATTAACTATTTAATAACTTTGTAGCGTTTATTGTAAATAATATTTAATGTAAGTTCAAAAAATTCCAATTTAAAGAAAATTTGGTACCACCTATTATTAAGATTCACCTTTTTCCCACTATACAGCTCAAAAACTGTTGATTGGGGAGAGTGTTTGCTCAAAGGAACTTTTTTGTAGCAAATTTTTTTTCCTACATAGGTAGTTTAACACAATTTTTTTATAAAAAAAAATTTTAATACCGAAAAATCAAGTTGAAACCAAAAATTTTTTTTCATGTGTTATTTATATGGGAAATCTAATTTTTGAATGAGCAAAGCCTTTTATTGACATAAATTTTTTTCTAACGGAAATATTTTTTACTTCCCAGTGAAAGTTATAGTAATGGGTCCGATTTTGCGAATCTCTAATTTGGACATATCTGCACATATCAAGGTCTCCAGAGTCGAATACAATAGTTTTTAAGTAGACGTTTGTGTGTGTATGTACGTATGTGCGTATGTTCGTATTTTCGTATGTTCGTTTGTTCGTATGTGCGTTCGGAATTATATTTCGTTTGATTATCTCGAGAACAAAAAATAATATCGACGTAAGACCAGTTGCGTTCAACGCGTAATTACGCAACTTATAACTAATAAGATTTTCAGCAAAATCGGTTGAGCTGTTTTTTTATGGAGATTTAAAAAACTGAAAAAAAAAGTGTAAACAACCGAATTTTGCAATAATAATAATTATAACAACAAAACATATGGTATTTTTTATTTTTTCCACTGGAAAGTTAGTCGTGTGGACCTCTCGGGTCGCACCCAGACCACTGATTTTTTTTCTATAAATTATTAGATTTTCAGGTAGGACCGAAAAAAACATATCACTTAAAAATGAAACACCATAATGATCCCCTTAAAATTAAAGGAATAAAAGTAAATGTAGGTGACTAATCCGATACCATCGTAGAATTTAAGTAGGTTTGGCGGATGTTTAGCATGGCAATGAAATCTTCTAACTAGTCACTATTAACATCTTGGTTAAATAAGTTATAAAAGAATTTTCAATGCTGGGAAAAAAAGAAACGAAAATCTTTTGCTTCTTTTGCTATAAACACCAATAATAAGCAAAACTATGACTGCAAGTTTCCAACACAGACGGCTACTTTATTTTGATACGTCACCGGCATTGAAAAATAAATACTAAGAATATCAAGCAGGCCATCAAAATAAACAGTTATTACAAGGTTTATTGACAAAAACAGGTTTAGAAGTTGTGATGTAATTTTTATTCAACGAAACCATTACTTTTTACTACATTCTGTCGATTTTGTTATCGTGAAATGTTTGTTGAACAACTATTTTACAACAGAAAAGTTTACTTTTTATATGAAAATGAACCACTGTCGATAGCTTTTCGATTGTTTTTGTTTTTTAATTGACAAAACACATGGCGACCACTTGATGTTATATCTGACTAATGCATAGTCTTTGACGGTAAGGATAAATTCTTTTAAAATTTATGCGTTAGGTATTTACTAGCTGTAATGCATTACCGATATATTTTAGACACGTGCTGATTCCAAATATTTTAGATACATTGTGGATTATTCTTTCTTTATTTTTATTTAAATTGCTAATTGCTGATTTCTTTAGTTATATTTTGTAATTTGTGTTGCTTCTCCAAGAAATACCCACATCATTATTTTTTTAAATATACTGATTTTTAAAAATAATTTCGTACATCTGGAAAAAGTCGTCTAATATCAATGACATTTTTATACTTAGCTTTTATAAGAAATAAAAACAATATGGAAAGAAAATAATCAGATGTACACTTTTTTTACTGCCAACACTATCAAAAAAATTCTTTATTTTAACGAAATATTTCGTAGCAATTTGTGTTTAATTTATAAAGTATTACAGTCATTAATGTCATTATGCTTAGACGACTGGGTAATTTATCCCAACAATCAAATAACCGAGTTAATCTTTATTACTGAATTCAAGAAGCCTAAAATTATATTTCTCAGGGTACTATAAATAACTTAATTTCTTACAAGCTTCGAAGAGTTATCAAATGCAGAACATACATACATAAAGTCACGCTTTTTTTCCATAGGGGTAGGCAGTGACCACTTCCTTCCACTTACTACGGTTCTTACAAACATCTTTTGCTTCCTCTACTTTCATCAGTGCTTTCATACATTCTCGTCGGTTGTTATTACTCTTGACCTGGCCTTTCTTCAAAACAATGTTGATCTGATCAAAATATTTTTGCCGAGGTCGACCTCTACCGACTTGTACATTCACACTCGCCTTATAAATTTGTTTCGTCAATCTTTATTCATCCATCCTTTCTACGTGTCCAAACCATCTAAGAAACAACCCATAAATAAGTACCCACTCATTATTAAATAACTGGGTGTTCGTATTTTGTTAAAAGTCAGTATAATATTAAAAACAAGCCAATAGAAACGAAGTTCCTTACGATTTTGGGATTATTGTGTGACGATTGTTAGAGAAATAATGCACATTTAGAATTACTGTTAACTACGTGTCTTTATTGAAATAAAAAAAAAAATTGGCAAGAGAGCCGCGATGTGGGTCAGTGTTGAAGTTCGTCGATAAACTGTTGGAGTTCGTTGAGAGACTGTGACGGAGGCCGTTAAAAGACTGTGTCGAAAACTGACTGACTGACTTGGTTAATGGAAACTGACTGGCTGACGGAAACTGACTGACTGACTTAGTTTATGGAAACTGACTAACTGACTTGGTTTATGGAAACTGACTGGCTGACGGAAACTGACTAACTGAATTAGTTGATGGAAACTGACTGGCTGACGGAAACTGACTGACTGACTTAGTTTATGGAAACTGTCTGCCTGACGGAAACTGACTAACTGAATTAGTTGATGGAAACTGACTGGCTGACGGAAACTGACTGACTGGGTGTACCTCTGTCCGTCTTTTTTATCTTCATCCCCCAGGTCGTAAGTTTTATGACGTTTCATAGATGATGCTTAACTTAGCAGAAAAGAATTTTAGGGTTATACAGATTTACATTGCTAGTGTACGTGAGTAGCTGAAAAAAAAAGAAGCGTCTAGTCATAAAGGTTAAGCTTGTGTACGGGCTTTATTGAAAAGGAACAGGACTTAGGGTCGTAAAGATTGGGGTAGTATACGTGTTTTCTTGAAAAGAACTAGACTTGGGATTAACAAGGTCTTCAGTAAGATTAGTCGTCGGAATTTTTAAGATTTAAAAATGCAAAAGTTTTGTCACGTCGTCTGTACATATGTTATGTATGTATGACCGCTACAAGATATTTGACAATTTTTTTTTATTTATAAATTTTGATTAAGGTATTTTTTTAATGGTGTTTTATTTCTATTTTTTTGTCGAAACTCTTTTTAATGGTGCACATTTGTTATTTTTTTGGTTTTTCTTTAGCACTAAAATTGACAAAGATTTGTATGCTTATCAATCATATACGATTGATTTTTAAAGTATGTATTAATTTCGTATAATATTTTTTTTAATTTTTTAACCGCTGCCGATAATTATTTTTGATACTGTGCAGGCGTTTTTTTATTCCAATAAAATATAAATTGTGTGATGAAAATTAAATATTTTTAAATAAATTATATTTTTAGATAAATTTAAATTTAATTTTTTGAATAAATATTATTTATTACTTAATTGAATCCGCAGGATTTAGGATAAAATATTACACCTCTTAATAAATAATGACTATTACCAAACTAAACACCCATTACACTAATTACAAAAATGTATTAAATCAACAAATAGAAAAACTATTAACAATTAATGAAAATGACAATTAATACCATTACGGTTGACAAGAATCAACAAAAAGGACACACGCGTCTTCTAGGAACACATATCAGTTGCCAAAGTAAAAAGTATGTCCTTGATTTTTTTCGGATCTACGTCGTATTCAATTTTCGCTTGGGCAGTGGCGGCGTCTTCAATATCGCACGAGTCTAACACTTTTTTGAAACTTACATCATCGGATTTCGGCTCCTCTGCATCTGTAGCAGAGTCCGGTCAGCATTAAGACCGTATGTTTGTAGGTAGAGAGATAGGGAAAACACGATTAGACACGATTCGCCGTTGTAACTTGACGGTAAATACATATATTTAATACTCTTTATTGCAAAAGTGGCGAAGTAGCACGACTATTCTTTGTTTAAAAAAGGAAATACAAAAGTACCCTCAAATTACAGAGGCATAAATTTACTAAACACCTTATTAAAATTAACAGCTAAAATCATTACCAACCAATGTAACAAGTCCACAAATTTAGAGGAAGAACAACAAGGATTTAGACATGGAAGATCGTGCACAGATGCCGTCTTTGTGTTGAGGCAAATAGTGGAAAAATCAATAGAATACAACAAGCCTGCATACATTTGATTCATAGATTTGGTAAAGGCGTTTGATATGGTTAAGCTACATGACGTCATACATCTCCTCTACAAAAGAGAAATTCCTTATAACCTAATAAAAACAATAGAGAATATATACAAGGATAATCAAATCCAAGCAAAGATAAACGAAGAACTTACCGAACCCATACCAGCTGGAAACGGTATTCGCCAGGGAGACTAGCTGAGCTCATTTCTATTTAACGTTATAATGGATGAGATAATAAAAAAATTTCATAATATAAAAGGCTAGGTTAGGTTAGGTTAGGTTTCATGTGAGTGGGGCGTGGTCGCCCCTCCATCGCGACCCTTGGTAGGTCTATTGTGGCTCACCCCTAGAGGCTACAGTTCACCGCACAATCCAGCCCTTCTTACGAAATTCATGGTTGTATAGGGTGAAATTTTTTTAAAATCGGTAGGTTCTAGGTTGGTGTAACCAAATATGTTGAACCTTATTCTTCCCAGACCGGGGCATGAACATAGTATATGTTTAGCAGTTTCGTCTTCCACGCAGCAAAACCGACAGTCCGTTTGTTGGTTCAGACCTATCCTTCTGAAGTGGTATCTTAGACGACAGTGTCCCGTAAGCAGTCCTGTTATAATACGCAGGTCATTTCTGCTCCATTCTAGGATCTGCTTAGTTGTGTTTCTCGAGGGTTGTAACGGTAAAAACGCCTTCGAGTGGGTCAGCCCTGGCATATTGGACCAGTACGTGAGTATTTTCCTCCCCGCCCAGTCCGAAATAATTGTTTTGGCGGCACTTGTGGTGACTCCAAAACCGGTTCTGGTCCAGTGAACTCAGATTCGGCCCCCTGTTTTGCAATGGTGTCGGCTTTTTCGTTTCCTTCCACCCCCTTCCACCCTGCGCAGGTACCCACGGTAGGGTCACACTGTTGTTCGCACCAAGGTACTCTAAGGATTCGATGCAATTCCATACAAGTTTAGAATTTATCTTGTTGGAGCTCAGTGCTTTTAAAGTAGCCTGGATGTCTAATATTAAATTTATGTTTTTGTTTGCTAAAGGTCTGTTGATCAACTCTCTTGCACACAATTCGATAGCCAAGACTGGCAGATATTTCAATCTTTGGTTTTCTGCTGAAAACACCGCCCCCAACTCCATCTGGGGTTTTCGAGCCATCTATATAAAAGGCTACAAAATGAGAGATAAAACGATAAACATCCTGTGTTATGCAGATGATGCCGCATTATTAGCAGAAAACAAAGATGATCTTCAAAAACACCAGTTTAACCAAACAGCTAAAACACTCAACATGACTGTATCCGGTTCAAAAACAAGTTGCATAACAACATCAAAAACACCGTTAAGATACAAACTTGAAGTAGATGGAGAGGTCATACAACAGTAGATGAAGTTTAAATATTTCGGTATAGAACTGTCCAGCCATGGTGACGTTGAAGCGGAAGTAAAAGAAGAAACGGCAAGGGCGGCGAGAGTGGCAGGTTGTCTGAACGACTCTATTTGGAAAAACAAAAACATTAACACCCAGGTGCAAAGCAAGATCTATAAAACCGTTATCAGGCCCATAATGACATACACTGCGAAAACTAAACCACAAACTCTAATAACAAGGAGACTTATGAAAACAACGGAGATAAGAATACTGAGACGAATTAATAGCAGAACTTTATAGGACAGAAAAAAGAGCGAAGACATAAGAACCAGATGTGGGGTATAAAACATCAACGAATGGACCCAAAACAGGAAAAATGAATGGAGCGCGCACATTGACCTCATGGGGGACCAGAGGGTCGTAAAAATCGCAAGAGACAAATCACCTATACGACACAGGAGTATGGGTCGCCCGTGAAAGCGGTGTAGCGACAATATATAAGGCTGGCGGATGAAGATAAACAGGCTTCAAGCCTAATTAAAAAGAAAAAAGGAGAAGATATTGCTAGCCCCCGTAAGTGAAAGTGTTGCCCACCAAGAGAGACAGCAACTGCATTCTTCTATCTCACTTATTCATAATCGATCCGTTGTGCGCAAGCGTTGCGACTGTAGTGGAAAAGCTTATATTACAGTTATAGTAAATATTTTCTTGTATGCTTCATAGTTTAGCGGCACAACTCCATTATCGGGCATGCGCATAGCATTTCGGGTCTAAATGATGGAGACAGATGCATGTATGTCTGCACCGTTGGGTTGTCATTCTTTTCCAGACCCCTACTAGCAATATAGAAGTATTAAATATATGGATGAATAACAGTAGACGTTAATTGCCACCTGTTAACATTAATGAATACGTATGCGTCACTGGTACTTCTCGTAATAGCTTTTACTTCGGGCACCTTCGAAAAGAAGTGTTTATTTCGAGTGGGAAAGCTAAAGAAATGGTCTTAATCGCGAGTCCACTCTACATGAACAAATTAGTAACCCGAACAACAAATGTAACTCACTTTTTTTAAACTTAAGAAAATAGACCATGGAAGTATACTAACTCCGTGCTTCAAGCTATTGTCTCAACTTTAAAAAATAGAACTTAACAAACCAACAAATAATAATTAACTGCGTTTATCTTCTTTTTCAGCATATCTAATAGATCATAAAAATCTGCCCATTAGGACCAATCTTTAGGCCACTGTTCTTTGGCTGCTTTAATAATTTTGTGTCTTGTAACACCGATTTTTTTCAATTCGTACCTTCCTTCGCTGTCAATAATTATTACTTTTTATGGTCCCATAAATTCAAAGTCTAATTTATTTGCATGTCATTTGTTTGACCGATGTAATAAAACAAAATTTCCCACAGCAAAATTGATCGTATTACGCCTTTTCAAATTAATGTCGTCAATATTATTATTATTATTATTATAACAAGGTTCGCAGCAGGACTGTAAGAACTACCGAGGTATTGGTTTACTCAGCATAGTCGGCAAACTGTATGCAAAGATATTGATTAAAAGAGTAACGAATGAAACTGAGAATATGATATGGAATGTGCAAGCAGGATTTAGAAGAGGAAGGAGATGTATGAATCAGGTCTTTTCATTACGAGGTATAGTCGAAAAATTCTTGGCTAGAAGTCAGCATGTCTGTACGCTTTATTAGAAACGGAGCTTGCCCAGAATGGTTTAACATCGAAAAGGGTGTAAGGCAGGGATGTGTGGCTTCACCATAGCTGTTTAACTTATACATAGAAGATTGTTTAAAAGATTTGAAAGAGAGTGCGTATGAATTCAAAATGAATAATTTGATCGTCAAATGCCTTCTTTAAGCCGATGATCAAGTCATATTGGCGTCATCTGAAGAGGAGTTGTAGGCGATGATTAATGTTACGCATGATGCCCTGAAAATCAAAGGGATGAAAATAAATGTAAGCTAAACGAAAGTAATGGTTTTTGAAAGAGGAGAAAGCATGACTAACTGTAAAGTTTTGATTGAGGAAGAAAGATTGGAACAAGTAAATAAATTTGTGTGCTTGGGTTTAAAGTGAAAGATGAAAAGTATGACAGTAATGGGGCACTGTATAGCTTTATAAAGAGCCAGAAAATGTCGAAAAAGGCACGTCTGGCTGAGCATAGAGGTGTGTTGGTCTCTACACTTATGTACGGTGGAGAATGTTGGGTTGTCAGAAGAAGCATGAACATAGGATTAATGCTGCGGAGATGAGTAGTCTGAGAAATATAGCCGGAGTGACACGGTTGGCAGCAAACAGCTCAAGACAGAAACGCATGGAAGAGATTAGAAGCAGCCTATATCCTGCAGTGGGCAATAATTGGCTGAAGAAGAAGAAGAAGACACGGTTGGATCAAGTAAAAAATACTAAGATAAGAGAACGCTGTGGTCTAAAAGAAGATGTGGTCACAAAATAAAATAGATAAAGGAATGCTTAGATGATTTAAACACGTAGAAAGGATAGATGAAGGAAGATAGACGAAACAAATATATAAGGCGAGTGTGAATGGACAAGTCGGTAGAGGTCGACCTCGGCGAACATATGTTGATCAAAACAACATTGTTTTAAAGAACGACCAGGTCAAGAGTACCAACAAACGACGAGCCTGTATGAAAGCACTAATGAAAGTAGAGGAAGCACAATATGTGTGTAGGAACCGTAACAAGTAAAAGGAAGTGGTTTCTGCCTACCCCTACGGGAAAAAGGCGTGTTTATATGTATGTATGTATATTATTATCGGGGATTTGGAGCTTCTCTCTTATTTATTTTCTATCTAATTTTATATTGCGAAAGGGTGACAGATCAGGAGAGAGGTCATTTAAAGCTACCAACATCCGAAACGGATAGGTACTTAAAGAAGAAAAAGAAGATATAGGTCTACCATCTTGTAATTCGTGGGACAATTTCTCGCTTATTCACAGTCGCTTAAACGGAATTACAGTCGGTTACAATTACAAATTTAATTTCAATTAGGTAAACCCTAAAATGTTTAAGTGAATTAACAATGGCCAATGTTTTTAACTTATGTAAGTGGTACTTGGATTCCACTGTTAAGGTCCGTTTAATAAAATAAGCTACGAATTTATTTTGACCATATTTTTGTATTAATTTACTACCACCGTACCCTACACTGCTAACATCTGTGTGTAATTCCGTTGGTAATTCTGGGTTTTTGTCTCTTGGATAAATTATCGGTCCAGCTTTGCAATTGAATTGAATTATTTAGTTGTAAAAGCCGGTCCTGCGTTATTTGTTTGGTTTTTACTAGTTCATTTATCGAACGTCCAGCTGATAACAAATGTTAGTTGGTGTAAAATTCGTAACGACTTGGAATTTTGTTCAAAAGTCGATAATTATTTTGATAAAAATTAACAATATGTGTGGGCGTTTTTTTTAATAATAATTGGTGAGTTATAAAATATTGTTAACTATCTTATAAAGAAAAATACATTTTGTTACTTTTAGATCAGCCTTTAAATCTTATCTCTGGTAAAGTTTTATTTTTATATTGGTAAAATTTTATAATTTTAATTTATTTGGAAGGCTTTGTATTTTTAGTTAATTTTATTATTAAAAATTTCTTGGCGCTTAACGGCATTTTAGTTTTAGTAAAATTTAGATTTTTTAAATACAAAAAATAGATATAGAGTCTATAGAGTTTTTTTGTTTCATTATTTTTAGTATCGACTACTCTCCTCTTAAAGAAAGTAATATTTTTACATTAAACACAACCAAAAGTGGCTTAGAAATTTAATAGTCAACAACGTATTTTCTAGGCTATTCATATTGATCACTCTAAACAAAAGAAGCTTTCTTTTTGGTTAATTCATTGATGCAAGCAGTGCGGGTTGCAAATTTTGGCCAGATCCATTAACTGCCTTATTTGCTTGACGTTGAAAGGAGAAGTGATATTTGTCAATGCTTCAAGGTTTTATGGACTAGGGCGGACGATATTACCAGAGATCTCATGACTAAGATATTCAAATTTAGTTCGTAAAAACGAAAACTTTGCAATGTTTAAAAAAAGCAGCTTTTTTGCTTCCAAAACTTGATTTAAATATGCCAGGCCATCTATAATCGTCTTAGAAGGTATTGAAATATCATCCATATTAACGAAAGCTACGGTATGTTTAAATCCCCTAGAGCAATATTTATTGCTCGTTGAAAAATAGCAGGAGCACTTTACAATGTTTAATGAAAATCTAACTTTTTTTAATGCTTTTTAAACCTGTTTTAAATTTGCCAAGCCATCTAAAATCATCTCAGAAGCTATTAAAATATCATCCATGCCAACGAGAGCTATAGTATGCTTTAAATCTCCTAGAGCAATATTTATTTCCCGTTAAAAAACAGAAGAAGCGTTTGCTAAACCAAATGGCCCGCGTAGGAATTCATTAAATGCCCATCAGGAGTAACAAGGGATGTATTAAGTCTAAGAAAATGGGTATTTGATAAACGCCCTTATCCATATTGAGGGAAGTGCAAAATTTACCATGACCTAAACGATCAAGTTGATCATCTATACGCGGTAGCGGGAATTTGTCCTTGACAGTAAGAGAATTAATTCCCGAAAATTGCAACACATTTTAGAAGAAAAATCCTTTTTTTTACAATTAAAATAAGGCTAGCGTATGGAGAAATGCTATCGCGAAAATACCAGTGGTTATCAGTTCAATAATAATCTTCTAAACTTCTCGCTCACTTATTGCTAGTCGGTACGAATATCGAAAAACAATAAAATTATCAGTAGTAATATTTCTAGGACATTGATAATAGACGAGATAATTTTATGACAATCGAAAGCTCAGCTTCGGGCTGTTGTCAAGCAACGAGCTTGAGAAATGTGTCATAAAATTATGAGGCATTTGTAAATGTCCGAGGGATATTCGGCGGCAAATTTTTTGACAAAAAAATTTATAACTCAACACAACGAAACATTTATTTATTTATTAAAAGTACAGTTAGTGAAAGTACAATTATTAAAATTTAATTTAACATTGGTTTCGTTGCTGTTCTCTACTATAGAAGATCTATTACCACGAATAATATTTATAATCTTATTGTGGTGTTCCTGATCAAGATTAAAGTATGGTTTTATATAATTTTGATTGCTATGACCAGTAATTTTTAGCAATTGTTGAATTTATACACCACTTTTAGGAAATTCGCTAACAGCAGTTGATCTATTCGAATGATTTGTTATCTTTTTGTCCTTTACATTCAAGCCAATTGCCTCAGCAGCAGATTAAGTCCACTTATTTATTGTATTTCTTCCAACAGGTATATTATCGTACCATTTGTCAGTTTCATTATTCCAGTGTCGACTTTGTTTTAAGAACAGTCGTGGTGAGGTAATATTGTTGCCCCGTTTTGTATTTGTGCTCTTAATTTAATTACCTATCAAGAATATCTTTTTTTTACAAAACTAATAATAAAAAAGTTTTCCATATGGTTCCAAATTAAGTAGACACACTGTATATATAGTCAGTTGTCAAGATGACATTGTATTTTCATATTCAATAAAGAGTTGTATCAGGTTTTAAAATATATAATTATTATTTTCCAAATATCCTAAATAATATAATAATCAAGATATTTCACTTACAGATTCTTGTACTTTAGTATCATGAATGCCATAAACAATTAATTCAATTAGGTCAGCACGTAAATTTTTTAACAAAGTCAACTTCTTCATTCATTCATTCTTAAAGCAAGTCTAATCTCTTACTGTTGGCATCCAATTTTCAAAAAAGTGTTTAGCATCTCCTAACAAAAATCGTCCAACTCTAAGCAATACTTGTAAGTCTGACCGTTCAAATTTCTTTTTTATTTTTTTCACCTGTATAACTCAAGTGTTTTTAAGTCATCTAAATCTGGCCGAAAATATGGTAAATCTACCTGCTCCGGAGCTGTGCTGCTGCGTTTCAAGTTTTTAATCATTTCTGCCAATAACTCCTACATGATGCACTTATTTTTCTTCTCACTACACATCTGCGTGTAACATAAACACGATTCCACTCCTAGTTTTAAATTCAATTAATTGTTTTTCTCAAAATAATTAATAATTAATATTTTATTGAAGCCTCTGGATTTGGGATAAAATATTATACCTTGTAATTAAATAATGACTTTTACCAAATTAAGCACTCATTCACTAATAACAAAAATGTATTAAATAAAGAAATAAGGAAACTGTTAACAATTATTAAAAATGAAAATTAATACCATAATAGTTGACATAGCAACACATCCGACCTCTACTGGAGTATTGCTCGCACATTTGAAGTTCAGCACCAAGGCATTCTCTTCGTCTTCTAGATTCCATTCAAAAAAGGGCCATTCGGTTGATAAACAGCTCAACTCTCCCATTTACTCTCAAGATTGATACTATATATATACTATATACATATATATATACTATATATACTATATATACTATATATACTATATATACTATATATACTATATATATATATATATATATAAGTCGGGTTTAAAACGTTCTCGATCATTCCAAAGGTCTTTTTCCAAGCCTCTATCTCTTATTTTCTCATTTATTTCCTCTCTCCAGCTTCTCCTTGGTCATCCTCTCCATCTTTTTCCTGCTGGAGTCCACGTCATTATCTGCTTTGGCAGTCTCTTGTACGTCATTCTCTGGACATGGCCGTACCATTTCAGTTGTTTCGTTTTTATGTCATCTACAATACTGTGTCGAACTCCCATAATCTTCCTTATTCGGTCATTACGGATTCTTTCAAGCTTCGACCTGCCTGCCGAACGCCTCCAAAAATCCATTTCCGTCGCTTCCAACGTTTTCTTTGTTCTTTCTTTGAGTGGCCATATCTCGCTGCCGTAAGTAACGATGCTTTTAACAATGGTGTTGTATATACGATGCTTGTTATTTTTTGTGATATTTTGGTCCCAAAAGATACTGTTTAACATCGACACAGCTTTTCTTCCCTGTATATTCCTATATTTAATGGGATTGTCCAAGGTTCCATCGTTTGTTATATTTACGCCTAGATATTTGTACTGTTGGCAGTTTTTTATTCTTTGGCCATTTTCCAAAATTAGGTATTGCTGGCTTACTCCCAAACTCAGGTATTCTCCCCACTTCTCGTATTCCTCAATGAGTTTCCGAGTCATATACTCAATATCATCAGAATATTATGCTATAACGATCTGGCAGTCAGCAAAGCTGAGTGTGTACAATGTAGAATGGTTAAGCGGGATACCAATATTTGAACATTTCCGTTTCCATTTCATTAACACTTTTTCGAGATATATTTTAAACAGCGTTAATAAAAGGCAGCATCCCTGTTTAAGTCATTTATTTGGAGCAAATCCAGTCCAGTTTCTTGATACTAGAGCTTTCCACAACTTCACCAGTGGCACGCTGTCATATGCCTTCTTCATGTCGATATATAATAAATGAACCTCTTTGTTTACTGCCGATATCTTATCTAATAATATTGATACTACAAGGACCAATCTCCATCAAGAATCTTTCTTTTACAGTGCTGCTGCTCCACAATCATCTCCTTTTTGTAATCCCGCACTGCGACTAATAGTCGGGCTGTCCATGGCCCACACGATAGGTCTACCCTTTTTGCGACTATTGCCAGTAAAAAAAAGAAAATATTAGTAAAAAGTAAATCCTCAATTTTTTCGGATCTCCGTCGAATACGTGCGTATTCAAGTATCGCTTAGGCAGTGGCGACGTGTTCAATATTGCACGAGTCTAACAATACGCATATAGCAACAAACGCTTGTTGCATTAATGTATAATAATTCTACTTACGTGCTCATTGATGATTTTACACAGTCATTCATTACTTTTTCTGTTCTGGTTCATTTTCCATATTTTTAAATAATTTACAAAGTAGTAAAATAGGGGGTAGTACTAGGGGTTGCCCGGGAATCGATTTTTTTTATGGCAAAGAGTATACCTTTATAATTATAGCATATAATATTTTTAAATCAATACTTCTATTTAGCACGCTAAAGCTCAAATAAAATTTCATTTAGTAAAACTACAAGTTAAACAGATTAAAGTTTTGCCATGTCAACATTTAAATTAAAAAAAGCGGCAACATATATTTACAAAAATGTGTAATATAATAAAAACTATTATTAATTTTAAGTTTTATATTTGAACATATTATAAACTTACCGCACATTTTTATACACTTATTTAAATTACTTCTGTTAACCCTTATCACCTCTCAAGAGGTATTTAAAATTCAAAATAATTAATGTTTTTAGCTGTTTACGCTTTTATAACCAATAAACGTCACTGTCAACTTGTAGATGTAGATGTTAAAGGATCAAGAATACCAAAACAATATATTTTTTTTTATTTAGATTATACAAACCAATCACGTAATATAAGTTATCACAGCCAAATATTCAAATTCAAATGACGTTTTATGTTTGGTTTAGTCGGATTACACTTTCTCTCTCCCTCTTTCTGCAGGCAGTAAGTGTAGAGGAAGAGAGATAGCGACTAACGCATTTTTAACATTCTTGACATTCTTGTTACGCACAATTTTGCTTGCTAGCCCTGATTTCCGCAACGTGCGATAAGGAACTACGTTTGAATATTTAAATAAAACCTAATGATAAAAAATATCGCCTTGTCATAATACTTATAATTTTTAAAAAAGAATACTGCAAACAGAAATTATAAATAGTAATTATTTAAAATATCAAATTTAGTAACAATTATTTTATGCGCCAGTAACCATGCGTGATAATTGCTATATAATTTTCATCCATTTATCACAAATAGATATCTTTGTATTTATTGAGGTGTTTAAAAGTAATGTCTATAATGTAGGCTTTTTATTTAAAGGTTACCTCTGTTAATTTTTCCAGTACGAAATTAAAATAAAAAATAGATTATTATTATTTATCTTCATTAAACTTGAAATGGTGTAAATAATTTTTTTTTCTATTGTACTAGTTTAAAGAATGAGTAAAGTATATCTACCAATCTATAAAAAATGAATAAAATTTCAGTGTCGACAAGATAATGAAAGATATTGTATTTAGCAAAGTTTACGTAACCTAACCTAACCTAACCTCGTTCAAAGTCCTCTTTCCGAAGAGAGATGAATCGGTGAGGGGTGAAATACTCTTACCAGAGACTAAATACGTAATGTACACAGATGGCTCAAAAACCACAGATGGAGTTGGTGTCGATGTTTTCAGCAGAAAACCAAAGATTGCATTATCTATAGGTATGCTATAATTTTTCAGAATAAAGTCTTCGCCATCGAATTGTGTGCAAGAGAGCGGACTAATAGTCCTTTATCAAACAAAAACATAGGTATAATATCAGACAGCCAGGCTGCTTTAAAAGCACTGAGCTCCAACAAGATAAATTCTAAAGTTGTATGGAGTTGCATCGAATCCCTGGAGTACCTTGGTTCGAATAACAGAGTGACCCTGCCGTCGGTACCTGGGCACCAGGGGCTGGAGGGAAACAAAAAAGCCGACACCCTTGCAAAGCAGGGGACCGAATCTGCGTTCACTGGACCAGAACCGGTTTTTGGAGTCACTATGAGTGCCGCCAAAACAATTATTTCGGACTGGGCGGAGAGAAAAATACTCACATACTGGTTCGATATATCTTCACTCGAAGGCGTTCTTACCTAAACCCTCGAGAAACACAACTAAGCAGATCCTAGAATGGAGCAGGAATGACTTGCAAATTCTAACGATAATATATATAGGACACTGTCGTCGAAAGGATAGATCCAAATCATTAAATGGACTGTTGGTTTTGCTGCGTGGAAGACGAAACTGCTGAACATATACTATGTTCATGCCCCGGTCTGGGAAGAATAAGGTTCAACATATTTGGTTACACCAACCTAGAACCTACCAATTTCAAGAAAATCTCACCCCATACAACCATGAACTTCGTGAGAAGGGCTGGATTGTGCGGTGAACTGTAACCTCTTGGGGTGAGCCCAATAAACCTACTAAACGTCGTAGTGGAGAGGCGACCTACGCCCCACTCACATTATACCTAACCTTACCAAGTTTAGATTAAACAAAATAAATATTTGTGTGCCACACAAATATAATGCTATTATTTTTATTCTACTTCAAGATTTGGGTGGCTTCTGATAACGAATTAGACACGTTTACCCCTAAATAATATTTATATTTTATAAACATGCAACTCTAAACAATCTCTGCTTAATCAACAGATTTCTTGTTTTGATTACTAAACTTACTAATTTTTTTATGAAACAAAAATTTTCCAGCATTTTATCATTAAAATGACAAAAAAGTTTTATTTAAATTAAGACAATGAATAAATTAAACAAAATAAGTCTGATTAATTTTAAATAATCCTTTATGACATATTGTTAACAAAACGAGATACTTGTTATAAAAGTAAACATATTCACGTGAAATTACATCTTGCGACAAGGAGCAAACAATTTAAACAAATATTTAATTAAATGAAATATTTGCAACAGGCACTACAAAGGTAAATAAATTTAAATTTTGCAAAAATAAAAAAACAACGTTTTACGTGTATTTTTTTGTATTTATTAAATAACTAGTTATTGCTCACGACTTCGTAAAATATTATTGTTGAGAGTTAGTTAATTATTTATTAATAGCCGATTTCTTACTTTCAGTTATCTATGAAATAACTTTATCAACAGGATAAATTATTGATAATGCTTAATTTAGTTAACCTCTAGTTAAGCATTTACTAAAAGATATCTAGTACTTAAAGTTTACCATCACTTTGATTAGTAGTTATCCTGAAGATGGTGTCTAAACTGTGGGACATCATCATACATACATACATATAGTCACGCTTTTTTTCCATAGAGGTAGGCAGAGACCCTTTCCTGCCACTTGCTATGCTTCTTAAACACATATTTTGCTTCCTCTACTTTCATCAGTGCTCTCATACATGCTCGTCGGTTGTTGATACTCTTGACCTGGCCTTTCTTTAAAACAATGTTGATCCGATCGAGATATGTTCGCCGAGATCGACCTCTACCGACTTGTCCATTCACACTCGCCTAATAAATTTGTTTCGTCAATCTTTCTTCATACATCCTTTCTACGTGTCCAAACCATCGAAGCATTCCTTTCTCTTTCTTTGTAACCACATCTTCTTTTACACCACATCGTTCTCTTATCTCACTATTCTTTACTTTATCCAACTTCGGCTATACTTCTTAGACTACCTATCTCTACAGCATTAATCCTATTTTCATGCTTCTTCTGCCATACCGAACAATCACTACCATACATAAGTGTAGGAACCAACACTCCTTCATGCACAGCCAGACGTGCCTTTTTTGACACTTTTGGGGTGTTCATAAAGCTATTTATTTGTTGATTATTACTTTTCATGATTTTAGTATAGTAATAAAAATATTTAAAAGAAAATGCGTATGAATTAAGAATGAATAATTTGATCGGTAAATGCTTCCTTTACGCCGATGATCAAGTCATATTAGCATCATATGAGGAGGAGTTGCAAACGATGGTTAACATGATGCTCCAAAATTCGGAGAGATGAAAGTAAAGCAAGGCAAAGGTAATGGTTTTTGAAAGAGAAAAACTGCGAAGAACTAATTGAAAAAGATAGAATAAAACTAGAAAATGAATTCGTATACTTGGTTTCAAAAGTTACGAAAAACAAAAAGTATGACTGTGATAAAGGTTTTCGGCAGGAAACAAATAAATGTGGCCCTGTATAATATTTTATGGACAGACAGAACGTATAGGAGTGCTGGTCTTTCCTTTTAGCTTCATTCTCCCATGGGGAAATAGTGCAAAGTTACAGGCTGCAAAGTTTGTGCTGTAAGGAGGGTAGTCCTGTAGTGGTCAAAATTTCAGTGCAGGCTTTCGCGCGGTGAGCTGGAGCGTTGTCATGATGAAGAACCATAAGTCCAATCTTAAATTTGGTAGGAAGTTCTTCGAATGGTCGATGACTTTAAGAAGGCTTTTTCAGTATACTACTTAGCTGTGACTATCCTTTATGTGTCTAACATGACATGCAACACAATTCCACTCGATTTAAAAAATACAGCTTTTTACTGATCGTAATTTTTTGTCTGCTGCGGGTGTATTCTCATCATAAAAGACCCAAACTTTACTTTTAGAGTTAATTGTCACATCTTAATAGTACAGCCAAGTCTCATTACTTATCACAATGTTGTTTACATACCGAGATTGTCACTTATCAAACATTTTCAGCGTCTCCCGGTACCATTTCACACGTCGTGTCATCTGGTCTCCATTTAGACTAAGCGGCACCCAGAGAGAAAAACTTTCGCTACGTGCAAATGATAGTTCAAAATCAAACGAATTTCTGGTGCATTTAGGCATAAGGTTTTTTTAATCTGGTGGTAAATCACTCGCCTGTCTTTGTTAAACATTTTCGTAATATCAGTAACGTTTTTCTTTGTAAAGGACGTTGGTGGTCTCTTCGTCCTCTCTGCGTCCTCCAGGCTGAAATTTTAATTTTTGGAATTTTTTGTACCAACTGAATATAGTCGTACAATTAGGACAATCATCACCTAGTGCAAGAGTAATTTCTTCTAAACACTGGTCTATGTTTAAACCACGAGCAAAGTTATACTGTAAAACCACCCGAATATTATTTCGTAACCAAGATACGATAGCTTGCTGACAAACAACTAAGCCCACCAGCTTGTCGCAGCGGATAGTGCGCAAGTATGAATACATTTTAACATGCACCAACACTCCGACTCCTGCACCACGTGGTTGCGTCATATTGCAAAATTTTCTAGTTTCCTTTGTAAATAAAATAATAATTTAAGTCTACTTTTCTTTGTATCTACGCTAGTAAACAACACAAACTTAAATCAATAAGAAAAACATATCTTGTTGTTGCAAAACAATAATAAGACAAGTCGAAATAAATACAGGGTGGCCAACCGAAAACGAAACAGAGCCATTTGCAGGAACCTCGTCAACATTTTAAAAAAACGCTCAGTTTTTTTATTAAAGGGGGACACTCTTTTCCGGTATTTTTGGCTCCACTACTTTCAACCCCAAGCGAGGGTAAGAATTAGCCCAAAATTTTTAAATGGCATTGGGGGTCAAATAAGACTTCTTTCAAACGCTTTTAGTTCTCTGGAAAAACTGATTTTGGAAGCTTGTTCCATTCCGTAGCAGCCCTGTAAAAGAAGGATTCTTGATGGAGATTGGTCCTTGTAGTGTCAATCTTAAGGGTAAATGGGTGAGACTGATCAGCGTGTCGAGTTCTTCGGCCGAATGTGGCCAATGGTGGTACAAGAGTTTTTACTTCTCTGAAGCATCTGCCATGGAAATATCTGTAGAGTAATGACTGGTCTGCAACTCTTCTTCTATGTTCTGGAGGGTAAAGAGTATCTGTAAGAGTTGAGCTGTTTATCAACCGAATGGCCCTTTTCTGAATGAAATCTAAAAGACGAAGAGAACGCCTTGGTGCTGAAACACAAGTGTGCGAGCAATACTCCAGTAGAGGTCGGATTTGAGCCTTGTACGTCGTCAACAGTTGATCAGGAGTAAAATACTTTTTAGCTTTCCACAGAAAACCTAGCCTCTGGCTTGCTGACTTTGCGATGTTAGCAACATGATCATGCCATGACATATTATTGGACACTGTGACTCCCAAAATCGAGATGGAGGGACTTGATTCAAGGGTTTTTCCGGACATTGTGATGGAATGATTTAAGTAATTCACTTTCTTGGAAAACGTGGCGCTTTGTGTTTTCTGGGCGTTGAACTGAACAAGATTGTTGGTTCCCCACTCGACGATTGCTTTAAGATCTCTATTGATGGAATCAACCTGTTCCTGCCTAAGTCTATTTGTATCATTCACCGAAAGTGATCGATAGGATGTGAAAGTTGAGAAAGTGTGCTTTCGTCTGCAAAACTGTAAATGGGGTTCGTGGTGGTTTTCAAGAGGTCGTTGATGTGTAAAAGAAATAAGGTGTGGGACAGGATGGAACCCTGGTGGACCCTGGCATTGGTTTAAAACGCATCAGAAGAAATACCGTCAACTGCCACATGTAAGGATCGATCTTGCATGAAGCTCAAGAGCCATTGGCGAAGTTGGGAGTTGGGAGACCGTAGGCAGATAATTTACTTAACAATGCCCGGTGCCAAACACGGTCAAAGGCTTTAAAAATATCCAAACTTCTCAACAGTGTTTGTCCAGAGCTGAGTGACATAATCCAGCAAATCTCCAGTAGACCGAAGTTGTAGAAACCCATATTGTCTGTCATGGACTGTAAAACTGTAAAACTTATTTATCTATCTATTTAAAATAATTCACAGTATGACAAAGATTATTTTTATTTTCAACAGGACAGTGCTCCTCCGCGTTATGCAGCGATTGTTCGTCAGTATTTAGACCAGCGTTTTCCACAGTATTGGATTGGGAGAAGAGGCAGCGTTAAATGGCCTCTACGATCGCCAGATTTATCGCCCCTCGATTTTTTTTTGTGGGGACATCTAAAAAGTAAAATCTTTAAAACACAACTAGCTTAGTTGGAAGATTTGCGTCAAAGAATCGTTGACGTGTGCCGTCAAATTACTCCGGAAATTCTTCGGAATGGGCGTGAACGTTTTAAACAAAATATTTATTATTGTATGGAAGCGAGCGATCATCAGTTTAAACATTTAATTAAGTAGTAAGCAATTAAAGTACTTGGAATTAAAACTTGTAATTTTTTCAAAGTATTGGGAGGAAATGTAAAATTTAAAGACTATTGTAAAGAGAACTGTCAGAGCTTTCAAAAGACATCTTATTCGACCCCCAATGTCATTTAAAAATGTTGGGGTGATCCTTACCCTCGCTTGTGGTTGAAAGTAGTGAAGTCAAAAGAGCGTCCTCCTTTAATCAAAAATCGACGGGTCTGAGCGTTTTTCTAAAATGTTGACAAGTTTCCTGCAAATGGCTCTGTTTTGTTTTTGATTGGCCACCCTGTATGCGAACCGACCTTATTAATTATGTTAATATTAAGTATTCATTTTGTTGTAGTAGGTATGTTTAAGAAATAAAAAAAAAGTTTGCATAAATTGTGTTTGTGACGAAATTCGAGAAATCAAATTAATCGCAAAAATCCGAAGTAAATAAACAAAATAATGGCGTCAACAACTATTAATTCGAAACAAAGCAAACAATTTTTTATCGATAACAAAACTATTTGAACCAAACTCACTTCTACTAGTTCTGCTCTATTCAAACCGGTATCTGTAATTTTTATTTCTGAATTGGACAGGAATTACGATTGTCTTTTTCGCCATAGTTGTCCCAACATGGTCCATAATAATATAACCGTTTCCGTAAAAAGAAGTTGCGGGCGATGGTTAATGTTATGCATGATTCCCTGAAAGTCAAAGGGATGAAAATAAATATGAGCAAAACGAAAGTACTGGTTTTTGAAAGAGAAGAAAGCATGACAAACTGTGGGGTTTCGATTGAGGGAGAAAGAGTGGAACAAGTTAATGAATTTGTGTACTTGGGTTCAAAATTTACTAGAGATGGAAAGTATGACAGTGACATTGAGCGAAGGGTGTTGGCAGGAAAACGAATGAATGGGGCACTGCATAGCTTTATGAATAGCCAGAAAGTGTCAAAAAAGGCACGTCTGGCGGTGCATAGAGGTGTGTTGGTTCCTACACTTATGTATGGTAGTGAATGTTGGGTATTGCAGAAGAATCATGAAAAAAGGATTAATGCTGCGGAGATGAGTAGTCTGAGAAGTATAGCCAGGTGTGACTCGGTTGGATAAGGTTAAGAATAGTGAGATAAGAAAACGCTGTGGTGTAAAAGAAGATGTGGTCACAAAGATAGATAAAGGAATGCTTGGATGGTTTGGACACGTAAAAGGATGGATGAAGGAAGATTGACGAAACAAATTTATAAGGCGAGTGTGAATGGGCAAATCGGTAAAGGTCGACCTCGGAGAACATATCTCGATCAGATCAACATTGTTTTGAAGAAAGGCCAGGTCAAAAGTACCAACAACCGAAGAGCATGTATGAGAGCACTGATGAAAGTAGAGGAAGCAAAAGATGTGTGTACGAACCGTAGCAAGTGGAAGGAAGTGGTCTCTGCCTACCCCTATGGGAAAAGGCGTGACTTTATGTATGTATGTAAAAGGCCGATATCTGGCAAATGTCAATTAGTCTAGGACACAAGTTCAAAATGGTGTTAATTCTTGTTAATGCTAAAAATTTATTTTAGCTGATTTTTTCTTCTTTTAAGTTTTTAAATTATACCATAATTTTTTTTATATTTTTTAATTTAATATATATTAGTATCAATTGTTTTTGTTTTCTTTTGCCATTTTTCATGTGCGGGTTTAAAACTTTTAAAAAATTTTGTACTTGTGAACAGTAAATATTTTATAATATTTATTAAAAACCTATTGTTATAAATTTGAACAGAAAAATTACCATTATATATCCTTTTTCGAATAAAGCACCATTCAAGCGCCACTAGCATAATTTATGCTCATGTTGTCCGAACCAAAAAAACTATGGAAAAGTTCGAATTATAATTCTTTCGTTAATTTTTTTTAAAAAAACTGTATAAATTTAAACCTGTTTAATTGTTACTAAATTAAGTTTAACATTAGTTGATGATTTGCGTTGCTATGTAATACATGGTTATTGAATTTCTGTTACGTAAAATAATATGAGATTTTGTAAAATATAATATTTTAATTGTTAATTTTACTAGTGGTAAGTTACTTTAATCTTTTTTATTATTTTAATATTAAATATAATTTTTATAAAAAAAAAAAATATATTATTTTGTTCCTAATATACCTACATTAATATCAAAGGTGAAAAAAATATAAAAATATACTAAAATAGGAGTTTATAATCTACTCTATATATTGAGTGTTTAATTTAATAGAATGCTAACATTTTTGATGTTTTTTTTGTTACAAAACTTATACACTAACAATCGTATATCTTATTATAACAAAATGTTCACATTACAATTGCAATGTAGAATATTCAACCCTATTCACAATATTAATAAATAAGTTTTATTAACATTTTACGTAATATTTAAAAAATGCAATCGTTTAAAGTAAAATCGTAAATTTTGATATTTATTTAACTATGGAGCTTAGTACGAAAAAGAATTTGTATGCTTAACCGTGGGAATATTTATAAGAAACCTTGAACGTAACCGAACTTTAACTTTCTCATAATAAAAGAATGGAAAATGGTCAGAAGATTGGTGACCTTTAAGCTAGAAGATTATTACTTGTAATAACAAGAAGAAGCAAATTGCCTTGCCAAAGAAGGGGCAAATACACAATTTTTCGTCCCAGAACCCTTCTGTGGACTTTTCAAATCCCACTTGAAAGAAATGGTTCGACGTTGGAAAGCAGATGAAATGAAATCTTACTGGCATAAAGTGCCAGGACAAAGGCAAGCGAAAAGGCTAGTAAGTCTTTCGCCAAGGAAAGCTAAACAGCTTCTCGAGTTAGACAAGAAAGACTTAAAACTGGAGACGGGACTCCTCACTGGACACTGCCCTCTAAGATATCACCTGAAAAAGATGGGCAAAACAGAGAGTGATAGTTGCCGCTACTGCGAGAACTTCGCTGAAACTGCAGAACATTTGCTTTGCGAATGCCCGGCGCTTTTCTGCAAGAGGCTCAAGTTTCTGGAAGGGGCCTTCCTAAAGCCCTTCGATGTCAGAAACTTAGCCCTCAGGAAACTGATAAACTTTACTCGAAGTCTCGGAATCCCGGGCCTCGAATAGATTAAGGGTTATGCACAAAAGATCTGATAGGTCGAAGTGCTTAAAAGGCAGCATGGCCTTCACGACCCACACTACAATCTACAACACTAGAGGTTAAATTATTTCCGAAAAATTTTGCGTCTTCGACTCAGGATAATTTTCTAAAAACATTCATGAGCGAGAAAAAATTTCCCGAAGTAATTTGGCCTCCTGAGGTATTCGGTAAAAAAATTCCTGTGTTTGAAAATAAAATAATTTAAGAATTTATTTTTTAAATTTCAACAATGCCAATTCTTTTGTCTTCGACAAGACAAAGACAAAACGTAGAATGTTTTGATTGACTTAATTGTTTAGTTAAAACCTTAACCTGAAATATACTTGACGTGAAAATGCACAACGTGAAAAAAAAAATGTTTCGCTTCGGTCAAGAAAGTTAAGAAAGTATTCGTCAGGAGATTTTTTAGTTAACACCCGCGATGACTAAGAAATCTAAGTCAAGCATATGGAGGGAGTTTACAAACTTTTGCGAAAAAAAATCATATGATGTTAAAAGAGCGGATATAAACGTCAAAAAATGTCCGATTTAATTCTCTGTTGGGTCCCCAAGAGAAAAATATTTCCACTAAAATACATACGTTGTCATGGTGATCTGTCAAAAAAACCAATTTAATTGGTTAAAAATTGAAATTGAAATTTTATAAACTTACATTTTAAACCTTAACATTGTGCTTAAAAATGATAAAAATTTTGTTGTTTCAGATTCATTTAATATATTTTTAAAAAATGTCAAAAGATCACAAAGAACTTATTTGGGACTATCTCATATTTATTATCCTGGTAGTAGCTACAATAGCAGTAGCGGTCTATTCAAAATTTTGCGGTGCAAAAGAAAAAACCAAAGCTGACTATGTTTTTGCCGCCGGAAAAGTATCGGTTACCGCCATGATGTTGAGCATAGCCAGAGGAAATTTGGGAGTCAGGTCGGTACTGGGTAGGTATTTTCGGTATTTGTTTAAGGAAAGAAGAGCATTTATTTTTTGCGCAAGTATGTTCCAAATAGTGTAAATGTAAAATATTCTTTAATATTTCCACCTGAAGCGAAAAATTTTCAAATAAATCAATCTTATAAAATTATTTATTTCCTATATGAGAGTAATTTGTACTGCGACAATAAACTGGAGAAGGTGACTCATTTTGTATCACGTGAACGTCGATGCAGAAATCGTCCGGAATCACGCGGTTACCACGTGGTAACCTAACCGGCTGGGCCTGTATGCAGCGGCGGAACAATGAATTATTGTGTAAATTAAAATTTAATTTATATACATTATTTTCTTTTTTTAGACTCTGTTATAATTTTAAATATTTGCTGTTATCAATTTAAATATATTGTGGTATTATTTGGATTAACAGTTAATTTTTGTGCTTACCTCAGCAAACTTTACAAGCTCCAAAAACACACCATCACGGTCGAAAACCAATAAAATTAGATGAATTTCAAAAAAACATTATTTGCAGAACCATACATTCTTTCTTTTTTGAAAAAAAGTTACCCACTATTAAAGCCGTATGGATGAAATTAAAACAAAATGAAATTGTCGAAAATCGATTTTAATTGATAGGCCATACAATATTAAATATAATTTAAAAATATAGGGAAGATATTCTGAGTGCAGTACAGGGAAGTTCTATAAAAGCATTCAACCATGGTTTATGGAGGGTAAAAACAGAAGATGCAATCTATCAAAATTTAATTACATATGATGTAAAATTCCCTATAAATCTCGAAAACCCACTGACTCTGAAAGATAACAGTATTTATAATATTATATATTACTATGTAAAAAGTACTAACATACCCTTGTGAGTAGCGGTGCTACCCAGCAATTGAAGCTTGTAAGGCACAACAAAGCATGTCTTTTTTAAATTGCTAATAAAAGGAAGTAAAAAACTGATTGTATGGTAAAAAATGACGTCTTGATGATGTTTACTGGACTGAAGACTATTCTAAGGCTGCCCGCCGGGTTAATCGATCGGGGTTGTTTAAAGGACTAGAAATACAATCGTGAAGTAACTGAAAGACCACTACGGGGATGCGGCAATCAAAGATCTAAATTAAAAAGCAAGATCAGAAAAATATGCCAGACAATGACAAGTCACCTTCATTTATTGGACTTGACACCACGCTCTAAATGTAGAGGATGTGATAAGGAGAAAGAAACCCTTGTTTATGTACTCAGTATCCAAGATACTGGAAGCACGATTCTGTCCCCCGAAGAAAGTTATGGCCCACTCTGTCAAGTGTTCTTAAAGCAGTAGTATTATAAAAGTATAAGCAGAAACATAAGCCCAAAGATCTCGTTGAAGGAGGACCAGCTACAAAAAACGCTAAAACGGCCCCCTTAAAAGTATAAAGAATAACCCTTAAAGTTAAATAATCAAAATTAAATCAAAATAATCTTTCTTAAAATATATTTTTATTTACGACTGCTTCATTTTAAAGCTATTACGCTACTTTTTTTGGTCCATTTGCATTGCGTAATGAAACTCATTACTCAACTTAAATTTCATTACGCGTTATTTTTATTTAAGCTGAATTCAGAAACAAAAAGAACTAAAAACATTTGATACTGTGAATAAGATATTCGTTGTAAATATTAATCGTACAATTTTCACAATTTGATACGTTTATTCCCGAAGAAGCTTTTCCTGGTTTTGTTGTTACTTTTAAAGCGTAAACATTACAACTATTAAACATATTTCGTTGATCTCAAGGCAATTGATTTTAACTAGGATATTTTTAGTTTAATTTTATAAAATTTAATCAAAAAAATGCTGTAATTTTTTTTTTGTTGATATTTTAGATAAAACGTTGTACTATATACATGTGTGATAATGCCTCATTTATATATTCGCGTGCTTACATAACTCGTGCTTCGTACTCGTATGCATATTACACACTTATATATTAACGATGCCTTTATCACAGTTCAGTAACTAAATATTATTTATTAACTAACAAAATGAAAAAAAAAATATAAATTATGCCATAAAGCTAAAAACTATTTTTTTATAATAAAAATCAAAATTTTACAAAAATAAATCAAATCCCAAAATAAATATTTTTATTTAAAAAAAAAAATGATGATAGTTGAAGAAAACATATTTGTGCAATAATTTTTCCAGAATATTGCTACATAAAAAATACCTAGTTTAAGTGTGTCTAAATTTAAAAAAATAAATTTATATTTGCTCTATATGGTAGGTGAAAGATTGTTTGATATACGTAATAAATTTATATATTTTCAGGATTTCCCTCTGAGCTATTTTACAGAGGTGCTGCAATGTGGGAATCTTTATTTGGCACTCTTTTAGCTTATCCCATTGTGTGTTTCGTATTTGTTCCCATCTATTTTAACCTTGGTATAACCTCGGTTTACCAATATTTAGATTTACGGTTTAAATCTCGTTTGGTACGATGTCTAGCATCAGGAACTTTTATTATAAGACAATTCTTACTTCAAGGAGTTACTGTTTTCACACCCTGTGTAGCTATGAAGACCGTTATTGGGGTTCCATATTGGGTCTCAATATGTGGAATCGGAGGTATCAGCATTATCTTTAACTTATTGGTAAGTTACAAATGCGTGTGATAAAAAAAAGTTTTTTTATAAATTCCCAAAAGAAATACAACAAAAATGATACCAGTGGTCATTGCACGAAGTCCGTTGGTTCTGATACAATTAAATATCAAATTTTTCTCTTCTGTTACCTTTCACATCGTCGAGGGTCGCAATGGAGGGGCGACCCTACTCCCCACTCACACGATACCCAACCTACCATTTACATCAATATAAACAATGAGTACAGTTTGTTTTTACTGCTTTATCACCACAGATTAGTATTATATCTCTATTACAGTTTAAGATAGTAAATTTTTGCACTAAAGGAAAGAGCTTTTCGTATACTTTTACCGTTTCCTACGTATTTTCTTGGCGAATCCGGATTTTCTGCAGTGATAGCAAACTACAGATCCCTGCCTAATATAGATAGAGAACTGTATAGAGTATTTATTTTCAATATATTATCTTCTTAGGAAAACTTTATTATCATCATTGTCAAATAGTCGCCCATCGTCAGACATATGCCTCCCCTAATCGTTGCCACTCCTCTCGGTCTTGTGCTCGCCTCATCCAGCTATTTCCAATCAGTCTCTTGACATCGTCTGTTCATCTGGTCTGGGGTCATCTTCTGTTTCTCTTACTAGTCCACGGTCTTCCTGCTATTACTTTACGTGTCCAACGAGAGTCCTTCATTCTAGCTATATGGCCTGCCCAACTCCATCTCAATTTACATAGGCGTTCCATGACATTCGTCACTTTGGATCTACGCCGATTTTCTTCGTTGTTTATTCGGTCTGGGAGAGTTACACTTCTCATATTCTGTTCATTGCTCGTGGTGCAGTTTGCAATTTATAAATAATCTCTTTGTTAATCTCCCATGTCTCTGTGGAGTGTTTGGAACAAAAGACATCTCTAAGCCTTCCAAAAGCTGACCATGCCAACGATATCCTTCGAAATAAATCTGCTTTTAAAATATCTTTTAATAATTCCATTCTTTGACCTAAGTAGATATATGACTCTGTTCGTTCTAGCTTTGTGTTATTTATTTCGATATTAATATTCTGTGTTTTATTTTCGTTTGTCATCTATTTAGTTTTTTCGGTGTTTTTTTTAAGACCTACGTTCTTTGAATTCCGATTTAGCTCTCTTATCATTTTCTGCAGATCCTGCTGATTTTGTGTGAACAGAACGATTTCGCCCGCGAAACTAAAGTGTATTCTCCATAACGCAAGCGTAAACAATTTTGGTGAGATGGATTCGCCCTGTCTGACTCCTCTTCCGAGTTGCTTTATCATATAAATATATATATATATTTATCAAACTTGTGTATCGGTGGTCTACTCGGCAGTTATTTAGCGCGTTTAACACACCCCATGTTTCGATGGAGTCGAACGCTTTTTCATAATCGACAAAAGCTATCCAAAGAGAAAGAAACTTATAAAACTTAGTTTTGCAAAATAGGCTCAAGCAAGCCACTACTTGTTTTAATTCTTTTAATATTTAATTGTTGAGTGCATAAGGTACTGCTATGTACTTACAAACTTACTGTGGAGACATTGTATTTTGTATTTTAATTGAATATTTTTTATTTTTCTCACGTCCTTAAACCCTCCTTTCCTATTTATTTTGGATCATTCCAAAGGGGATGCGCCCCACAAAATTAGATTCGCTGCTTTAACCAATAATTTTGAATTAAAAAAAAATTATATAACTTTCACATTCCGCTATGTCTAACTGACTCTTTTTGGACACGGGAAAAGCGACAATTAAAACTTGCATCGGTTAGTTTTTTCTTCCCCTTAAGTTTACCGCAGTATAATAATTGCTAGGTACTACTTCAGATGAACAAGAAATAAGTTTTGCATTTAAATTATGATTTGTTTTCAGGGAGGTTTAAAAGCTGCTATTTGGGCAGATGTTTTGCAAAGTATTATTACAATTATTGTAAGCGTATTAATAATTATTTATGGATGTATTGAAGCAGGTGGTTTTAGCAGAGTCGTAGAAATTAATAAAGTAAACGGCAGATTAGAATTCTTCAAGTAAGTATCTTAAAACCTTTATTGTCGTGTTTGATATTGATTTTAACACTTACACAAGCTAACATCCTAAAAGCTTCTTTACTTGACCGCCTTCCTGGTCAACAAAGACAAAGTAATGCTGTATTTTTTTTTAATTATTTTGATTTACAAGTTAACAATAAAAAAAACAATTTTGCTTTTATTTTTTTTCATTGGGTTTCAAAAATAATTGATAAATTGTGTCAGTAAATTCATTTTGGCATACCCACCTTGAAAGAAGTTAATTCGCATAAGTAACATTAATTATTATTGATTACTACACTTGGTCCAGCCAAAGAATGAACGTGCTTCATAAATAAAAGCATCTGAAATAAGTCGAAAGCTGTGACGTCACTGTTCCACAAAAACGAAGTTGCTGGTGGTCCGAATACCGTGCAAATAGTTTATTACCTTAAAATATAAGTATTTTATTTTGTTCCATTGGAAAAAACTAATAATCACGACACAAAGGACTTCTTTATTTACAAAAAGTTTATTTGAATATAATTTACATATATAAATAATACAATTCACATAAGTACAATAAATTTATATTTAATATTTAATGGCTTTTAGAGTCAGAGCTATAGCCAATATTTATAATTATGGGTTCAATATCTATACTGTACATGCCCTCTTCTTGTTCATACCATTTTTTTATGACTGAATCAGTGTGTTCCACGCGCTTGGCCCAAGCTTCAGCATTATACTTCTGCAATGACTCATTCCACATACTTTATACCTTCTCATCACTATATCCATCTTTGCCAATATATTTGTTATAGTATGATTTACAATCAGCCCAAATTAGCTATTAGCTTAACAGCATTAAAATTTGGATGATAAGATGGTAACCTTAGTACTTCGTGACCATGTTCTCTCACTAATTCATCTATTATAAATATATATATATATATATATTTTCTTTTCTGTTCATCTTGGCCAATTGGAATAATTCTGGCCTTTTAAAATTTTTATCATAATTTATTTTGTTTGTTTGTAACCAGTTCTCTATATCCTGTTTTTTTAAAGCAGTGGTAGATTGTTTATTTGAAATTTCACTGTGGTATGGTGCATTGTCCCTTATTATGAGAGAGGGCTCTTCTAAATCAGGGAGTAACTGTGTAGTGATCCGTTTTGTAAATATTGCACTGTTCCTTTCTCCATAATAATCTATAGTCATAGATTTTGAACAAAATAGATAACTGGCATTTAGAACCTTTCGAAAAACCAGCATAAACAATTATGAATATTTTACCATCATACTCTTCTGGTTTACGTACAGATTTGCTACCACTGTCCTGCCAAGATATAGTTTTGTTTTATTTTAAATAAATCCATGTTTCATCCGAAAAAATTAATTCTCATGGACATGTACTTTTAGAGTTCTCCATATATTTTCTTAAGGAATGTGCTCTTTGTGCAGCAATATGGGTGCGTTCAAATAATGATCTGCGATTATCATTTTTTTTTAAGTTTAAAGCCAATGTATTTTAATAAAATACTTAATGATGATTTTCCAACTGATTCAACTTCTTTGATTCTTAATTCATTGTTTAATGACTTAAGGCTGACATGTTTTTCTAAAATGAAAATATTGCATAATACATTGTTTAAAAATAAAATGAAAAGACATATATTTCTTAACTTAAAGTTTTTAAACATTATACTTACTTTCTTTATACATATCATACAATTTATCTCGTACAGCCATTTTTGTTCCCTTAGGCAAATCTGTAGTTTTTTTTTTAGTCGAGGCCCACTTTTGCCTGGAGAAGATAAAACGGCATTATTATCTTTCCTTCTTTTATTATACACTTTTGTACGTAATACAGGTCCCCCATTTCGTTTATTCATTTCAAAATACTCACAAAAATTTATAACCAATTGTTGTTCTTGTAATTTTAAGGTTTCTCCACGCATATTGTACACAATCTAAAAAGAAGTAGGTATTTTAAGTTATTTTTCAGCATTGTATTGAATTGTAAATCTTGATAACTAGCAGTTTTAAATACTAAAATTTGCCAAGCCAAACAATCCCGTTATGCGGATTCTTAGACACAACGCTTTTGTAGATTATTTGATGAAATGTCAATGCAAGGCAAAGATTATTTTAATATTAAAATATGCATGTACTTACTGTAAAATTTAAAAGTCAACAAGATTCTAGTTTTTAAAAAAACTAATTCAAAAATAGCAAGAAGAATAAAAGCACAAAACCACAATAACGATCATAGGTTAGGTTGAAAACAATGAAGTAGCACTGTCAAGCAAACTGAATTGGAAAAGTAGTAGTATCATTTGTATGCCAACTCTTTTCAGTATATTGCGGGTCTACTTAACCATGAAACAACATACATCTTTGATTAAAAGACAAGCTTTTACTAATTATATGCACTGTTTGAAGTTGATAGAAAGAGATGCTGGACAAATGGGATGTGTTTTATACAATTATGTATTAATGACGAAGGTTCATTCACTTACTGGTATCACGTGCCTATTTTTTCCCTTCCACAGTTCCATTATTAATTGGATCTCTGATGGTTTTGTATTTCTCAGGTGCTCGTAAATAGTTTCGCTTACCGTATTTTGTTGTAATTTGAATTTATCACTCGTTGTAAATAGTGTTGCATACCTAGTAGTGTTAGGATTTAATTATTAATGGCTGTGACATTTTTGTTAATCGATGGAGTTGGAGTGGGAGTCTTTGTTATTAGATTTCGCCTTGATTTTTGGCCTCGATTGTCGTGTGTTGTCAGCTATATTATTGTTTGGTTTGCTTTTCTGTGTGGATGGGATGGCTATCAACACAGACGAGCGCGATTATGAGTTGGGAACATAGATTTGCGAAGGTTGGCTGACGCGTGTCCCGTGTCATTTTCTGATATCCGGCCTGGGAGTGAGTAGTTGAGAGAGTCGCTTGGTGTTAGTCGTCGAGGTCGGGTGAGAGTTTTTGGAACGATTTGATATTAACACGTGAGCAGAACTTCTACGGTTTTTTTTTTCATATCTGGCTGTATTTGGGCCATCTTAATTGGATTTTGAAGAAAAACCATTTAATTTTTAACTTGACCATTCTATCTTACCTTTGTTGTGGATATTTTGGATTTTGGTGTCGAGTTAAAATAACCGCGTGCGGGATCTGATGGAGGGAAGCCATTGTTAAGTAGCAGGTGCTGTTCCATAATTCAAACCGGCCACAGGAGTAGGCCACAGGATTCGTGAATTCGTGTACCCAAAGGTTACAAGTGATTTATTTTAGTATATTTAAACGACGTGATTTATTTTTGACACCACGATTAAGTTTTGTTTTAATTTATTAAAATGGTACACTGTTGAAAACTATTTATTGCATTGGATAATATGCCAAGGCTGAACTTTAATTAAAATAATATTCTCAATAGTTTTTTGTGTCCAAGTAAGAACGTTTATTCATACTTATTTGTAAATATCCTACAATATTTTGAATTTTGAATTTTGAAGGACAGCCATCGTGAAAAGAAATATTTTTAAATAAGCTCGATTGTTTTAACAGTGTAAATCTTTATGTGCTTGATCTAAGTGTTTTCAATAGTTTAAAAGTAACAAATTATTTTCATTAAATTTGTACCTGCTCCAAGTTGAATCTGAATGTATACATTACTGAATATACATTATGTAGTTATTGTGATGGTTTCAAATTATTATTTTTGTTGCAAGTCCATTTATTTTGTATTTTTTTTTTAATCTTTTGCTATCAGGAATTCTATATAAAACCAATTATTTTTGAAATTTTAAATATCTTATATTCACTCACTTTTATATTTTTTTCTTCTACCCTCTACGGCTGAGCTCGGGCATAATTTGCCAGTAGAGAGACCACTGGCATAATTTGCCAGTAGAGAGACCACTGGCAGAGTACTCTTTAGAGAACTAAAAGACGTGGCACTGAAAGAACAATATGTATTACTAATTCTGCAATAATAACTATAAAATTTAAACTGTTTAATTTCTTGTTACAATATTAACTTTGTAAATATCGATTACAATAAAGGTCTTCGATGTTTTTTTTTTAAGTTTTGACACTGATCCAACTGTGAGAGTAACGACGATCTCTGCGGTTTTTGGAACTCTTTTTATGTCGCTTTCAATTCTGGGTTGTCAGCAAAGTTTTGTGCAACGTTATTGCAGCATGGACTCACAAAAACAGGTAACAAAGTAAGTGATGACTCACTGCAACAATAATCATTTCTCTATCTATTAACAGGTATTAAAGTACTAAACAATTCAAACAATTAATTTTAATTATAATTTTTTTTCCCACGTTTATTAATAATACATTGGTTTTTTTTATCGTAATGATATTTTATATTTTAAAGTTATCCATCCCAGTTAAGATTTTTACGAAATGTAACAAAAAACTGAATAAAATATTGCTAATAATTGTATTTTGATATTTAATTACCCAACGTTAAATGGTTATTTTACCACCCTGTTTGTTGCTAATGTATTATGGTGGTTTCTTGAAGTAATTTGCAGCTAAAAGTTTAGTTTTAAACTAACTAGTAAATACCGAATAATGTTTCATGTAATTTAATAAAGGTAATATACAGGGTGTTGGTAAATAAGTGCAACAAACTTCAGGGGGTGATTCTGCATGAAAAAATATAAACGTATGTCCGTAAATACTTCATTTCAGAGATACGGTGTGTTAAAAAAATTTTAAAAACTGACGATTTATTTATTGTTCTGAAACCGGTTGAGATACGCAAATAAAATTTGCGTATTTTTTGACGTGCAATTAAGAATTTTATATTTATCTTTGGCGCGCAGATATTTTAAATTAAAAATCATGTTTGAATTCCTCGGTAAATTTTTGACAAAAAATCTTTCTTGCCTTTTTTTTCGTATAGGGCGCCGTTTTTATGCAAAAAAATAAAACATCTTAATGCGTATTTTTCATTTCTTTAATACATTATCTAGAACTATCTAATACAATAACATTAAACCAGGACCCGTATCTCTGAAAACAAACCATTTGCGGACATATGTTTATATAGCAAACTGACATTTTATTTGCATATCTTGACCGGTTTCAGAAAAATAAAAAAATCATCAGTTTTTAAAACAATTTTTAACGCTCCGTATCTCTGACACGAAGTATTTGCGAACTGTCATTATTTTTTCATGCAGAATCACCCCCTGAAGTTTTTCGCAATTATTTTCTAACACCCTTTAAAACCTACGTAGGTTTTATGATTTAGCTGTTAAACTAAGACTGATATTACTGTTTTAGGGTTCTAATGTACAACATGCCAGTAATAACAGTGCTATTCAGTTTGGCTTGGGTAGTGGGCATGGTGATTTATGCTGTGTATGAGCACTGTGATCCTCTGTCCTACGGTTATATCAAATCTTTGGATGAAATTCTTCCATTTTATGTCGAAGATCGATTTAGCTTTTTTCCAGGACTCTTGGGATTATTTATGGGGACTCTATTTAACGGAGCACTTAGGTATATACAGCAAAATTACACTTATCCAGGCGATCTCAATCTTCAATTATGCAATAATCTGTTACATTTTATTATTACTATTTGTTTTTATTTTTATAAAGTGTATTTATGAATTTCTTTACTTTTTGATTTTCAAATATATTTAAAATTATTTATTAAAAAAGAAAATTTAGAGTCAATTAAAAAGGTTTTAAAAGGCGAAGTGACTAAGTTGTCAAAGAATATCTACAGGCAAGAATCCCGAGCAAAGATATTTTTCCTTATTTTTAAGTGTTGTACTCAACCCCTGGAGATACGGGAAAAAGGGAATAGATCACAGGTATGGTCTGCCTGTCGTTAAAGGCGACTAAAAGACTCCCAATTTAAAGGGTTATGCGATCCGTGCTGATGGATGCATGGCGGTGGGGGATCACCGTAGCTAACGGAGTCTACAGAAAACCGGGCGAAATCCTGTAGCACAGCCTTAGTCTTGTGCAAGTGGCACCGGACCACCCCTTTCCTCATACTCGTTGACTGCAAAGAAGAACTGAAAACGTTGGTAGACCGTAATCACGTCAAACTGATACGGGTTCCAGGACGCCAGGAAGTTGCAAGTAATGAGGAAGTAAACGAACTTGCAAAAAGAGGTTCGGTAAAAACACAAAAACTACTCTTAAAAACATACCAGGTAACAAACACGGGAAATAATACATCAAAGTACCATGCCATAACAGGACGGCACAACTTTTACCTATAAACAGGAATCAACTAAGAATCACTTAGAGCTGTATACCCAGTACAGAACCTGTACAAACTTGTACAAGGTACAAAGGTACTGGATTTGGTGCAGCGTGGTTCTAGGTCCCGGGGATTGCCTGTCCTCTTCGGTCCGGTGCCTCGCGGTAGCGCAGTGTGTGTTTTGCTGTTTTCGGGTCCTTGCCGGCGGTCTGCGGGTCGGGTTTCCTCTGTACAATGATACAAAAACACATAGGCAAAATACAATGAACCAACAGGCCCAATTGTCACCGTAGGCAATAGCTAGACGGACCTAAATAAGGGTGGAGTCTTACAGTAAACTCATAACCTCTCCATAAAGAATTGTTTCCACTTTTGCAACAAAAAAAGGTGTTGTGCTTTACCAAGGCATCTAAAAAGGTTAACATTGTGTTTCTTTAAAGGCAAAATACTAAATTATCAAAGAAAAGTAGAAGTAAATGTAATTTTAATAACTTTTGTGCAGAAATAACAATGTATTAAAAAAAATAGACTTTTTTAAGTTTTATAATTTTCTAGCCTTAACGTATCACTGGTAAACTCACTGGCAACAGTGACCTTTGAAGATTTCCTTAAACCGATACCTGCTTTTAAAGGATTAAAGGACTACTATGAGCTATGGACTATTAAGTTAATAAGTGTTCTATATGGATTCATTATAATGGGAATGAGTTTTTTGGTTAGCATGATTGATGGCGTTATTGAATCATCAATGTTAGTTACTTCTGTTACATCGGGACCTCTACTAGGAGTTTTTTTATTAGCTATGCTTGTTCCTATTGCTAATGGAAAGGTAAGTATTTTTGTTTTAATTTCTTATTTATAAAATTAAATAATAACGGGAAATATAAGGGACACCTAACAAAGGAAAGTTACAACGAATTAAATGCAAAGGTCTTATTAGAAGCAATTTGCGTTAATCTAGAATATTAAAATGTACTTACCAATGGCTCATTATAATTTAATTTTTATTTAAAAGTTAAGTATTATAACCATGACGGGGCTTGAGCTACCGGAGCTCGCTAAGCGTAAATTGTCCAATTAAATAAAAATAATAATTAAGAACGCTGAAATTAAATGTTTTTTGTAATTATTTGAACGAAAAGATGAGGCATGTTTTATTTTTTGTTGTGGGAAAGTGGATACTATAAAAAAATTTAATACTGTAACCTTCATTTAGCCTCAAATACTTTTAAACTGTGTTCATCTGGAACATCTTTAGTGAACTAAAAGTCTAGATTAAGAAACTCACTTCTTAGTGAAGTATTTTTTTAACTTCAATTTTTTAATACCTACATTTACAAACTAATGCGTATATCAGGCAGAAATTACGGTACTTTGGTTTGTACAACATAAAAAATTAAAATCATTGTTACCAACTTCTCATGGTCTAAAAACAGAATATAATTTGTAGGGTGCTGCTTTTGGCATTATACTTGGACATTTAATAACATTTTGGATTGCAACTGGAGCATTTATTATTTCCAAACCGCCAACGCCATACTTACCTCTTAAAATAGACGGTTGTAATGATACCTTCTTTAGCGATCACATTCAACGACCTTACGATGTTAATTTTAATGCCAATAGCTTATCTATGAACCTTACTAAGACATATGTTGAAGATCCTGTCACTTTACAGTAAGTACCGATAAAAATTATACACGTTTTATTATTTTCTATTCTTTTTAAATAATTATTAATAATATATTACGTAACAAGAGTTGTAAGTACCGATTACGCACGAAGTGAGTGTAATTTACAGCCTTCTGCCACTGTTAAAGATTGCCAGCCACTTAGTAGCTTTAGTGATAGCATATCGCCTCCTACACCAACTAATATAGTGGCTGACGATCTCCCAAAACAATGGCCAGTATATTGCTTTGGTTCCGGCAGCTGAAGATATTTAGCGATTTTACGTAGTTTACTACCGATTTTGTTTATCCCCACAACCCGTTTTCAATTTCTGTAATTCACAAATAAAGAAAGTTCCTATGCAGGCGGACGCAAATTCATGTACTTTTGACATGTGGTATAAAACGTTTCTGGTACTACAAATGAATGTCTCGTTTAAGTTTTAGAATCGGGAATATTAATTATCAAGGATTTTCTCGTGTCCTGAATGTGTTCCATTCTTATATTTTTTGCATACGGCAAGCCCCGCTTAATCCAATAATGAGGATTTGGGATTTTTGTGTGATCAGTGTTAGGGAAATGATGAACAATTTGAATTACTGTTAACTACGTGTATTTATTAAAACGAAAGAAAAACCTGGCAAGTGAGGCGATGTGCGTCAGTGTCGAAGTTCGTCGAGAGACTGAGTTGGAGGACGTTAAGAGACTGTGACGAAGGCCGTTGAGAGACTGTGTCGGGGGCCGTTAAGAGACTGACTATTGGAAACTGACTGACTGACTGTGTAGCCCTGCCCGTCCTTTTTATCTTCGTCCCCCAGGTCGTTAGTTTTATGACGTTTTATAGATGATGCTCAACTTGGCGAAAAGGAATTTTATAGTTATTTAGATTTACATTGCTACTGCGAGTGTACTTGAGTAGCTGAAAAGAAAAGAAGCTTCTGGTTATAAAGGTTAGGATCGTATACGTGCGTTCTTGAAAAAGACAAGACTTAGGATTAAAAAGGTCTTTAGTGAAATTGATTGTCGGAATTTTAAGTATTCAAAAATGCAAAAGTTTGGTCACGTCGTCTGTGCATAACTTGTATGTATGACCGCTATAAGGATAATCATAACAAAAATTAAAAACTCATTTTTATGTGATGATTACACAAAATGTCCACCTTTGATAACAAATGTATATCGTTTGGGGCATCATTCAGAAAATTATTAATTTGTTCTGAAGACAGGATTTTCGATTTTTAACTTCTAAATCCATTTGATCACCGCTTCAGTAGGGCGATTAGTTTTGGATAATCTGCTATTTTATTGGCATTATTAATGTACAGTGTAGTTCTGTTTTAAAAATGATTAAATGTATGTAAATAGACCAAATAAAGTTAAAAGTAGATAAAAATTTGATTGCAATTTAATTAAACGAAGAAATTTAAGTTTTCTAATAAAAAAGCACGTGTATGTTATAAGAGCTCATTACGTGTATGTTATTGTTAAATGTCACTCACAAGGAATGTCAACAGTGCGATTTTTGACGTTAACTGACATGGGCGCAACAAAAATATTTTACTTTTTATAATATATAGACCACGTTGTAATTATTTTTTCAGGAATCCATTTTACATTTTGTATTCTGTTACTTATATGTATTACACCTGCATTGGATGCTTCTTAACAGTTATATTTGGAACTATCCTGTCATTTTGCACGAAAACAAAAAACGATAAATGTGACGAAGATCTTATCCACCCCATGGTTTGGAAAATAAGAGACTTTTTTCACACAAAAAAAAGTGTTGATATACCAAATGCACCCAGTGATAATGCAATGAAGGAAATTTTTAAACGAAACAATTAATCGTAGTGACTTGTATGATTTTACAGGAATCGTTTTTATAAATATGTTGATTTTAATAAAATTAAGTTACATAAAAAAGTATTTTTATTCAATATTTATCTTGTACGTCAATAGTTATATTCTTCTGCATAAAATGTTGATCTTATCTCATTAAAACCATGTTTAAAACTATTCTTTCCTTAAATTAATTATTAAAGTAATTAGAAAAAAAAAGGGCTATTCCAATCGACCAAATACCTTGGAAAATTAAATTCCAAAGCAACTTTTTTTTTTGAATTTAGGTAATTTGTTTAAAATATTAGCGATAATAAAGGATTAACATTTTAAATATGAGAAATTAATTAAGGAACTACATAATTGATTTCAAATATTTAGTTTAATTGTTTTAAGCGGTAATAACCAATTTAAATGTTAAAAAGATATAGTTGTTATACACGCATCATTAGACATGTAGATGTAACATTGGCAACGTTATAGCGGAATATACTTGCACCTAGGCAAGGGGAGGTATAACTCGACAAGCGTAAGGATTCACTTGGAAATGCGCGACCGAAAGATAAACTCAAGCTGCCTGACAAAATATAGATAAAGGATATATGCCGCGATTGTCTCTTGGCGCATCTGGGGTTCAAGTGACTCCTTACGCTTGTCGAGTTATATCGTGTTCCACTTCCTTACATCCTGCACTATACAATATTGCCAACTCTTTTTCTGTTCAGTTTTTTCCTCTGATTTTGTAATAATCAACCACGTTGTATTTAAATAAAATTTACTAGCACAATGCAGATTCTTCTAACATTTATTTATTTCAGAGATTAGTAAATGTATGCATTGTAACTAGTAATCATGTCAGGCTTATTTTAATTAATCAAGAGCAAATACTCTAACCAACAACATTGTTAGATTGGACAAATATCGTCGCTGCTTGGTGCTTATTTTATAGTTCTGTAATGTGGTATTGGTTTTTTATTAATTAAATACTATAAAAATTAAATTATGTTACATATTAATGGAGGACTTTTATTTTTTTAATTTTAATTAATTATGTTGCATGTAACTAGGTACCTGAAATAAGAAAAAATTTGTTTAAACTTTTATTTATTTCTTCATGGGAATGCAAGTAAATCCAAATAAAAAACAGATTTTAATTTTTATCCAAAACAAAAGTTATATAACTGCCTAGCTACGTACTGTAGTGAATTCAAAATTTTATAACTAAACATCTTTATTCATGTTAGGGGCTTAATTAGTATCACTAATTACTAACAGTAGCTATACATTAAAATCCGAAAATAATGGGTTCTTCCCAACTGAAATGGCATGACACCCATCGATTTTGACTTGTGCATCAAATTCGATAGTGAATGCATGCAACTTTCCTGCAAATAAAATAAATTTTATTTCTTCACCATCAAATATTTATGAAAGTTTGATTTAAATTACTAAAAATACAGTTAACAAAAAACATTAACCACTTTCGTCTTTAAAATGAGCAAACAATGACGAGATACCTTAAATGTAGACAATTTTAATGTCCGTGTATTAAAAACTCCGAAAATCATGTAATTTTTATATGATTTAAAAATACACGAATGCAGATTAGCTTGAATAGAACCATATTCACATAAATAGCTTAAAAACATAATAAAAATGATTCAAAACAATAACATTTAACTCTGCATATATTTAAGGTTAGGTCGTTTCGCATTTTTGACACGAACGAAACCAATCATATGTCCCCACTCTGTTATTTTGACGCAAGGCGATCAGGAGTAAACAGATTCGCAAGGTTGCCGATGTCAACTTTCGCATGAAATAGATTAGCATGACTAATGATTCTTGGCTTTGTCTGTATCTGATAAAAAGTGTTGTCGTAAGTGCAAATCTATTCTACAACGATTGAAGCCAACATTATGTTGGGCGAGTCGGTAAAAGTCGACCTAGACAAACGTATTTTGATCAGATCAAGTTTGTAGTGAAAAAAAAGCCAGGTCAAGAGTACCAGCAACCGACGAGAATGAATGAAAGCGCTGATAAAAGTAGAAGAAACAAAAGACGTGTATAAAAACCGTAGCAAATAAAAAAGAAATAGTGGTCTTTGCCTACCCCTACGGAAAAAAGGCGTGACTATATGTATAGGTAAAATAAGATGATGTATTGTTATCTTGAAGTAACCCGTAAAAATTTAATAAAAAAAACTGCTGTTTTTACTGCTCTATTTATCTTGTAATGTTTTTAACAACTTTCAAAACTAAGCGTGGTGATACAAATCTTGATTAAACCCAATAAAATAATCAAGAACATGTCGAAAACTATCAAAAATTATATCTTTTTGTATTTTCTTGTCATTACATAAAAATTGTATTAAACCATATATAGGTTGTTTTTTTTGTCCGGAAGATAAAAGATTCCCAAATATTTGGTCCAAAAATATTTTTTTTAAAAAAAATGTGGTTGTGAAGTTTTACATTACAAAATTTTTTTTAATGTAATGGTAAACTATTATTTAATGAAAAATTTAAAAAGTTAGTATTTTTAAAAATAATTCAAAATACAATAAACAAGAGAATATTGAGCAGAAGGATGTTTTATTTTATCCTTTCCGCCTGTACCAATGAATAAGTTTTAATCGAGTTGATCATGTTTGTGTACCGACATGCTATTCCAGTGCTCCACGTGCTTAATTGAATCTTATTTAGTAATTAATCTGCATCAGTTTGTACCATTATGCAGGGATTAATCCCAAATTGATTCTGGGGATTGGCGATTAATTGAAATTTACCTGTAGTAAATTAATTTGCTTGTCACTCCATTTTTATTTTATTTACGTTTTTTTGGGTAAATTTAAAAAAAATAATATATTATATAATCTGAAGCTATATGTTTTAAAACTTGGATGAAAAACGTTTAAAATAATTCATTTCACCAAAGTTTATTAGTTTCCTGGGAGCTAAGATCCTAAAATCGGAGAGCTTTAGAAAGGCCTTTTTCAGAAACTGGAGCCTCTTGCAAAAAAGCGCTGGGCATTAGCAATGCAATTGTTCTGCAGTTTCAAAGTTCTCGGAGTAGCGGCAACTATCACTCTCTGTTCTGCCCATCTTTTCCAGGTGATACCTCAGAGGGCAGTGTCCAGTGAAGAGACCCGTCACCAGTTTCAAGTTTTTCTTGTCCAACTCGAGAAGCTGTTTAGGTTTCCTTGGCGAAGAGCTTACTAGCCTTTTCGCTTGTCTTTGTCCTGGCACCATAATAATGACAAATATCTTAGTTTTTTAAAAACATTTTTTTTTTAATTTTGATGAAAAAAAATTTATGTATTAAAAGAACCTTAATTTCATGGTTATTGAACTAGTAGTTACTGGGTGATACAGATAAACAAATCAATAGTACAATGTTTTACCGGTTAGAAAAAGCCTAACATTTCTGGAAGACTGTGAAGATTGATAAGTCGAGTCGCAAACCGAGACTTAGCAACACAGAGTCCAGGAATGTGGCTTTTCCTACGAGGTAAACATACTTTTTTTTTGCAAATCGTTTAAAATTCGACAGATATTAGTTAATTTTGAAAAAATCGCTAATAATTTTATTTATAAATAAGTGGTGCTTTGAAATTCTTGTTAAATTCCAGTAAAGACCAGGTTGGTTTGTTCTCGAAGTTTTTCTGTTCTGTTGTCACTAAAATTCTTTCTTGCAATGCCTATGAAAGTCAAAATATCAATTTCGGACATATTGTATTATGTGCGTGAACGTGTTTGACCAATGAACGAAACGCTTTCTCTGTGTTATTGAAGTCACTTTGAAATAATCACAAATAAAATGATAGATTAATGGATAACAATATTAAACTTACCACTGAAAAAATCATCTTTCACAAAGTGCTTGCTGCAAACAAAAATAAACTTTGAGATTGGTTCTCCCATCTTTAAGATCATCTTTTATTCCCGAATTGCCTTAAGATTTGAAGTAAATTTATGCAAAGTTAAAATCCAATTTCCATATGTAGATTATTGTGAAACAGAGCATATTTTTCGCGCTTTTATCTCTATATCACCTTTTTAATCCTAAGCATTTTCGGATTTTGTGGTTTATTAGCACCAATTTTTCACAAAACTTTGTTCAAATATAACACTTTTAATGCTTAAATTGCTCAAAATAATTTATAAAGTTCACTTTTCACCCGTATAAACAAATGGAGGTAAGTTTGTTGTTTACACCTCGAGAAGTTCATACAATCAATAATAGATGTATAGACCCCTCCGTGATTTTTCTCTACCCCAAAAGCAACGAGTGAAGTATAAAATACAGTTTTCACTTTTCTGTTGCCAAAATGTCATAATAACGTAATAATCTTAACAAAAGTCCCTAATAAGTAATATTAGTAACTCTGTTTAATGTCCTGGGCATCTACTTAATAGTAAGCAAAAAAAAATTAATTATTTAAGCTGAATCAGATTTATCTCGTTAAAAAAAATTGGTACCAAATAATAGCATACCGTCAAGGATAAAGTAATTTTTATTTTTTTAATAAAAATAATTTTATTATATTTTTTTCCGGTAAGGCAGCTGTAACATCAATATCCACACTTTCATTAAAAAACAAATTTATTATGCTTCATGGATAGTTAAAGACTCTAATGCTTCATGTAACAATCGTAATTTGGCAAAACATTCGTAACTATTTTAGCCGTTCTATGGATTTTAAAAACAATCCATAAATTATATAAACGTTACCGGCTGTTGACTTCTTTAATAGTACCTTATTATTAAAACACAAGTTATTGGTCACATTAATTTTTAAAATAAAGGAATTTTGTTTTTATGTTTCATAAAATAGTTAAGGAATTTTAGTTTAAACCAACCATACATACATACATACATATAATCACGCCTTTTTTCCGTAGGGGTAGGCAAAGACCACTTTCTTCCACTTCCGCTACGGTTCTTACACACATCTTTTGTTTCCTCTTCATCAAATTTATGATACCACCAAAACTAAAAGATATATTTAAAAAAATGGATTGAAAACAGAAGGGTATAAAAATTGACGGATCGTACCTAAGTCACTTACGCTTCGCGTACGATAGTGTTCTCATCTTCGAAGATCCAGATGAGTTAAAGGAAATGATGCAACAATTAAATATAACATAAAAAAATGAAGCTAAAAATGAACATCAATAAAACCAAGATCATGTCACCCAACTACATTCAATTATCACTATCTAACGAGAACATTGAAAACGTTGACAAATACGTATACCTGGGTCACCTCATTAAACTAGGAAAGAAGAATCAAAAGTCGGAAATACCGCGAGGAGTGAAATTATCCTGTGCTGCTTTTGGAAAGCAGTCTTTTAGTCCTAAGTGCGGTGTAAGACAGGGCTGTGTTGTGTCACCTATACTCTTCTATATAAAGGCTGGCGAGGGAGATTAACCATAGGAGGAAAATGAATTACTAACCTTAGATATGCAGACGACACCTTAATACTAGCTCGTTCGGAAGAAGAACTCACCGAATTTATGAGAAAGTTGGACAGGATCAGCAGAGAACATGGTCTTACGTTGAACAACAAGAAGACGAAAATTATGATAATTGACCGCAACCCTGCCAATGTTAGATAGATCGATGGTTTTGAAGTGATTGAGAAATTTAACTATTTAGGATCACTTATCACAAACAAAGGCGGCTGTGATGAAGAAATTAAACGCGGACTGGCCATAGCACGTAACTCAACAATAAAACTAACTCGAATTTGGAAAGACTCTGCAATATCTCAACGTAACAAACTGAAATTATTAAACTCCTTGATCTTTCCTATTGCCACATATGCTTTTGAGACCTGGACTTTAAAAATGGCCAATCGAAGAATAATAGATGATTTTGAAATGTGGGCCTACAGAAGAATGCTGCGAATATCATACACAGAACACCGTACTAACGTGTCAATTCTTAAAAAAAGTAAAAATCACCACGAGGCTATCAACCAGGATAAACCAATCATACCTACGGTATTTTGGACACATTTTAAGAAGAACGAATGGGCTGGAAAAACTTATTGTAGAGGGAAAAATCAATGATAAACGACCAAGAGGAAGGTCTCCGACGCGCTGGGTGGACCAAACCAAAGAAATCATTGGTCTCGGTCTGCAAGAAGCTTCTCTTGCAACTCAAAACAGAGCTCAAGGATGGAGAACTACGATCCGAGAAATTGAGACATGATGTCACCGTACTCTCTCGAGAGTAAAAGTACAAGAGAGAGAGAGAGGTTACCAGCCAACCATATCTTAACTTATCAACGTGCATATTCCCCGCTTAAGAATATACGCACGAACTTCTTTGTTGTTGTCAAGCAGAGTTATTCAACAACAGTCGTGTTTTTGTTGACACTTTATCCTACTCCGACTGATTTAATTCTACAAAATTTAGGCATTCCATTGCATTTAAAACGCAAATTTTATGACATGTGCATTTTGCCGGTAACAACATATGGCCTCGAAACAATGGCAACCGCAAAAGGCAGTGCAGACCGATAGAAAACAACACAAAGGGCAATGGAACGAGCAAGTTTTGAAGTTTTTATAAGAGCCCGAATCAAAAACAAGGAACTAAGAAGACGAACAAAGGTGACCGACGTAATCCGGTACATGGCCGCGATGAAGTGGAGGTGGGCAGGACATATTGCAAGACAAGCTGACGGTAGATGGACCAACAAAGTGATCCACTAGCGCCCCAGAGAAACAAAGAGAAGTAGAGGAAGACCGCAGAAGCGCTGGATGGATGATATCAGGGAGGTCACCGGTAGAAACTGCGCACAACTAGCTCTTGATCGACAGGAATGGAAAAGACTCAGAGAGGAGTGAAACGGATAGGGCTAATGAAGAGAAAGTATACAGACACAATTGCAGGTATTGGAGTAAAACTAATCCACATTTATTTGTTGAAATTCATACCCAAAGGCCTCAGAAATTAAATGTTTGGGCTGGAATTTTAGGTGACTACATAGTGGGGTCATTCTTTATTTCTGGTTACCTAGATGGCGACAGTTACTTACATCTGTTGGAAAATTACATCGATCCAATGAATACCCAAATTTTTGAATAAGACAACGACCTTTTAAAGCATAAAACTGGTTATAAATGTTTCTTTATATATCATGCACAACGCAACATATGCACCAGCAACATAGACGCTGGTTTAAGCTTATTGCAAAACCACCATCCTGTAGGAACATTTTTTTATTGAAATAAATGTATTTTCTAGGAAACTAATGTATTTTTTTAACTTATAATGATTTCTGAAAAGTTATGATTTCTTCAAACAATCAACTCCTTTAAAAAAGACAACAAAAAACTACGAGCTAAAACGATTTAAAATGAGGTTGCATAAAAAACCATTCATGTTTTAAAAGTTTTTCACAGAAAACCAGCCAAAAATTTAATTCTGCGAAGCTGTAACTTATTATAAAAAATAAATTATTATTAAATTGGTATTTAGTTAAATTTAGATGATATTTTTCATTAGAACTATGGCCTTAGTTTTTTTATAATATTTTTTGGTCGTATTTCTCATAAATTTTAATTTATTCTGTTGGTTTCAAATTGATCAGACATATTTTATGTTTTTGTACCTAGCAGCATTTAAAGGAAGATCCCAACAATTTTTTTGTTTTTAATTTTGTTTACAATTTTAATATTTTTATTTGCAAAACAACTAAATATGTTAAATCGCATTTACTAAAACAAGATAATTTTATTCTCAAAAATAAACACTTTTTCATATTGTTAGAATGGTTACTTAGTCTGTAAAATTTTAAAAAAACAAAAATAGTAAAAATTTCAGTTTTAAAGAATTATTTTATTATAAAATAATTTATATTATTTATGTACCTATAAGAAAAAAACGTACTATTGTTAGCTTTACACAACAATTGATAATAATGACTGTGAATTAAAAACATTTGATCTCCTCTTTAAAACCCAGGATATGAAATTTACTTCTGAAGGAAGGTGATTATATTGGGCTCGAAAAAAGAAGGTATCTAGGCATAAGTGACAAATGCTATATTGGAATCAGAACTTTAGTGTAGAGATTTTCTTGGAGGTGATATAATATTTTAAATGGATTTACATCTCCATTAATCTACTCAAAAGGTAACATATAATTTTTTATGAGTACAAATATTAGTTTTAATACTTTCATGAAGGAATATCATGGACTTTGTTCGCGTTTTTAATTAATTAAAATATTAATTAAAAACAAATCCCCTTCAGCCAGAAAGCTCAATGTTTTCATAATAAAAATTGCTCTTTTAACCACTATGAATTTAATTAAAGAAAACCGTGAAATGGTCAAGTTCAGCAATCCCAAAGCAATCTCAGTTAACGTTAAAAAATTAAATTTTTTGACTATTTATAATAATTATATCTTATATAAAGCAGCAACGCTATTACAAATCTTTATTTTTACTAACCACATAATATATTAATTAAATAACCAATAAAATATATATATATATATATATATATATATATATATATATATATATAAATAAATACTTTTTAAGGCAGGTAATTAAGGTATGTAAGAACATTATAAAATAAAACAGGCTATTAAATACAGCCCAACTAAATAAATTATATACTTTAAAAATTGCATTAAAATAATATTGTATCATGGTTGAATAAAAATTATTATTTGAATAATTTGATTTTTGTTTTAAAAAAAACGTGATGATGTTCATAATCACGATCGAAACAAAGACGAAACAAAGTACAACTCAGGCCGATTAAAGCACACATAGGCTATTGACATATTTAAAAAAAAAAGGGGAATTCCCCAACTATTTGACCTTGAAGTGATTTATTTATTATTAAATTTAATTAACATGTTATGTACAGGGGTGTAATTTTTTATACAAATTTAGAATTAAAATAATCAAGAATGAATACCCCAATAGAGTCAAGTGTATATTTTTTGTAGTGAGTTTAAAAGCTTTCATCGACCATAGTGGGGACCAGTTGTGTTGGTACGTTCTTCCTACCATGAGGTAGGTAGATGGTTGTGTGTGCAGACCAGTTTCATGCATCCTCATGCGTAAAGTATAGAATATTCGTTCTTAGTGAACTTGGCGTAGTGATTAGTTTTGTAAACAGTGCTTTAAATAAAAGACCTTTGGTCTCTTTTGTATGCTGCTTTGTTTCTGTTGTTGGCACAAAAAACCGCTGAAATCAGTATTCTCTAAGGTAGGTAATCCTTTTTGTAATTAAATTATTTTATATTTCGTTTCATAAAATAAAAGTTATTTGGTATGGTACCGATTTAATATTTATCATATCTTATTTAAACATGATTTTTTAATTTTTCCTATTTATTAATAAACATTTTTTAATTGTTTAAACTGCTTAAAATTTTTTTATTATCTTCATAAAATGTATTAGTAAACAAATTAATTTGATAACATAAAAATAAAATTAAGTCTAAAAAATAGTATTAATAAATCGAATTCGTATATCCATATTTCTTAAAAAAAAAAAATATTTTATAGTATTCAAAAATATATTAAGAATTATTATTTTATTTTTAACTAATATTATTTATTACTAATATCTAAAAGAAACTATGCCCAATTTTACTGTCTTTGTTTTGTTGTTTTTTTACTTCGTTTCAATAAGAAAACAAATAGTTATTTGGTATAGTACTAATTAAATAATTATTAGATCCGATTTAAATGTTTTTTTTTAATTTTTCCCAATTAATAATAACATTTTTTAATTGTTTGAGTAGCTTCATTTTTTTTATCCTTTTCATAAAATTTACTTTCAAAAAAATATTTTTTATGAAAGATATATTTTAAAGTATTTGAAAATATATTAAAAACTATTATTATTTCTACGTGCACACTAATTATGTAAAGTTTAAATATTAATAAGATTTGATTTTATTATATTTAAAATTAACGAACTGATCCTACCCAAAAACTAAAAATAACTGAATAAATCAATATTTATACGTTTTGAGGAAGCTACGGTTCCAATACACAAATTCCAAAAGACCGGTTACTCTCGTGTTCAGAATTTAAACTAAAAACTAATCAAAGTTGCATATTTCACCCTTAAGGAAATTTTTGGTAAATTTGGTTTATTTAATACCTGCAAAATATTTTCAATGAAGTTTTACAGTATAGTATATTTTACAACAAGAGATGAAAATACTGTTTTTTCGTAAGGTGAGAGTTTGTCCACGAGCGTAGCTAGTGTGGCAATCTCACGAACGAAAAAAACGTATTTTATTTCAAGTAGGAAATGAAATTTTTTCTACGATAGATGTTGTTTATAAAATACTGGTTAACAATTTTTAGAACTTTATTTATTTATAACACAATATAAAACTTTAGCTTTTTTCCTTCTAAATCCTGTCGAATTTCGCTTTAAAAATGCTTCGAGCTTGACATATTTTGAAATACCCACATTATTTTTGGTGTTTATGGTATTACGTAACAAAGAATACATACTCCAAACTGTTAATGGTTTCAAATCTCCAGATATTCGTCCAACGTAAGCTATAAGACCATTTTCCGAGAACGAGTTTATCTTGTTATTTTTTCTTCAAGTCATGAACTTTCTGTACACAAATTCATACCTTTCTCGGGATTTATGTGGCAAAATATTGTTGGAAACTAAGTGTGCTGCTTCAACTATATTAGGTGGTGTACATGATTCACAAATTTCGCTATCAGAGTTCATATTAATTATGGTTATGGAGAGAAGTTCAAATATAATCGTAAAAATGTTATAAACTGTCAAACGAAGTCACGTTCGTTTGCTGATTTAAGTGCCAAGAAGTGGGATTAACTGTCGTTAGTGTCAAAAATCCATGAATTAGTTTTTAGTATATTCCCATCGGGTCGCATGATAATATTCATATGTTTTATTTTCATCACTAGAGAAAAAAGCTATCACTTTCATGAAGGGTAGCACATTGCAATATGATCATTTTCATATACCTACATGAGTAAAAAGAATATAATAAAATTTGTCCATTAGCATCAGTATTTAATTAATCATTAAAATGTCAGATTTTAATAAAATGAATTATTACTTTACATAACCTCCAATAATTTAAATTTTGTTGTTATATTATTTATCTTTTTTGTTTTATGCTGTTACTTTTAAGTTTAATTAATAACAATCTCCCATTTACACAACATTAATCAATTTTATTGTAGACCACACCCTTCTTCTTATTGTCACCTTTTTTATTTGTGCGCCAAATTGATATAAATTTAACACTCGCCTGTTGTTAATTTCGAAATAAAGTGGTCGTAAAAATGCTATTATTTCATAATGCTTCCAAAACTTTAGTGATTTGACGTAGTGCTTTGGTCAAAAATTCATCCCTTTATCGAATTTGTGTAATAATACATACTTACCTGTCGTTAACCAAATTATTCGACATGCATTATCAAAACCAAATGGTAATTAAGGCTAACTAAAGATTTAAATAAAAATTTTATTTCATTTAAACTTAAAAAAAAATATTTTACCTACAAATAAATAAAATTGACGAAAAACTTAAAATAAAATAAACATGATTGATATTTTGAAAAACGCTATTGGCGATCATATAAGAACTGAAATAATTATAAACGTGGGGAAATTTAGAAAAAATATAAAATTTAATAACATAGTAAATCTGCGTTAGTACGTGGATTAATAGAGCAGAAAAATTATAGTTGTTTGTATATTTAATTTTTTTTTAAACGTAGGTACGTAAAATAAAAATATTTAATAAAAAACAAAATTTTTATTATAAAGACTGTGTTATTATATATACAGTGTGTATCAAGACGAGGTTAAACTATCTGTACATTACGGGCTCACATTAAATAAAAACATTAAAAAAACTAAGTACATGGTATCTACAAAACAACGAAATATAGACACAGTTGGAGAAAGTAAAGAACTACAGATAATTAGGGACTTAAATAACACGCAACAACGATCAAACAAAAGAGACAAGAACCAAAATTGAGACGGCTAGGAGAGTTTTTAACAGAATGAGAAAGATTCTCTGCAGCCGAGATCTTTCGATACAGCTAAGAATGAAAGCGCTAAGATGCTATGTATTCCCGACACTACTACATGGAATGGAAAATTGGACACTTACGCAAGAACATATTAATAAATTACAATCCTTCGAAATGTGGTGTTATAGAAGAATGTTAAGAATATCATTGACTGAAAAAAAAACATCGAGGTAATGAGGAAAATGGGAAAGGATTGTGAACTGATGACAACTATAAAAACAAGAAAACAAAATACTTAGTGCTGGAAATCAGTACTTCCAACTATACAATTTCTCTTTGAGAAATTCCTTTATTTTTTAAACTACTCAGTACGGCCCTAACGCCGACAAAAATCAACTAAAAGTCACGCATTCATAACATGGAAATTAGCATTCGTATATAAACAAAGGGTCCCATGCAATTTAGAAATCAGCTTAAGAATACGTGCAGCTATTATTCGAGAACATTCCAAAATCGTCGGGCGCAATTTTTAGCAACCGGCTTTACGGCCACGTGACCATACAGTGACCAATCAAAAACCCTAAATTTAACGCAAGAAGAAGCCACATTAGAAACAGTTTCCGGCTTCTCGCCCTCTTTCCCATTCCGACCGTCTAAGAATACACACGCCCGCCGCTAAGAGCACGGCTTTTAAACACCACGTGGTAAAATGCACATCAATATAATCAAATAAAATACATCAAATTCAAGCTAACAACCAGTGAAATTATTCCGAAGATACAAGAGGCTTTAAACTGTAAACTCCATGTATAAAAGTTATACAATATATTCTCAATGACAAGTGTGTTGTGACTGTGATAACAAAATTCACGGCGATAAAAGGCAGTAAACCCTTCAGCCTATAGTAGTAACAAATAGCATTGTTAAGAGCGGCAGTAAACAGAGTAAAGATAGCCAGGATTATATCTAATACTTATATATGATATCTAGCACTTAAAGAAGAAGAATATTGAAAACTACTCATTTGTATTACAAATTATGGCAAATTTAAATAAAATTTTTTGATAGATATGCTACTTTCAGTTATACCGAAACAAGACTACAGCTGTGTTATTTTAAAAAGAACACCCTGTAGTGTAAAGTTTGGTGAGATAGCCAGACGGAATAGATGGCCGAAGGCCAAAAATTTATTAATGAGTCGTTCGATGGCACTGCCTGCCTTCTCCGGTAATAAACGGCAAGTGTGTTTTCGCTTACGTTAAGGTGACATTAAATCAGTCAAAAAATAGACATTATCACATCCTTAAAAAAAATCACAGTAGTTTTATCCTACCTTCTAATGTGAGTGTATTGGAGGACATTTACTGCTAGTTTTAACGTATTAAGTGAGTACAATGTGTTTTAGATAATTCTAACCTTAAATAATATGTAGTGGGTTTTATTTGTCCCGTTGACTATCTCTTCCTAGCATTTTGGAAAAGATGGCTATCCATTTTTACGTCTTTTTCTTCACAGTTTGATGTCCTTTTTAGTTTGCTGCGGAAAATGTCAACATAATATAAAAAAGAAAACGCCTACCTTCGCCAAGTTTCGATAAGGAGGAGATTATGGAATATGAATATGAAGAGAAAAGTGACACTTTTTCCAAGGTAAACGAAACTGAATTTGCAGGATGTGGAAAAAATTACAACAACAACCGAAAAAAGAAGACTGGTTACAATGAATAATATGCCCGAAAGTGGTTTCATGAAATTTGTCTTCTCATTTAAACACTTGCCAAAATTGTGAAAAAAATTCGTTTAAAATAAAGCAACATAGATGCTTAAGAGTATTTTTTTAATTTGTTAAGTTGAAAGAAAACTTCTTTAGAATCGTTGTGATTTAAAACTCGGTGAAACGAAAAAGCGACGATAAAAAGAGACAAACACAAATCTATAGGATTAAATCTGCGATAGAATGAGATACATCACAGGTCTTCCTTGATTTTTGTTCAGTCGCGATCCAGCGCTTGACGAAAGAAGTAAAACGTACTTTTTACTTAAAAAATCGTAATAAATGATAATGAATTAATCTGTACGACTTAATGTTTTGGCAAAAAAAGAATAAAAAGAAGATAATAAGTTTACCCTTTAGTTTAGTTTAGTTTGGTAACTTTCTGACAAATTACAGAAAACATTGATGACGTGTCAAAATTTGTTTCACAAAATAATTTTAAAAAGAAACTAATATTATTGTTTTATTTAAATTCAAAATAGATAATTTAACACCTACCTATTTTATCAACAATTTTAAACAGTTAATTATCATTTAAAACGAAAGGAGTCGATATCTACTTATAAGCGGAGAAAGCAAGAAATTTTAGATTAGCTAATACGTTTGTTAAAAGAAGTACAAGAAAGATCACCAAAAAAGAGAATTTGTAATTAATTTAACAACCTTCGCAGGACTTTTAGCAATAAGATAAAGTATAACTATTACTCGTGTCACCAAATCGATGTCAATTCATTTTTATTTAATACAACCAGACTTAAATAAAAAGTATTTAAAAAATATTTATTTCACCTCAAATATTACTATTTTGCTATGGGTAATTATTTATAAAAATAATAACTGTATTTGTAAGCGAAATTTATAGTAAACATTTTTATAGTTCATAATATTAAATGTTAGTAATAGAATCTTAATTTTTCGTCCTTTATGCCACACATTAACGAAGTTAATATAATTCATAAGAAAGTCATTAAATAAACTGCTACCTTGAACTACCTTGAGATTGGAAGTTTGTTTATGTTGAGATATGATACTAATATATGTTTTAGTTATTTCATGTTTATTAAAATTATAAAAACTTGGTATAATACACTATTTCTTATAATTGAGTAATTATTAATATTTTAAAATTTCTTAATCATTATAAGTTGTTTGTTAAAACTACGTAACTAATTTTAAAATATGCATATTCGAATATAATTTTTGTTTTTGAAAATAATACGTGGTTAAATTTTATTTTATATTTTGGTTAATAATTATTTTTTATTAAATTTGTTACAGTTCATGAAATAAAAAACAAAAATTTAACACTTATAGTGGTTGAAATATATGCTATTAATAATAATTTTAATTATTTATTATTTTAAATTTATATCAAAGTAAGGTACATCTACAGGGTGTTTCAAAAAAAGGTGACCTCGTCTCCAGGAAAGGTAGAAAACTAAAAAATAATTGGGGTTTGCTTAGTAAAAAATTTTCATAACGCCATCCGTAATTAAGATAAAGGGCGTTGAAGAAAAAATTGTATACACATTTATTACGATTTTGCTGAAAGTACTGGCAACATTATAATGAAATTTTATACGAATATGTTTTAAAAGCTGATACATCCTATGAATTTCTTTTTATATCTGACTCTCATAGAGGGCGCTAGTTACATAGGTTGTACCAAGTAGTATTGAACATAACTTTTTTAAGGTTAGATTTATTAATCAAAATTTCAGGTAAACATTATTTAATTTTACATCAAAAAGGTATTTTTGGTAAAACTCGATACTGTGTACCGTTTTCGGAATATTTTGATTTGAAAATTATGAAGTAATTATCGATGCTGGTATAAAGTAATGATAAAGTTATTAATTAGCATGCATTATGTGAATTGATTATTTTTTGTCACGTAAATGAGACCTTATTGACGGATACATGTTAAAAAAATTAGGATTGAGGGCTTTCTTTCTTTGTAACGTTTCACAAAAATCCATTTGTTTGAGAAACTCCAGTGTAGCTGTTACGCGTTATGCAGAAAAGTTTCCTAGAAGAAAATTACCAAAAAAAAATACATTTAGAGCCATTGAACGACGTTGTCGTGCATATTTTGATATTTTAAAAAAAAAACATAACAAAGTTAATATACAAAGAATAAATTTGACAAACTATTAAGGTGTTTATAAGGTAATTATAAAAGTACATGAACAAAATTTTTTTTAAAACAGATTTTAAAACTCCTTAAAATTTTGTTGGTAAAATATTGATTATCACTTTTAAAATCTCTTTAAAAGTTTAACACTAATTTAATTTTTTTCTTAATTTAAAATGCTGTACATTTTTTACTAAAGCAGAACAATATTTTTGCTACAATTTACCAAACCATTTTAAATAATGACTAAAAAAGGTCATTACGTGCAATACTGACGTCAATTATGTTTAATGCATATCCTGTTTCTTCTTAAACATTATCTATAACATTGTTTGGTATATCCGGTATTATAAACGCACAAAAAAAATATATTTTCTTGTTGTTTATCGATATCAGTTAAAATGAGCTAAACCTCTTCATACTAAATGTTTTTTTCAAATAATTTTAAAGTTTTGTCATTTTTGTAAACTAATTCAGTTTCTATAAGTATTTTAAAGAGAAACAATATTTTGTCGTTTTATGTCATACATAAAATAAATTACGTAATAACTTATTTAAATCTGATATATTCATTTAATTAAATTGTTTGTTGTTTGTTTTAAAAAATTCGTTAAACTTATTCTAAATTCTTTTTGAAATGTTCATGCTTCCTCTGAGAGTCCATTATTTTGAGCTTTCATTTAGATTTGGTTATAAAAATAATTGCAAATTTGCACATTAATATAACTATTAATTTTTCATCATACCTACCTGAAAAAACTATATTTACATGCCTATATAGCGCACCGAAAATGGGCTTTTTTCGTGCGGGCGAAAATTTTATAGTGCTCTAGTGTCATCAGCTGCCTACGTGCATGTCAAAATAAAATAATATGTCATTAACAGTTCTCTATAAATAGCAAATTTTTCTGATTACTTTCTTAGCAACGGGGTAAATAACGATTGTTTCTTGACAATTTTTAAATATTTTTGATAATAAAAAGTATTGTTCATTACACGTCCATAAATGCTTTTTCCGTGCTTGCACGACTTTCCTTATTCGGCTGCGCCTCGCACGAAAACTTGTCGCTCGTGCACGGAAAAAGCCTATTTTCTCGACTCATAATGAAATATACTATTTTAGTTACTCATAAAATTTTATAATTATTGCTGATGCATGATTTTTTAACACGGCATTTAATATTATTTATAGCTTTTGAGTAGAGTATTTTTTAAATTAAATAAACCACAATAATAAATAATTGGTACCAACAGCAAAATATATTACCTTCCTCCGTTTAATGAGGATTTAAATATTAATCCAGGCTATTTTCAAGGTTTTGTGATTACTCTGAAAATAATTTAATAATGAGAATACTTCTTTGTTCTTGTTTATTTTCCTAATGTGTTTATATTTTTTGCTTCCTGAATATGTTATGTTTCAATTAATAAATAAATTTAAAATGAAACATTGGGGTATCTAGCGATTGTTAACAATTTAAAAATAATTAGAGAAATATAAAAATAATATTTACATCATTGTTTAAAAGTTGTAAGCGATTGAGTCTTGAGTCCATTGGTAAAAAACAGCTTCGCTTTGCAAACAATATAAGGATTTAAAATAAAAAAGGATTTCATTATACCTACCACAGTATATTTACATGCCTATTTAGCGCACCGAAAATGTCATCAGCTGTCTACCTGCATGTCAAAATAAAATAATATGCTATCGACAGTTCTTTAGAAATCGCAACATTTTTTGTCTATTTTCTTAGCCACGTGGTAAATAACACTTATTTTTTGACAAACTAATATTTAAATCCCACTAATTTAACTTTCTTTTCTGCGTCGATTGAGCTTGGTGATATATGTCTTCGGCAATTTCTGTTTTCAATTATTAGAATTGCTCCTATTTAAAATTAATAATGCTCATTATTTTCTGTATTTATTTTAACGGTACAACTTTTTTGTAGGTATATTAATAGTATATTTTACAACAAGAGATGAAAATACTGTATTTTTCGTAGGGAGAGTGGCAATCTCACGAACGAAAAAAACCTTATTTCATCTCTAGTAGGAAATGCAATTTTTTCTACGATAGATGTTTATAAAATACTGGATTACGATTTTTATCACTTTATTTATTTATAACACAGACTTGATAATAATACCGGGTACTATATATAATGAGCAGTGACAAATTGTCTTTTATGATGAAATTGTTGTTGTACAATTGTTGAAGTTGTTAATAGTTGGATGATGGATTTGTGTGTTGACTTCTATGGTACTTGTCAAAGGTATGACTGCCGAAGAAGTTGCTGCTGCTGCTACTGTAGAGAGGTTTGATTTTATGCTGTCGAAGTCTTATGACTCTTCATCAAAGTTAACTTCAGTTTCGTGTAAATTTGTAGTTTTTTTAGACTTTTATCCACCGTGTTGTTTTATTTTTGTAAGATTTGTCCCAGTATCCGTAAGAATAGTTGTTGAAGATCTTCTTAATGAATGGCCTGTATAAAATTGGGCATCCGACCAATTAAGTAATACCGCTACTTGCTTTGGAAAATTTCCAAACTTATAGATTCCAATTACTTGCTTGCTAGTAATTTAGAAAAAATTGGGAAATTGTATTATTCACGCTTGATGGACAAAGTTTTATATAGTTCTGACAAATGTAACAACTATAACATAATTGTAAAACAACGTGGCGTGTAATTTTTGTATTAGGTATAGCTACAAGTAACGCTTTCTCAGATGTTATGTACTAAATTTTGTAACTCATGTAAACGACAAAAGCTTTAACGATATCAAAAATTAGTGCTACCTATAAATAATACAATTCCTTACTTACTATATGAACAACATGAAATATCGTAAAATTTACCTTTGTAATCAGAAACTTGTCGTCAGGTGCATCGTCAATAAATGTGTAAATTTGTTGTGACGTTAAAACTTTAGCTTTTTTGCTTCTGAATACTGTCGAATTTTGCTTAAAAAATGCCTTGAGCTTGGCATATTTCGAAATACCCACATTATGTTTGGTGTTAATGGTATTACGTAACATAGAATACATACTCCAAACTGTTGAAGGTTTCAAATCTTCATATATTCGTCCAATGTAAGCCATAAGAACATTTTCCGAGAACGAGTTTATCTTGTTATCATTTCTTCAAGTCATGAACTTTCTGTACAAAAATTCATACCTTTCTCGGGATTTATCTGGCAAAATATTGTTGGAAACTAATTGTGCCGCTTCAACTATATTAGGTGGTGTACATGATTCACAAATGTCGTTATTAGTGTCCATATTAATTATAGTTATGGAGAGAAGTTCAAATATAATCGTAAAAATGTTATAAACTGTCAAACGAAGTCACGTTCGTTTGCTGATTCAATTGTCAAGTAGTGTCAAAAATCCGTCAATTTGTTCTTTTCCATTGGGTCGCATGATAATATTCATTTGTTTCATTTTCATCTCTGAAAAAAAAAACTATCACTTTCATGTAGGGTTGCCGGTTGAAATTTGTATGATCATTTTTAAATACATGAGTAGAAAAACTATTTTATTATTATTATTATTAATACGAATTTGTATTTATTGAAGTTTAAAATAATTTTAAAATGAAATACTGAGAACAAACGTTCAATTTTTTATTACTTAATTACTTTAAATGATTTGTGTAAAATGACTTTATTAATTGATTTATTTACCAGAAAAGAAAACATTTTAAATAAAAGGAAACACAGGATATTTTTTTAAATATAAATAAACTAATTGTAAAAAACATAGGTCCATAAAAACATTAACAAATTGATAAGACTAATAACGATAAATGGTTTTATTTTTCGCCTGTAAATATTATTTAACTGTTGCAAATTATTTCCAATTAGCGAGACAAATTACTTTCACAGTGATAATTGCAAAAGCTCAAGGATATTGACAGCATTAATCATTAAAATTATTTAAAAAATCGTTGCAAGCTGATAATTTTTTTTATTATTATTTATTCTTTTAAAAACTTTTTTAAATAAAAAGGTAAGATTTTGTTTGTTGTACTATCCTTAAGCTGTGTTCTCCTTTTTTTAATATTATAAAAAACTTGTTTGCAAAGTTTTTTTTGAGAGAGTCGTCTTAACGTTTTTAAAAGATTTATTAAAATTTAAACCATTTTCATAGACACAAAAATACTTTTTTATTTTCATATGCTCAAAATTACCACAATGAACCAATAAAACTGTTGTAAAAAAGATAACGACCAGGAACTTACCAACAGTAAGGTTTTAAATCGGTTGCGATAAGTTTTGGACTTAAAAATTTACTTTTATGCTTACAGAGTTGGGGTTTTTAATTGAAATCAAAAAGTTCTTTATTATTTCCAATCAACAGATACTGTACCAGGCTCCATCATTTTATAAGCAGCTAAATACCAGCATTAAAGGACATCTTTGCCTTGTTAACCAACCAAACTTTTAAGGCCCATATATATTATTCTTCTCTGCAGCTTCACAACCCTTGGTGGGTCTTGGCTGACTTCACGATCATTCTCCACCACTCTCTATCTTGCATCAATTCAGGATCGTACTCTATTCCCATCGCTCTCAGATATGCAACGATGTTGTCCCTCCATCTCATACGCGGTCTCCCCAGAGATCTTCGCACTTCCGGATTCTGTTCCCAGACCATTTTAATCACTTGAGAGCCTGGTTGTACATGTACAGCTCGTCTTAACCGTCCGGCCTTAATTACTTTGATAATATCTGGTTCCTCATGGTTCGTTGTTTGTTCTTGGACGGAACTGCTCTGTTCTTGGGCCTTTACATGGTTCAAAGATCTTTTGCAGAACTTTTCGTTCAAAACAAAAAGATGGTATTGAAAAACTTATTATTTTATTAATTCGAATATCCATCTTGTGGTTTTGGACGTCGCCATCTAGTTTTTTATCAGCCCAAATAAAAGAGAATGTGGATCTGTGGGTATGTATGTATGTATGTGTGTGTGTGTGTAACTTTGAAACGCTTAAAGCAATTTTAATTAAACTTTATGCTTACAACTTCCTATTAACTGGAAATAAATACTAAAGGGGTAACCCACTCTTAAAAACCCTACAAAAGGGACGAGAAGGGGATAAAATATAAATATTATCCAAATCAGCCGCTATTAGTGTCGAATTTATAGACTACGGGGTAGCTTAGTTGATAGTGACATTTCCAATTATATCCAATGCCTATGCTGACATTCCAGAATGTTCCACCAGGGTTTAAGAACATTTTAGAAACAGAGGCAACGAGGGGTAGGCTAGTAATTAATAGCTAACGAGTTTATTTTAAAGGACTTAATAATTAATTAGTTTTTTAAATAATACCTATTACTTTAAAATTTCAATAGCAAACAAAAATTTCATTTTAGTCCATGCTTTGCCACGAGTTAGAAGTATTTGTACAATTTACAAGGTACCTAATGCTTACGGTTATTTTTAACGATTTAAAAAAATATTATTCTGGTTCATGTCCTCAATTATTTTTCGGGTTTAGGACGAAAGAAAACAAACTTTTTTTTTAAATCGCCGACTTTTCGACCTTTATTTAGATCTTTCTCAAGGCTTTTTAAATCGTAGAAGTCTTATGTCTCACAGATACCCTCCACTCACTAGAACATAGAAGAAGAGTTGCAGACCAGACATTACTCTACAGATATTTCCATGGCAGATGCTCCAGAGAAATAAAAACTCTTGTACTACCACTGGCCACATTCGGCCGAAGAACTCGGCACGCTGATCAATCTCACCCATTTACTCTCAAGATTGACATTACAAGGACCAATCTCGATCAAGAATCCTTCTTTAACAAGGCTGCTACAGAATGGAACAAGCTTCCAAAATCAATTTTTCCAGAGAACTATGAACTGCTACTTTTTAAAAGCGGGTCCTTTCTATAATCCCTTCCCCTTCTAATAGTCGCAGTGCGGGCCGTACGCGACCCACACGATAGGTCTACCCTTTTCACGACTATTTTCAGTAAAAAAAAATTATATTGAATTCATCACAGAATCAGGGCAAACGTGTTTACAATTAACATTAAGCAAATGAATTAATCACCTAATAACAAAACAATTTAAAAACGAATAATTTCTATTCCTTTAACAATATTAAAATCAAAGTTGAGTTTTATATTTTTTGCCTCAGTTTGTTTGTGCTGTCTGTATGTGATTTAATATTGTTAAAGGAATGAAAATTATTCGTTTTAATATTGTTTTGTTAATACGTGCTTAATTCATTTGCTCAATGTTAATTGTAAACACGTTTGCCCTGATTCTGTGATAGATACGATATCAGACATTTTACATTACAGACTTAAGAAAAAGATCTAAAATAAAGACCAAACATCGGCAATTTAAGAAGAGCGAGAAGTTTGTTTTCTTTCGTTCTAAACCGGCCATCCACCCCAAAAAAAAATTTTATATAATTTTTAAAACATATTAAAAAAAACCAATTAGCACTAACAAAAGCTAATAAACGTAAATGTCTGGTGTTTATTTGATGGTTATAATACAATAACAATTTTTATTCCAATCAAGCGATTATTAACTTTTTTAAAAGGGACAGACAACGTAAACATGTTTTTATTCATTAATAATTAAATCCGAAATTTTGTTATCTTTTAACTGTACGTGTCAATTATGATGAAAAATTTTAGTATGGTATAGCAGGTTAGCTTTTTTCCTTGACTTGTTTTGTAATCAATCAAAACGCGAACGCGCGATATTTATCTTTATAGATACATGGTCTTTTTATAAAATAAATTATTTAAATAAATGAAAAACTGTATTTACCATAGGGAGCTTTATTCTTTTTTAAGCATTAGTTTTTTGGCATTTTTTGCGGTATGTATTAGTTACATTTATTTCATTAATTCGATTTTTCTGTTTTGCCAGTACCTAATTTTTTTAAATTTGATTAAAAATATACTGCATTATGGTATTTAATCTGTTATATTTTCATTTTGAAAATATTCCTGGTTCAGTGGCTTAAAATCGATAATCCACTGACGTAGTCTTTTATAACAATATTTTTAAATAGTAAAATAAATAATTGTTAAAATTAAATATAATGATTAAATGTATGTGTGTATGTGCTAATTATTACTTTATAGATCTATGAGTTATTTGGTTGTGGCTCATGAAGAACATCCCAGTTTGTCCTCTGATAAAATATCACTTAATTTATATTCCAATATGCCTGTTGTTGAAAATTCATGATTTCAACTGTAGAATTTCTTCACGAAATTTCTTGATTTAAACCCCTTTATTACGGCTTAGACGCCGACAAGCTATCATCGCCTTTGCACGTGCTAGCTATACACAGCTTTGCACAGCTATACACCGTGTGCAAAAAGACGGTTACGTGTGGACCAATGAGAACGCCAACTTCAGCGCCAGACAAACGACGTCACGCTTAAACGGTTTCCGGAATCTCTCTCTTGCGTCCAGACTCCTGAGCCATAAACAGCTCTTGCCTTCCGACCACCGATCTAAGAGCACCGCGTTGGAAACCCAAGAGTTGAAATGTAGTACATTATTTTAGTTTTAATTTCAAATTTTCATAACTGAAGTTAAACAGTAACATGTAAATCCGATTATGGATTATATTCACAGTTTATGTCGACAACCAGTGAAAAGATTCTAATGATAACGAGACCAAAATTGTACATTAAAACATGTTTCGGTGAGAGACAAAATGGCATCTCCATATATCAAGATCAATATACTAAAAATGGCAATTATATAGTGTTTTATTTTAATGAAAACGAATACTCGTGTAATAAATCAAGATTACCACGGCGATGACCCAAACAACCCTTGAAAACTTGTAGTAGGTAGACCAATTGAATCAGAGGCCTATCTATTATCGAGGGGTACTTCACCATCATCATCGAAGCGGTCGGCGAGATCTCCAGAGAGGCGGACGGCACGAAGTCCGTAAGTCACTCCAATTCTCCCCGTTGCGACACCTGTATTCACTGTAAATTAAGTGTTCGAGAGCGACATCCAGGAGATGTTGTTTTAATCAGTTCTTGTTTATAACTTTTGACAGATATTATACCATTCTTGTTCAGATACCTTCTTGAATTTCTGCCTTATCGATGCCTCGGTGCAGTGGCCGTGGTGTAGTTGATAGCGCGCCAGCCTCTGCACCAAGAGACCCGGGTTCGATTTCCAGGTCAAACCAACGAATTATAAGCGACCGCTGCCGTTCGGAAGGCAATGGCAAACCACCGAATGTATTCTGCCTAGTAAGGCCCCTCTAAACTAGCCGTTCGGAACCGGCATTAAACTGTAGGTCCCTTCTATTCATGCAACACTGATTGAGCGTGCACATGAATAGTTGCAGAGAGGTCGCCGACGCCCCCCAGGGGGTATGGCACAACAAGAAGAGAATGCCTCGGTATCAGCAAAATTAATAGTGGTTTTGTGAGCCGCACCCCAATTCTTCATTAATGCCTATATTTTTTTATGGGGTTCTGTTTTGTGTGATAAGGGAAAAAACGTAACACAGTGACCATCCTGTTATAGCGGAGCATTGTTTCGTGGAAAAAGAGGGGGAGATGCTCGACAGCAAACTTAATTGGTCAGACCACGCAATGTACACCCAAATAAAGTTATCAATGAAACTATTTCTTCTGAGAAAACTCTCCAAATGTGTTGATGAAACTTGTTTGAAAACCACCTGTCACGGGCCAATACACTCTGTTATAAGCTATTGTATAACATACAAAGCTAGTTTTTAAGCTGTAGCGGAAAGCACTTCGTATTATAATACATCTTGGTTACTAGCATGATTGTAGAAATAAATTCTTCTTTCTTTCTTACCCTCATGCAAGGGATTCCATTTCGTTACGTGAAACACTGAGATTTTAAGTTTTTATAATAATTAATAAATATATATTTTAAAAGATTATAAACTATTTTAAATTAAAACCGTTAATAATATCTAACATATGTAAGGAGATTAGTTGCGTTGTTTATCCTTAAGCAAAGAAACAATGAACGTAAAACTAAGTCGTTTTCATTTAAATATTGTAGATATCATCATTTATCGATTACTTGCTTGCATGGTACAAGACAGAAATTCAAGATAAGTCATAATAAACGCATTAGCTCATACCCACACCCCTTCGTGGTCACTTTGGAGATCTGCAGAACATCACTTTCCAAAGACTCATTCATCCAACGAATTGCGAGGCTTTGGAACTCATTGCCTAGGGAGGTGTTCCCCGAGGCATACAACCTCCAGAAATTTAAGAAGAACACCAACTCCTACCTTCTTTCCCTTGGGTCCCACGATGTTCTCTGAACATTACAGGATATCCCTTTTCGTGGGAACCAGAACATAAAAAAAAAAAAAAAAAAAAAAAAAAAAAAACGTATCCTAACGTTTAAGGTTAAGATTAAGATTCATGATCATGAACTAAGCATGAATTTCAGTGTGACAGACAGTGACTAAAGCTGCTGAATCGTAATTTCTTAACAAATACCATAGGCGTCGTATTTACTAATACAATAATAACATTTAATGACAATTATCCTTTTAAAAAAAAAATTTAATTTTTTTAGGAAATATATAAGAATATATCCTCCCATTTTTATTATTTTAATGATAATCCATTTAATTGGAAGAAATCCTGTTATTCAGGATATTACTTGTGATACGTTAATATCTCACTTTATTAATTTTTTTAAATGACTTGGATTTTAATCATATGCATGAAAATAGTATTAATGCTGCGGAGATGAGTAGTCTGAGAAGTATAGCCGGAGTGACTCGGTTGGATAAAGTAAAGAATAGTGAGATAAGAGAACGCTGTGGTGTAAAAGATAATGTGGTTAATAAAGGAACGCTTAGATGGTATGGACACGTAGAAAGGATGAATAAAGGAACATTGACGAAACAAATTTATAAGGCGAGTGTGAATGGACAAGTCGGTAGAGGTCGACCTCGGCGAACATATCTCGATCAGATCAACATTGTTGTGAAGAAAGGCCAGGTCAAGAGTACCAACAACCGACGAGCATGTATAAGAGCACTGATGAAAGTAGAGGAAGCAAAAGATGTGTGTAAGAACCGTAGCAAGTGAAAGGAAGTGGTCTCTGCCTACCCATATGGGAAAAAGGCATGACTTTATGTATATGTATGTATGTATGCAATCGTTTTTAATCTCTGCATTGGCTTTGTTATTATTATCTAGACGCCTTGTTTAAAACATTAGTAGTAATTAATAATTTTGAGTTTTGTTAATATCCAACTGTTGACCAGCTGGCTCTTGGTTGTGATCCCTCTTGCCAACCTTTTTCACATTGTATTCAAAGTAATGCTATTAAAAAAATAAGTAGCAAACATACCAAATATAATAAATTCTTACTTTTAATTAAAATATCTTTTTTTATTAAGTGTATATTTAGCAAATTTTGTATACACTTAGACTTGGCAATAACTTAAAAAAAAATTTAAAATTATCCATTAAAACTATTAAATTATTAATGTATTCGTACGTTTTAAACAAATTTATCCAATTACTGCAAATATTAACATTTTATATATACTTTTTAATTTCATTTATAAACGACTTCCTAGTAAACAGCCATAATTTTAGCTAAACAATAATTATATTACATATAATGTAGGAAATATTGATATAAATGTAGGTATATGGCGTAATTACTAAATAAAGCTACGGTAGCAGGAACCTCTATTTCCGATTGAATGTACATTCTGTAATTTATTATTATTAAAATCAATAATTTATCCTTCAATTTCCGAATATAATTTTTGTTTATTACTTGTTTTTAATATTATTACTATTATCGGTTTGTGATCCGAATTTTTTCCAATAAAATTTCATTTTAAAAATTGCAGTAAAGTAGGTGGGGCTAAAAGGTCCTTTTTACGTATATTGTCTTAAAAATACTTACGCAAAAGTTCCAGGAAGAAAAGATTTTAATAGCAATGGGTAATGTAATCTTTTATGTACAAATAGTAAACGTTTAAAATAAATATACCAAGAAATATCGATATGGAATTTTCAGTCCCCCCTTAGGCGTGGTATAAAGGTCCATTAATAGAGTAAAAAAACTAATATGATATGGCGTTTGGTAATTAATTGAAGCAAATAAATAAAACCGGATGTAATAAAATTAAAGGACCTACTTGGGCGAGACGCAAATTTAGTGAACTCTGTAATTTTATAAAGGGAATGCAAAATAATTAGCTGATACTACTTCAATGGCAAATCGGAAAAATGGTAAAATAAAACCTAACACCCACCTAAGATTAGCTGGAGTTCGTCTTATTTTATCTCTGTCGTCTAGGGCTCGTACGGGAGTAGCTGGTAAACTGTGTTGGCGGCAACTAGGGGCTACCTCATTTATCATCATTCGACTTCGAAATATATCACGCTATGCTTGTGTTTGGAATAATTCACAATTATATTAGATATGGATCTCATGAAATCCAATTTCATTTACAAAGATTTCGATGGGGTTTAGTAATAAACTAATTAACCAGTGGCCAAAACAGCCACAAACAATGTTACATTGGTTCCTCTTTCAGCTGATCCAATGTTTCGTTTACCTTTGTTACAATTATTTTTGAAGGTTTGGTAGGAGTTAAAACCACTGTTTTATTGGCATTTCATAAAGATGAACCTCCAAATTTACAACGATTTATCGCCAATTTATTAAAATATTAATTCCCTAAATCAATATTTTCTAGCCGTCTTGGTGCCACATCTCCGAAATCATTAAATAATATTTTGCAGCACATTTATAAGCTAGACGAAATTCGGCAAACGGTACAAACCATAAAAAAGTTGAGCCAGTGTAAGAAGGTATTTAGACAGAGAAATTTCATACTGTGCATTAAATATTAATTTGGGAGTTCCATAACCAAATCTCGGTGATTCTCGGTTTTCCTCATCGGGTTATGAATCTTGATAATAATGTTCTGTTTATTTCCTAGTTACGCCAAACTTATCTCAGAGACTTATTTTCGTTTAATACTAGTTATGCCGAAATGTGCAATTCACCGATTTCGTACCTCGCTCAGTTTTTCTTTTGTAATATCGCATTCTGGAAATAATAAAAAAACAATTTATTGATTATATAGAGATGAGTGAAAGTTGCAATGAAAGTAAAATTAGTACGACAAAAATTGTAGAAGCGTTAAAAAGTATAAAATTGGGTAAGGCTGCTGGATACGACAGGATAACAGTTGAAATGCTGAAGGCTTAAGCGTGGTAACTAGTCTACTGTACCGCCTTTTTAACCTTTATTGGAGGAGTGGTAGCGTATCAGACGACTGGTGCAATGCCGTTATCGTCCCGCTTTACAAGAGAAAGGGTCGCAGCAGGACTGTAAGAGCTACCGAGGTATTAGTTTACTCAGCATTGTCGGAAAACGTTATGCAAAGATATTAATTAAAAGAGTAACGAATGAAACTGAGAAGATGATATGGGATGTGCAAGCAGGATTTGGAAGAGGAAGGAGATGTATGGATCAGGTCTTTTCATTAAGAGGTATAGTCGAAAAACTCTTAGCTAGAAGTCAGTAGGTCTATTGTGCTTTTATAGACTTGGAAAAGGCCTATGACAAAGTGGTGAGGAGTGAATTGTGGTCGACAATGTTTATGTATGGGGTGAGCGGTAGTGTAATACGAGCACTGAAATCACTTTACTAGGATTCCACTGCTTGTGTCAGGATAGGTCAGGACTGGTTTAAAATCGAAAAAGGTGTGAGACAGAGGTGTGTGGCTTCGCCATGGCTGTTTAACTTATACATAGACGATTGTTTAAAAGATTTGAAAAAGAGTGCGTATGGATTGAAAATGAATGATTTAATCGTCAAATGCCTTCCTTACTCCGATGATCAAGTCATATAAGCATCATCTGAAGAGGATTTTCAGGCGTTTCAGGTTAATGTTATGCATGATGCCTCAAAAATCAAAGCGACGAAAATAAATGTAAGCAAAACGAAAATAACCAGTCACTCTATCATCTAAGAGACTTTAAGTTTTAAAAATAGGTATGGTGGAGTCTTTTCCCCGCGGACCTTTAAGCTCTGTTTTACCCTACATATATATTTATGATGATCCATAGTAAAGGTAATAAAAAATTCATTTTCTGATGAAAAAATTGTAAAGATGATTCGCAATTTTTTTTATAATCCAGTTCTGTTTCTTACTACCGCTGGGAACATCTTGTAAATGTGTAGCTGAAATACCGGTTTTTTTATTAATGAAAATTCACAAGAATTAAATTTGCATATTTTCAGCCAAGAGATCACTGGTCGTAATCATGGGATGTAGAAATGCTCCAATGTCGGTCCTTGACTGCCATTTGGAGGGTGGTTGAACTTTTACATGGCGAAAATTTTACAATACCTTTACCTGAAACTAATTTAGTGCAGCACCTAGTATAAAAATAACCTTTCCCTACTTTTCGAATTAATTAATTTTATATCACGTTTAATATTTAATACATTTCGAATTGTAAAATAATATGGATGCACTGGCCATTCATTTAAAACTTTTAAAATTTTGCTAAAAAGTGATAATCTATTAAGTTTTACATTTTTGTACCATTTTATTAACAAATAAAACTGGTTAGCATGTCCATAAAAAAGTATTTTTAGCTTCGAGCTTTTTAGATAGAATGTTGTAACAAGTTGTCTTTTTCACAACCTTGATTCGTCTTATATAATTTTAGTTGTAACGTTTTTAACAACGTTTTTTTAAAAGCTTGTATTTTAATTTTTGGTCAAAATTTTAACATAGTCATTTTTAACTCTAATAGCTATTTTCGGTAATATAATAAATTGTTACTTTTTTTTAAATGTTTTTTTTTTCTTCTTGTGGTACCGTCTTCTACTAAAGGTTGGCGATTATTCTGGCTATCTGCATACTCCCGATTCTTACACACGCATGTCAAACGTGGACCTTGACTAAAGCAAACATGGATAAAATAGTGAAGACACAAAGAGCCATGGAAAGGTCAATGCTAGGAGTAAAATTATAAGATAAAAAACAAAACAACTGGATGAGAAACAAAACAAAAGTTAAACACGTAGGACAACATGTAGCCAGGCTAAAATGGAGCTTCGCAGGTCATAACGCCAGACAAAAAGAAAACAGCTGAAATACCGCTATACAACAATGAAGACCATGAATGGGAAAAAGAAAAAGAGGAAGACCCCAGATGAGATGGGGAGACGACATTAAAAAGATAGGAGGAACTTATTGGAAACGAAAAGCACAAGACAGAAATGATTGGAAAAAAATAGGAAGGCATATGTTCAAAACTGGACGAATTAAAGGGCAAAGAAGAAGAAGAATTACGCTTACAAATTACAATACAAATATACGTATAATAAATTAAAAAAAAATTCCGTTGTCAAATTACAATATTGCAACTAACGGTATTTTCCAAAACACAAAAAAGTAGTAACAAAACCACCTTTATGCAATAAAATGAAGAACTATACGTGGTGCAGAGCATGGTATGTTAGCGACTGTTTCGCCACACCGACGCCTCTGATTGACCAAAACAAACACTCCCTCTTGCGTCTCGCTCTGGAGATACAGGCAATGCGCTCACTTGCCCACTGCGCACGGTTACCCCGAATAACTATATTACTACGGAAGATAACTCCATCCTTTGAAATAGTTGTTAAAAAAGGTTTGTCACCTTTCTAAGTTATGTCCCTACTAGGGATGGAATTCTAAACAAACTTAAAGCTTTTTTAAATAATTTAACAGTTTAACAAACTGTAGTGTGCAAAATATATGAAATACACTGGTCTGCTTTATAAATTTCTGTTTGGCAAAAATGTCTGAAAGCGCGAGACCGTTATGTGCAGTAGTTTGGATACAGAACGTGCAAACGAATCTCATTCTGTTTTAAAATTATTTAAACTGTTCGTATTGTTGAAGTTACTGATAAAATAATACAACGTTGCCAAACAATTAATAAAATCAAGTTTAAAAAAGACAATTAACCGTCCAATCAAAATCCAAATTTTTTTTTAACTTCTTTGGCCCCAGAATGTAAATGTTAATGCCAACATAATGCATCAGGAATATATAAATAAAGAATAAAAATAATAAAAATACACATGCAAAATCTGGGCATCTGATAAAAAGACGAACTCAAAATAAATATACCTGGGATGAATTAACTCAAAGAAATAATGGAAGCTGGAAATCCAATCAAAAACCAAAGAGGCAGATATAAGTGGATAAAACAAATTAAGGAATTAGATTTAAGAGAGTAGACTTAGATATTATCATCCGACTTCTGAGTAAGGGCATTGAGATATAAAGAAAAAGAAGAAAAGATGTCCTGGCGCTAAACAAATGAATGTAACTACAGTTATATCATGATCTTGGAATATTCAACGTTAAATATTTACCACAATTATCCTTATCCTTGGGTATATTATAAATAATCAATTTTTTAATGTACATGAACAGTAAAAATATTAAATTATCAACAGGAAAATAAATAGTTAGTAAGCGACTTTTACATTTCGTTTATCATTTTAGATAGACAACAAACAATATGGTATAAACATATTTTTTATAAAAATGTTTTAGTGTCAAATTTTGTGCATGGCATAAATATTTTTTTATTGTGGTTGCTTCATATTTATTGCTATTTTTATAATTTGGAATCCAGTAAAAAAAATTGTCTATTATCTCCGTACTCTTCTTCGTATCAAAACATTTCTGGTGCCGACACTGAGACTTCCCGTGGACAATCAGCTACGACTTCTTTTTAGATAACTTTTTTGTTGGTCAACACAAAGACGCTAAGAACTGCATGCTGCGTCTTAAAATAGATCTCGAAGACGTTTAAAAATAACCCATAGGCTTTTATCGGAATAAAACACAACCGGTTTCGTAAAATGGTCATTTCCTTTTATGCTTCTAATGGTAATCTTTACGATTATTTTGCGCTGTATGTAGACAAACAAGGTAGTTGTATAGACCTGTTGGTATCTTCTATTTATAAATCATTCTTGATCTCAGACATCGACGAGAAGGTTTAACCGTTACAGTAACATAAAATTTTTGTTTTTTGCAAACTAATTTACTGATTTAAAAACAACTTGTTTTAACATAGATGAATTAATCTCATATTTTGTAAAAAACCAACAACAAAACTACCTGAGGTACAGACACTGACGTAAGTAATGTTCGTACACATTGAATAATCAGCGACAACGAGAGAATGAGCAAAACTAATACACATATTATTTTTAAATTTTTATAAATTGGCTTTAACTTGTACGTTAAACTCGGCAATATTCGTGTAGTCCATTCAGTGGCGGTAAAAATTTTTTCAAACAGCATCGATTTTGATGGTCCAGATCCGTGACTTAAGATTGTGAGAGGCTGCTGATCTCGCGAGAAAATAACAATTTTCGGAGTATATTACTGAAGGTCATAATTTGCACATAGCTGAAAAAACATGTTAGCTGCAAAATTTCTGTGATTTAACTTGTTAGCTGCGCGTATGAATATGTAGGAAAAGTTTTGAAAATATGACCATTTTACCGAGGCTGAAAACTATATACTGAATAGTAATCAGTTTTAAAATCATAAAAAATCATGTTAGCTGATGCTTAGGTATGATTAAACCTGTTATCTGCGCTTCCTTAGTGCAACGCACGGTCGGACCATTACTGTGTTCGCTGCAGTCAGGAATCGACTGATTTTTATTAATCTGATGTAGATTAATATTGCATTTATCCTCATTATAAAGTAAAAAAATGGCTGAGCATCAGCTAACATGATTTTTTTATGATTCTCAAATTGATTACTATTCAGTATATAATTTTCAGCCTCGGTAAAATGGTCCGATTTTCAAGATTTTTCCTATATATTCTTACGCGCAGCTAACAAGTTAAATCACAGAAATTATGCAGCTAACATGTTTTTCGCAGCCTCCCACCATCTTAAGTCACGGAGTCGCATCAGCTAACATATTTTTTCTTCACTTCTAGAGAGAAAACTAAGGTATAAAAGGATGAATATTCTCAGTAAAATCACCCATGAAAATTTGACGCTACCTCCCGGACTATAGAGATTTGTTATTGTACATACACAAAGACTTAGCTTTACAAACGTTTTTTTAAAACTTCTTTTTTTAACGTATTTATTTTTAAGACTTTTATCTAAATAGTAATACCTTTCACATAAGATAATGGTATAATTCACGATACGTATTATTTATTTTAAAATGTTGCGTTTATCATAAAAAACTAACATTTTCTACGTCGTTAAAAAAAATGTACTTACAAAATAAATAAAAGTTCCTATACCATAATTTAAATAACTTTCGAGTCTTATTGAAATATTTTTAGTTTACTTAATTTTTGTTAATACAAATGTTAAATGTGGACAACCACATGGATGGAATAAGCTTAACTGTTAATTGCGTTTTACAAATATCACAGACGGGTTGTAAAGATTGTGTGGTGCAAGATATTCATTCATGTGTTAACCTCGAATGACTTGGGCGTGTCAAAATCACTTGTTTTTTTCTATTCTTTGTAGTAACTTTGTGTAGAAATATACCTACTCTTCTTCACTTCGCATAATTTGATATTAGAAATATCCCGTTGTTATGCTTTGGATTAGATGTTTTTTAGGAAAGGTTTCATGTTTGTATAAACAATGGCCTTACCAGTTGGTGCTAACAGTTTTAAACTAATTAGGAAAAGTAACGTCGAAGACACATGTCCACGAAGTGGGGACAATTTAAATTAGAGTCGTGTAGATAACTAGTTTGGTATCTGTTAAATAGGCTTAATGAACTAGAATAATGATAAATTTAGATAAATTTTAGATGAATACTTGATTATTTATTGCGAATATTTATTATACTTTGTGCTGATCGACTGGATTTGGTCCAGCTCCCCGTTTTGCATTGTTATTTCTATGTTTCTTAATTATTTATGTATATGATGGCAGATTTTTTTTTTTATGAAAATAGTCGCAAAAAGGGTAGACCTATCGTGTGGGCCGCGGACGGCCCGCACTGCGTCTATTAGAAGGGGAAAAGATTATAGAAAGGAAATGATTGTGGACACGCTTTTTAAAAAGTTGCGGGTCATAGTTCTCTGGAAAAACTGATTTTGGAAGCTTATTTCATTCCGTAACAGCCCTGTAAAAGAAGGATTCTTGATGAAGATTGGTCCTTGTAGTGTCAATCTTGAGAGTAAATGGGTGAGACTGATCAGCGTGCCGTGTTCTTCGGCCGAATGTGGCCAATGGTGGTACAAGAGTTTTTATTTCTCTAGAGCATCTGCCATGGAAATATCTGTAGAGCAATGACTGGTCTGCAACTCTTCTTCTATGTTCTAGAGGGTGAAGAGTATCTGTGAGAGTCGAGCTGTTTATCAAGCGAATGGCTCTTTTCTGAATGGAATCTAGAAGACGAAGAGAATGCCTTGGTGCTAAACTCCAAATGTGCGAGCAATACTCCAGTAGAGGTCGGATTAACGCCTTGTACGTCGTCAACAGTTGATTAGGAGTAAAAAACTTTCTGGCTTGCTTGCTTGCTTATTTATTTAGCGCATGGATTCTTTACAGTACGATAAAAATAAACTTTAAGTAAAAATAAAATGTATACAAAACTCTGTAAAGACATAACACATATCATAAAATAAATCCTCTGACAAACTATACATTTATGTCCAAATTGCGCAGTCATTCTATTGCGTCGTGAGAGCATTCTGCGAAGTCCTGTAAGTTTCCGCCATAAGCACGGTTTGAAACGATATGGCGGATCGTTTGTCTCAGTGAGCCACAGTCGCACTGCGGACTGTCGGCGAGGCCCCATTTACCCTGTCCTGTCCGTATTCTGTTCAGCTTTGACCAAGTGGTACGTGGAAGGCCTAAGCCATTGAAGCCGAGTTCAGGGTTGGATATTTGGATATAGTCAAATTCTATTGTAGGCAGCCATCTTGCTGCCCGTTGCTCTTTCATATTGTATTCATCAGTAATTTAGGAGGTGGTTCTGATAAGAGGATGTCTAGATTTGGCGTCCTTGTGTGATGTTTGAAGCTTTTTCATGGATCGGTAGGCGCTCTTTTGACATGAATTTTCGATGTTTTCTAGCCAGTGCTGCCGAGCGTCGTATATCCGGCGGGTCGATGTTACTCTGAGTAAGAAGCCTACTCACTGATGTTGATTTTATGGTTCCAGTTATTATTCTCATCGTTTGGTTCCGGCGAGCCTAGTTATTATATTATTTCGGGTTCTTATTTTGGCTATATTTGTAAGGTGGTCTCTGAACGTCAGTGTCCTGTCAAGTGTTTCACCCAGGTATTTAGCGGTATTGTTATGTTTGATGACCCTGCCGTTAAAAGTAATATTGAGAGTGTCGTTCGCATAACGGTTAGATAAGTGAAAGAGGTAGGCCTCAGTCTTGCTGGTGTTGGGACATAGTCGCCATCGTTTGAAGTAGTCGCCAAGTGATATTAAATCTTCGTCGAAATAGTATGAAATCAAAAGGGGAGTTGGGCAGGGTGAAAAAGTGTTGCCGGTATTAATATGCAGTAATAGAAAGGGATTCAAGTTATAATACAGTCAAAATGTGTTTTTGTTTTAGGTAAACTTATTTAATTTTATTGTTAAAAAGCTGTGTTCTTGATTAAACTCAAGAATATTTTAGTTTTATTTTAAAATAGTTGTTAATTAGTCTCTTAGTGAAGTAGTCACTTGGACTTTATTATTTGGGAAACTATAAGTGAGGTTTTCTATTTACATGGAAGTTAATTTAGTTAAATAATTATTAATATTAGCTGTATTTAGTTACTGTAATATGAAACCTTCATTCACATTTCCCATATGGTACCATAGACGTGAGACGATGGCAAAAATAAAATTTTTGAAATCTCCAATATCCAAAGAATTATCTTACATGCTAGAGGTGCGTCAGGTATCGTAGGTACCTATTGCGTTAAAAATATTTACATCAGGAAGTTAAACAGGAGACCACCACGATAAAATAAACTTCGCTATCCACTAGGATGTTCCATTTCCCATGGTTCTCTCGGCATCGTGTGATACCGGTCCGTAGTCTGTTGAGTGATTTGCACGTGGTATAAGGTTGAAGGTGCCCTGGGGGGAGTTCCTTCTTAGTTTTAATCGGCAGGTTTCAGGTGTTTTCTGGTAAAGCGACTTTCCCTAGGAAGCACATCCTGGACTTTATCCTTGATCTTGTGGGAGCTTCATCGTATAGTTGATGTCTGGGATCCATAATCTGCCTTGTCCCCTCCTGTTTTGTGGCGACTTGTCGTCTTATGTTTGAAGTGGCAATTCCCGTGAGCAGGTAAAATTTTTGCACTGAGGTGGGGCGAAGGCATCCACTAATAATACAGGCCACATCATGTAAGGCAATTCCATAATAATAAAATTGTTTCATTTTAACTTATTGTAAATAACTGTGTAGTTTTATTATTAACCTTAAAATATATCTACCTATTTAATATTAATTTCCACTAAACCCATCTGCAACCCGACCACAGTGATTTTTGACTGGAGTATTACAGTTCCACTAATCGAATAGTTGAGTCGATGTTTTCGATTTTCTGTTCGATAATTTTGTTATTCTTGCCAGTAGATGCACAAGCAGATATTTTCAAGGTCATAGAAATTAAATACCTCTACTAGATGAACTTTTAAATTTTATCTTAAAAAAAAAGTGGACTTATTGTCTTACTCTGAAAAAATTACTTTGCAGACAGCAAAAAAATTTTTTATTTAAATACAATAAATTGATATTACTGTAATACGTAAACTTAATCATAAAGCAATGACTCAGATGATAATTATTTACTAACTATGAGTAACATTTCATGATTATGCAGTAAAAGTACGAATTCTAATTAAATGTATGATAATCTATGCAAATGATATTAATTAAATTGTGACGATGTTAGTAAAGAAAAACGCTTAGAACTGTCGATATATTCATTCATGGTTAAAAAAGCATATGGTCCTCGTGGTCGCGATTGTGTAAATAATTACTGTGTAGGTTAATTATTCATAAGAACAAGAAATACCCAAACTAAAATTTACTTTCATTCATACAAAAAGCCTATTTAACTATATATGTGCAATGGACGTTACCTCCTAAACAAAACAAAAAAAAAACAGGCAAGAAAAACTTAAGTGGCCCCCTGATAGTAACGTAAAATAGTAAAACGGTGATTCGGAAGGAACCCACTCAGGCCTTTTAGCCCGTTGTGATACCGTGATGGACAGCAGTGCCTTTCCCCTCTACCGTGAAAACCGGTTGAAACTTTTAGTAAAAAGTGTGAGGTATTTAATGCTAACAGCTTAGATCAGATAAGTCATCAAAGTTCGGTTGCCTTATTATAGAAAGCCGTTTTCTACCGAGGGCAGGGCATTGGCAGAGAAGATGTACCATTGTTTTCTTCTCTTCCTCAACGTGACAGCTTTTACAAAAGTCGTGTCGTAGCTCTGCAATTCACATGCGCCGTGCATGGGATCCACCTGCCCAGTGTCCTGTTATGGCCGCGATCGCATTTCCAATGGACTCCCTGGATAGAGTAAAAACATCATTAGCTCGACGTAGATCTAGTTTGGGCCAAATCTGTTTCGATAATGTGAATGTGGGTTCATTTTTCCACATCAACTTGGCTTTTTGAACTGCTTTGCTGTGCAGGAGAAGCCGGCAATTTGCAATCGGTTTTTTGTGCATATGTTGTATTCTCTTAGGATTCTAGAGTGACCATAGTGCGTTTCGGTTCATGGGGACACAGCATTGAGTCTGACAGCCGCACTAGCTGCGCATTCTTTCCTAAACAGATCTACTGGTAGTAGATGTAAAATCGTTTCAAGGGGTGGTCCGTATACAGCCTGTAATCAGCAGACATGCCAATCTCTGGATTTTTCCTACCTTTGTATTGTTGACTTCCTTCTCTAGGGCTGGCCACCACACTAGCGATCCATACATTAGAATCACCCATTCCTCCATATTATCTCTCCACAACAGCTTTCGGTCTAGAATCAGGCCCAGGTTCCTAGCTCGTTCCAAGAGGTTAATAGTTTATCCTTCAATTTTTCGGAGGGGAAAGACTGGAATTTTGTTTCTTTTCGTTAAAAGTACTGATTCTGTTTTTTCCGGGTTTACGCCCAGATGTGTGTTTTGCACCAGAGAATTTTCCTGAAACTAGTAAAACAAGGTCATCAGCGTATGCCACGATCTTGCAGCCGGAGTTTTCCATTTGTAGTAGATACTATTTGAGTGTGAGATTCCACAATAGGAGCGAGAGTACCCCGCCCTGTGGGGTCCCTCTGGTGACGAATCTTTTTATAAAGCTTTGATTAATCCAGTGCAAAGCATGTGGCTTATGAATTTTACAGTCGGAACGTACCACTGCAGATTCACTAATGCCCGTGGTATTGCACTGGAAGTTAAGATGTTAAATACCCCCTTAATGTAAAGAAAGGCTGCTAATAAGTGCTCCTTTAGGTTGAGAGATTTCTCTACCTTCTTTACTAGACTGTGAGGGGCTGTCCTCACTGATTTTTCCTTACAGTAGGCGTAATGGGAGTGGAAAATTTTTCCTTCGTCCAGGAGGTATATTTAGCAAGAAAGACGAAAGGCTTATTGGCCTGTAGTCTTTTGGTGTGCTGTGAATACTTTGTTTTTCCGCTGGTATTATGTCATCCATACCTGGTGACTTATACGGTTTAAAGCCCGTGATAGCCCATTTAATCTTCCGTTGTTTGATGATCGATTGGCCGATTCTGAGCGCGTTGCTGTTTGCCCCTGGCTCCTGGTACCTTTCCTGTTGTTGTTCACGAAACTGGGTATCTACCAGGGTCTTCAGTGTTTCCTCTATCGTGACTGTTCAGGTACCATCAGGTTTTTTCAGATGGCCCGGTATCACTTGGTAATTTATTATTTTTATAAAGTTGTTAAAGTAGATTTTATTTAATTTAGTTACATAGTTTACGAGTTGTCAAATTATTTAGTAATGGAGTTTACTTCCTCAATTAATTTAAAACATCAACAATTTTTTTAACAATTTTAATTTTTTCTGGGAAAGTTTATTTTTTATGCATATTAAATTAGTCCCGTTAATTAAATAAAGTTAAATCGTGCACTGGTTTTGTACTTAATCGAATATATTACTTATCTTGTAATTGTTAAAAAAAATTACAGAAAGTATAATCAGCCTCTCGAAAATAGGAAATGTAAAATTAAATTTTGATTTGATAATTTTATTTTTGTCTAACCACAAGTTTTAATACTTCTTGCCAAGTGACTGAACTCCCGAACTGCACTAATAAATCACATCTAATCTTTAAAAGTAACTTAAATCTTATTCACGAAATTGGTGTGCCTCTGCATCTTTTCCTGAGAGGTAGATTGCCAACTATCTTTCCATCCTTTTGATGGCCTCCCGGGAGGTCTTGAGCCGGGCGGGTTGTCCTCTAGGACTATTTTTAAAAGTCTGGTCTCGTCCATCCGTCTTACATGGTTGTACCACTGCCTTTTAAGTTGTCTTTCCCATCTCACAATATCTTGTATTTTGCATTGTTCTCTGATATCTGTGTTTCTTACTCTGTCTCTTCTTGTTTTCCCCACTATTGTTCTCAGTGTTTTCATTTCGGCCACCCTTAGAATGCGTTTCGTCTTGTTGGTATCTTCGCGGACTTCTGTACCGTACGTCATGATCGGTATGATACAAGTCTTGTAAATTCTGCGCATGTACGAGTCCGACCGGACTATATTTCGTAGGCATCCCGATAATGAGGATGGTTTGTTAATCTGGCTCATCAGGTCCTTAACTGGGTCGTGGGTGCTTGATAAGTCTATGCCTAGATATCTGAATTGCATCATCAACTGTTCTATCGGATTGGACATTTTAAGATTTTGGAAGATATTTTTCTAGAATCCATGTCTAAACCGACAGATATTATGCCAGTTAAGTACGACTTTAAAATGCAGTTTAAAGTGGTCATAAACAACCACCAAGTTTGCACAGAAAACGAACCTCAACTAGGAAAGGATGCTTTAGTGTGGTACACTGATCGATCCAAGATGGATGAAAGGGTTAAAGTGGGCGTTATAGGGTCGAATTAATGCTCTCAAAACCACTTGGTAAAACCCCAACTATCTTTCAAGCAGAATTACATTCCATAGAAATATGTGCCCAGGAGTGCAATGAAAAGAAACACCCAAAGGGCAGAAATCTATATTTTATCAGATAGCCAAGCAGCACTAAAAGCTCTGAAGTCATACATTTGTAAATCTAAGCTGATTTGGGACTATTAACAATCTCGAGTAACGCAACAAACAATCAGGTTACTCTGATGTGGGTTCCAAGTCACAAGGGAGTTAAAGGCAACGAAGAAGCCTTGCCAAAGAAGGGGCAAATACACAATTTTCCGGCCCAGTACCCTTCTGTGGACTTTCCAAAGCTTACTTGAAATAAGAGGTTCGACTCTGGGAAACAGATGAAATGAAATCTCACTGGCATAAAGTGCCAGGTCAAAGACAAGCGAAAAGGCTAGTAAGCATTTTGCCAGGAAATCTAAACAGCTTCTCGAGTTGGACAAGAAAGACTTAAAACTGGTAACGGTACTCCTCACTGGACACTGCCCTCTGAGGTATAACCTGAAAAAGATGGGCAAAACAGAAAGTAATAGTTGCTACTACTGCGAAAACTTCGCTGAAACTGCAGAACATTTGCTTTGCGAATGCCCAGCGCTTTTCTGCAAGAGGCTCAAGTTTCTGTGCCTTTCTAAAGCCGTTTAATGTCAGAAACTGGACCCTCAGGAAACTAATAAACTGTGCACGAAGTCTCGGAATCCCGGGCCTCGAATAGATTAAGGGTTATACACAAAAGATCTGATAGGTCGAGGTGCTTGAAAGGCAGCATGGCCTTCACGACCCCCCTACAATCTACAATCTGCAATCTACAATGGGAGTGTTCTCCACCACTAGCTTACATCTGAGCGGATCTTTCGCGATTGTCATACATTTGGTTTTGCTGATAGAAATGTTTATATTGAGTTGGCGGCTTACTTGGAAGAACTGTAATTGTACAGTTAATAAATGATTATTTATTTTGCTGAAGATTGGTTTAAAGTATTAACAGTGAATTTTATTCACATTTGCTAGGTTAAGTGCGTCTATAAAATAGTAAAGTCTATAAAATAGACAGTAAAATATTTTACTATCATTTTATCGTAAATTTATTGTAATGTTGACATGAAAAGCTCGCTAAGAAATTTATTTAGCATTAAAATGTTTTATTACTATTATTATTTTTGCAGCAAATCCTCACATTTTACAGACATATGCCCATCATATATTATTGTACAATTTTTTTATCGAACTTTTTGTTTTTGGTCGCGATTAATACAATAAATTTAACAGACATTCAAATAAACAAGATTTATAATGTTCTTAATTAACCAAAAATTTCATTATTTATTTATCTAGTTTTTTCGTTAAAGTTAAATTTGTGCTTGCCGTAATTTTCTTCCGTTTGTTTTGATTCAAAGTTTACGAGAGATGGAAAGTATGACAGTGACATTGAGCAATGGGTTTTGGCAGAAAGACAAATAAATGGGGCACTGCATAGCTTTATGAATAGCCGGAAAGTGTCAAAAAAGGCACGTCTGGCTGTGCATAGAGGTGTGTTGGTTCCTACACTTATATACGGTAGTGAATGTTGGGTTTGGTAAAAGAAGCATGAAAATAGGATTAATGCTGCGGAGATGAATAGTCTGAGAAGTATAGCCGAAGTGACTCGGTTGGATAAAGTTAAGAATAGTGAGATAAGAAAACGCTGTGGTGTAAAAAAGATGTGGTCACAAAGATAGATAAAGGAATGCTTAGATGGTTTGGACACGTAGAAAGGATGGATGAAAGAAGATTCTTCTTTAGGTGCCCTGTCCTCCTCGGACGTTGGCAATCATCAGCGCTATCTGAACCTTGTCTACAGCTCGGCGGAACAATGTGGTAGTGCTCACTCCATACCATTGTCTTCAGTTTTTTAGCCAGGATATCTTTCTTCTACCCGGGCCTCTTCGTCCTTCGATCTTCCCTTCTATAATAAGCTTTAAAAGTCGATACTTGTCATTTCTTAAGATGTGACCAAAATACTCCAGTTTGCGCTTTTTTAGTGTAAACAGAACTTCCAGCTGTTAGGAAGATTGACGAAACAAATTTATAAAGCGAGTGTGAATGGACAAGTCGGTAGAGGTCGACCTCGGAGAACATATCTTGATCAGATGAACATTGTTTTGAGGAAAGGCCAGGTCAAGAGTACCAACAACCGACGAGCATGTATAAGAGCACTGATGAAAGTAGATGAAGCAAAAGATGTGTGTAAGAACCGTGGCAAGTGAAAGGAAGTGGTCTCTGCCTACCCCTATGGGAAAAAGGCGTGACTTTATGTATGTGTTTTGATTCTAGACGAATACAGTAAAGTAGTAACAAATAATTTAGCCATGAAATATACCTGCGCTATTAACATATTTTTGTTTGGAAAATAAAATAATTTTCAGTTTAAGAATATCCCGGATTTTTGAAAGGTTAGATTAAAATTTACGCACAGTGTCGAGTTAATCCAATTCGAGTTTTAGTGTTTCTTGAGTGGGTTGTGTATGCTTTTAGTTTGATTTGATATTGGTAGTAGCCTAATTACCTAGTTCAAAATTCGAAATTGTTTATGTTTTTTAGTGAATAGTACTTTGTGTTTGAGCAAAATAAAAAATGGATTTTAGTTTTTATTTGATTGGTTAAATATAATTTAATTCAATTTAAAAGCAAAATACGTAAGTACGTTCTTTAATTATTGTTATCGATTTAACTGATGTATCTTCTCTGATAATTTATGGACACTTAAATAAAATCAAAGTTGCGTGTTAAATTTTTTCCTTAATGGTTATTTATCTTTAAAATTTATTTGTAAATATTATCGATATGGATGGGATTATCGTTTATTAATTTTTATTTTTAAATAAGCCCCGAGTATAATTATAAATACCAAGTAATTAGGAGCTAAAAAGTATAATTTAAATGTGCTTGATATAAAAAGTTTGCGTTTTTGATAACAGAACAGAAGTTTAAAATTTCGACTGTTTTTATTAGAAGCTAACGTCAAAAATATGCAATACTGTTAGTTTTTTTGTATTATTACTACGATTTGCAATGCAAAAATAGGAGGATGTATGTAAAAAAGTATTTTTTGTATTTAATTAACCGTGTAATACCATATCTTTCAGCTTCATTGAAGTAACTAAATCAATTTGAAATATCACTGTGCGAGTGATTTCTTTAATAACTATATTGAACTACGTTGTAAAACATTTAACTACTTATTGATGTAAATAATTTAAATATTATTTTACTAACCAAGCATCATTTAAAATTACAATAAATAAACTCTTGGACAAAATTAACGCAACAAAATGAAATTATCCAAAAAATTAATTCATCTTTTTATGTTCGTTTTTAAAGTTTATTGACTACTTATTTTAATTGTGGGCTATGCATATGTTGTGTCGTTGTCAATACCAATGACCTAATAGAGAAAGACCCCGTTATTTACATTTCAGAGTGCAGCCAACAAAGAGTCACAGTCTAAGCCCAATGTTTGTTGTCATGGAACATAGTTGCCAGTTTATCAAAATGTTGGAAGAGCTGAGTTTCTGATCAATTTTGTGCTCAATTTTTTGTCTTCTTAACATTTAAAATGGTTAATTTTACATACCTCATAAGTGTCAATACATACAGGGTGATTTATTAAAAATGAATGGGCAATTTCTGAACTGGAGATACTACATACCAAAATATGGCGACTGAGCTTAACATGTCTTAAATAAATGTTGCAGGTTTACGAGGTACAGGGTATTTAAAGTTGGAATTTTAATTTGAAATTTCTTAATAATTTCGTGATTTTAAGCAGCATCGTCTTAAAAATTGGCAACTTTATGTTTTTTGGCATAAAAATTACAAATTTTATGCTGAATTTAGCACTATTCATACAGGGCGTTAGTTACACCTTGTTACTTAGGTAAAGTACAACAAATTTTTTTTGCCTAATGAGTTATCACTAAAATGACTAGATAATCTAAAAGGTTTTTTAATTTTGAATAAAAAAGATACTCCTATTTATTTCATGTAACTCTATCAGTTTTTGAGTTATTTGCATTTTATTATTCCTTTAAATTAGTATTATGCGGGGTAACAACAGTAAAGACAACAAATAACAGTAACAGTAATACAAGAAAAATTTAAAGTAAACTCTCAGAATGCCCGCCTTCCACTTCAATACACATTGTAAAGCGTCTCCTTAAATATCTTTGAATATTAAATAACATTGGTCGATTATTTTTAATATTAGCAGCTACTTGAATTTTCTGTCGTAATTCTTCGATGGAATTAATTGTATCTTTTTAAACCATGTCCTTCATTTGTGACCATATTAAAAAGTCTAGAGGGTTTAAATCTGGACTTCTAGGTGGCCAAACAAATTCACTGCCACGCCTAATCCACCGGTGAGGAAAATGTTCATTCAGGTATTGCCGTACTGGCAAAGAAAAATGTGGCAGCTCCCCGTCTTGCATAAACCACATGTTCCGCCTTATGGCTAGTGGTACAACTTCTAGTAGTGTGTTTAACTGTTGTTCCAAGAAGTTTAAATAGAGTGGCCTCTTTTTCATTATCGACGTTGATATTTTTTGGAGCACCATTTAAGCTTTTAGAACGAAAACACCCTGTTTCGCCTAGGCGGGTATAAATACGTCTGAACAGTTTGTGATTGGGTTGTCTTCGATTTGGGTACGATTCTAAATACCTTCGTGGCATTTTCTTATTTTACTACAAATAATACACTCTTTGTTAGTGACAGTAAAATTTTCAAATATTTCTTTACACGAAAAACTAATAAGTTCTTACACAAGCCTACTTGAAAAAAAGTCAATGTAATAACGGTGGCTTAGGAGTCTTTACGCTGAATGTTTGAAATGCAAATAACTCAAAAACTGATAGAGTTACATGAAATAAACAGGAGTACCTTTTTTATTTAAAATTAAACTGCCTTTTAGATTTTTTGGTCATTTTAGCCATAACTTATTAGGCAAAAAAGATATGTTGTAATTTACCCAAGTAAAGCAGGAAACCAAAGATTGAAATATCTACCAGTCTTAGCAAGTATGCCACAATCTTTCAGGCTGAAGTATTCGCTATCGAATTTTGTGCAAGAGAGTTGACCAACAGACCTCTAGCAAACAAAAACATAAATATAATATCAGACAGCCAGGCTGCTTTAAAAGCACTGAGCTCCAACAAAATAAATTCTAAACTTGTATGGAATTGCGTCGAATCCTTGGTGCGAACAACAGGGTGACCCTACTGTGGGTACCTGGTCACCAGGGGGTGGAAGGAAACGAAAAAGCCGAAACCCTTGCAAAACAGGGGGCCGAATCTGCGTTCACTGGACCAGAACCGGTTTTTGGAGTCAACACAAGTGCCGCCAAAACAATTATTTCGGACTGGGCGGAGAGGAAAATACTCACGTACTGGTCCGACTTACCAGGGCTAACCCACTCGAAGGCGTTTTTACCGTTACAATCCTCGAGAAACACAACTAAGCAGATCCTAGAATGGAGCAGAAATGACCTGCGTATTCTAACAGGACTGCTTACGGGACACTGTCGTCTAAGATACCACCTCAGAAGGATAGGTCTGAACCAACAAACGGACTGTCGGTTCTGCTGCGTGGAAGACAAAACTGAACATATACTATGTTTATGCCCCGGCCTGGAAAGAATAAGGTTCAACATATTTGGTTACACTAACCTAGAACCTACCGATTTTAAAAAAATCTTACCCTATACAACCATGAACTTCGTAAGAAGGGCTAGATTGTGCGGTGAACTGTAGCCTCTAGGGTTGAGCCACAATAGACCTACTAAGGGTCGCGGTGGAGGGGCGACCACGCCCCACTTACATGAAGCCTAACCTAACCTAACCTACCCAAGTAACAAGGTGTAACTAACGCTCTGTATGAATAGCGCTAAATTTAGCATAAAATTCATAATTTTCATGCCAATTAACATAAAGTTGTCAATTTTCAAGACGATGCTTCTTAAAATCACAAAATTAATAAGAAATTTTAAATTAAAATTCCAACTTTAAATACCCTGTATCTCGTAAACCTGCAACATTTGTATAAGACATGTTAAGCTCAATCGCGATATTTTGGTGTGTAGTATCTCCAGTTTTGAGATTGCCCATTCTTAATGAATCACCGTGTATATGTGTATAGAAAAATTTGTAAATAGGAATTCATTTTGCGATGGGTAGTGATTTCGATTGATATCATTCATGATCACGTACTTCGAACAATCGGCAACGGTGGAGTCTTTCGCGTATTCCGCTCGTACGCGAAAATCGAGATCTTATTTTCTATCTCTGTTCTACTTGATAGCCGCATCGGTGGAACTTGTTGAAATCAATACATTGGAAAATATATGAATGACTGTTTGTTCTATAATCTAAAAGGTCAATATATTAGACTCCTATTTGAAAATCAAGGCACCAGAGATAAATTTTAAATTACCAAGAGATTCAAATAACCACGAGGGGGAGGGGGGACTTAAGTAAATAAAAGTTTGATTAATGCGCTACAAAACGGTTATGCTTGCCTTTTTACCATTTTCAATAATTTTAATTCCAATCATTTAAAGAGATATTCAAGCTAATTTACTTTTTAAGTAACCAAATACGTTTTTTTCAACTTTTAATGTAACCAGTGTCCATAAACAATTATTAAAATTAATTCATTACAGCAAATTGTATAACTTAATATGTTGTAGCGTTAATTTTGTGCAGAATGTTATACGATTGTAAATAATATTATTTGGATAGTAATTATTTGCTTTTAGGCATAACAGGTATTTTAAATTAACATTTATTTAAACAACAACAAAAACATATTAATTAATTATAAAATCATTATTTATTGCGTTCCCGATATGGCTTATTAAAAAACGAGATCTTTTTGACTGTAAGCATCAAATCTTTATTATTAATTGTTATTTTTCTCGAATGAAATTGTTTGGCATACATTTTTGTTTTAACAATTTTATAAAAAAATCACATTTAAATATCGTTTATGCTGAGACATCCGCTTTAACGACCTTGGTGAGGTCAATATAATTTTCTTAATTTAGGATATTGAACGTAACTTAATAAATTTATGACAAACTTCGTAAATATCTTTGCAAACATAATATACATGTCGAATAGTTACTAATCATTCTTGACATATACCTATGTATGTATAGAAGTTTGATAAGTAACACAGAAAAATTACAGAAAATTAACACCTTTTTGGCATTTTTAAGCAAACGAATAAATAGCAAATATTAAAACATTGTTATAATGATATTTTTATGTTGTTGCACATTTATGGTATAAAAATTTTGTAACACGCAACAAAACTGATTATTTTTATTGATTCGACCTTAATTTCTGTAAAAAACTTAAAATAAAGAACAAGTTTTGCATACTATGGAATTATTACTAACCATTTATTGTTCTAATTAAACGATTTTATAATAAATCATAAAAAAACTAAAATAAAACCAATTATATTGACATAAAAAAACTTTGTATACACCATATAATTTTTTTTTGCTGAAAATAGTCGCAAAAAGGGTAGACCTACTCGTATCGTGTGGGCCGCGGACGGCCCCGCACTGCGACTATTAGAAGGGAAAGGGATTATAGAAAGGAAATGATTGTGGACCCGCTTTTTGAAAAGTTGCAGGTCATAGTTCTCTGGAAAAACTTATTTTGGAAGCTTGTTTCATTCCGTAGCAGTCCTGTAAAAGAAGGATTCTTGATGGAGATTGGTCCTTGTAGTGTCAATCTTGAGAGTAAATGGGTGAGACTGATTAGCGTGCCGAGTTCTTCGGCCGAATGTGGCCAATAGTGGTCATCATCATCAAACAGCCTGTCTCGTCCACTGCTGAACATAGGCCTCCGTTAACGATCTCCATTTATTTCGATCCTGGGCATCCTGGATCCAATTTGGTGCTACTCTTTTTATGTCATCCGTCCACCGGGTCGGCGGACGACCTCTGTTCCTGAACGCATCTTGCCTAGGTCTCCACTCTATGATCTTTTTGGTCCATCTTTCGTTGGTCATTCTTGCGACATGTCCAGCCCAGTTCCACTTTAAATATGTTATTCGCTGGATTGCATCGGTAACCCCTGTTCTCTGACGTATCCGATCATTTGGAATCTTGTCTCTCAGCGTGACTCCCAACATGGCGCGTTCCATGGCTCGCTGGGCCACTCCTACTTTATTTACCGATTTTCGTGTTAGAGTTAGGGTCTCCGAACCATAAGTCAGAACCGGCAGAACACACTGATCAAACACCTTCCTCTTAAGGCATATGGGGGTATCGGACTTAAAAATGTGTTTCAGCTTCCTATAGGCGGCCCTCGTTAGCACTATCCTTCTTTTGATTTCGCAGGTTTGATTGTCACTGCCAATCGTAACATCATGGCCCAGATATCTGTAGGATGTAACTTGGAAGATTTCTTTTCCTTCTACTTAGTAGTTTCGGCTTGGGACTAGATTTGTCAATAGTGGTACAAGAGTTTTTATTTCTCTGTAGCATCTGCCATAGAAATATCTGGAATAATGACTGGTCTGCAACTCTTCTTCTATGTTCCAGAGGGTGAAGGGTATCTGTGAGAGTTGAGCTGTTTATCAACCGAATGGCTCTTTTCTGAATGGAATCTAGAAGACGAAGAGAATGCCTTGGTGCTGAACGCCAAATGTGCGAGCAATACTCCAGTAGAGGTCGGATTTGAGCCTTTTACGTCGTCAAAAGTTGAATATATTTATGAAAAACTTCGTAAATATCTTTGCAAACATAATATATATGTCGAATAATTAGTAATCATTCTTGACATATACCTATGTATGTATAGAAGTTTGATAAGCAACACAAAAAATTACAGAAAATTAACACCTTTTTGGCATTTTTAAGCAAACGAATAAATAGCAAATACTAAAACATTTTTAAAATGATATTTTTTTGTTGTTGCACATTTGTGGTATAAAAATGTAACACGTAACAAAACTTTTTATTTTTATTGATTCGACCCCTTAATTTCTTTAAAAAACAAGTTTTGCATACTATGGAATTATTACTAACCATTTATTGTTCTAATGAAACGATTTTATAATAAATTATAAAAAACTAGGATAAAACCAATTTTATATTGACATAAAAAAACTTTGTATACACCTTATCAAAACTATTGTGATAAAAATGTTTGTAACATGTACCGGAAATAGTTTTGATAATAAAATTTTCATCGTTTTCATCGTTTAAAACTTTTGGCTTGATAATAATTATTTGATGAATATCACTATTCGAATCAAGAATTTTGCAATAAATATTGCTTTTAAAAGCTTTATACTAACTCAACATTTCAAAAAATGTATTTAAAAAAACTACTACTTAAAAACAAATAGGTAATAAATTTATTCAATTACTACATGAAATATTTTGTGGTGTTAAAATGTTAAAATGTTTCCGAAGGGGGACGGGGACAATAGATTAGATATTCAAAGTGAGACAGATTGTGGAAAAACAATGGGAACTCGCCCAAGCTACCTTTGCTCTATTTCTAGACTATAAACAGGCTTAAAACAGCATCCGCAAAAGCATATGGACCATCATGAAAAACTTCGGTTTCCAAAATAAACTCATTAATCTAACAAAGATGTGCGTCCTAGAATCCAAGGCCCGAGTTAAAGTTGAGGGAACAACGTCAGAACCCTTTAATATTCAAAGTGGGCCACGACAGGGTGACACGCTCTCACCATTACTTTTGAACGTAGCTCTAGAATATGTGATAAGAGGGCTTAATAATTTAGATAAAGGTGTGGAGATGGGCAAAAGAGAATAGGGCTCAGGGTGAGTAAAAAGAAAACTAAATACATGAAATTAGATCGAGGAGAAACACACAGAGACATAAACCTAACAACAGATAATGAGTCTTTCGAAAGAGTAAAAGATATCAAATACCTGGGCTCACAGATAAACGAAACAAATGATGTTAGAAAGGAAATACAGCGTCGTAAAAATAGCGGAAACAGAGTCGTAGCTGCCCTGAGCAATTTGCTTCGACCACGCAATCTACCAAGAAAAGTTAAACTAAATATATACAACACAATAGTGATCCCTGCGGTCCTGTATGGGTGCGAGGCGTGGACCATGACTATTAGAGAATAAAAAAGAATACTCTTCTTCAAGAATAAAGTTTTAAGGAAAATATGTGGACCCGTACAAGATCCAGTAACAACCCAGTGGTGGAAAAGCACATGTGGTGAAATAAAGGAAATGACTAAACAGCCATGGATCACTAGCACAATAAAATCCAGAAGGCTCGCATGGGCAGGTCACGTAGTCAGAGCGGAGAATAGGGATATCGGGACCGTTTATAGAGGCAGACCAAATGCAAGAAGGCCACCAGGACGACCTAGACAAACTTGGAAAGATAATGTAGAGAGTGACGCAAATATGATGGAATTACGAAATTGAAAAGAAGTAGCACGAGATAGTACTAGATGGAGGGCAATGGTCGAGGAGGTTAAAACGCTTAAAGTGTTGTTTGGCCACGTTAAGTAAGTCAGTTAAATGTTATACAGGGCGTCCATCAAGTAACGCATTAATTTATTATTAAATAAACAGTAATATAAAAAAATACAGGAACAGGTTGATTTTGATTTTAATTTACTATTTTTTAAGTTAAATTAAATTGGTACAGGGTGGACAAAAACACAAAAATTGTTTGTTATTTTAACAATGTATTTATTCACTTTTATAAGTTATCCTGGCCGCTCTTACCCTTTGTTTTTAATTTGACGTTAAAAACTCTTTTTCTTCTTCATCTTTCATTTTGACTTTTGGCGAATCACCTGTTTATTCTTTGTCTGCGCCCCTGTGGTGATTTTTCACGAGCAATTTTTACTATTCTCTGTTTGATACCCATTCTTCTAATCCACATGTATTTCTTATACTTTTACTTTTTTCCCTGTTTAAAATGATTGTGGACCCGCTTTTTGAAAAGTTGCGGGTCATAGTTCTCTGGAAAAACTGATTTTGAAAGCTTGTTCCATTCCGTAGCAGCCCTGTAAAAGAAGGATTCCTGATGAATATTGGTCCTTGTAGTGTCAATTTTGAGAGTAAATGGGTGAGACTGATCATCGTGCCAAATTCTTCGGCCGAATGTGGCCAATGGTGGTACTAGAGTTTTTATTTCTCTGGAGCATCTGCCATGGAAATATCTGTAGAGCAATGACTGGTATGCAACTTTTTTTCTATGTTCTAGAGGGTGAAGGGTATCTGTGAAACTTGAGCTATTTATTAACCGAATGGCCCTTTTCTGAATAGAATCTAGAAGACGAAGAGAATGACTTTGTGCTGAACCCCAAATGTGCGAGCAATACTCCAGTAGAGGTCGGATTTGAGCCTTGTACGTCGTCAACAGTTAAACAGGAGTAGAAAACTTTCTAGCTTTCCACAGAAAACCTAGCCATTGGCTTGCTGACTTTGCGATGTTAGCAACATGGTCATGCCAAGACATATTATTGGACACCGTGACTCCCAAAATCGAGATAGAGGGACTTGCTTCAAGGGTATTTCCGGACATTGTGATGGAATGATTTAAGTAATTCACTTTCTTGGAAAACATGGCACTTTGTGTTTATATAGCCAACATTCGTACATGATAATTGTTTTCGACTATTCAGATAATTTTCGATTATTTGTGTACGCAAGTGTGAAGCGATTGTAAATAAATATTTTTAAACAAATATTATTACAAGGACAACATTTCGTTTGCCACATTAGGATATTTTATTGCCATCATTACCACAATAATGTTTAAATTTTTATGTATACTGCTGAATAAAGAAGTTTTTTTAAAGGCTAAGTAATAATTATGTGGCCTCCATTACAAATACAATTGCATTATGTATATGGAGTTGGAATAGTACGGATGCACGTTCCAATACAACAATTAGGATATAATACATGCAAATCAAGTATCTTTTATATTTGTCTGGTCTCGGCTTGTTAATTACAAGATGCGGACGTGGTTTGAACATCTAAAATACTTTGTTTTTTACATAGATAATAAATAATTTGTTAGGAATTGTATGTGTTATATTAGCATTTAAAAATTTTTTAGTACTTACCCATTAATTTATTTAGTACCTACTTAAAACTAAATAGTAAAATAGCGACAATTTGATATTTATTTAAAATAATTAAAAAAAAACATTTGCAAGTTTAATACTTCGAAATTTTTAAAACATAAGTCACAAACGCTTTTATGATTTTGAAAATTAAAAAAATATATTTGGTAAGGATGTTACGGTTAATATAAAGAAGTTAGATCATTCTCCAATTACTATAAAGTATAAATAAGTTTTAAGCTTATTTTAATATGCTTTTTAATTGTCAATGCACAAAGTGCATGGACAGATGTTTGTCAAATAACTCGTGACTTTATCCAATAACTTTTGTTATTTTAAAGATGTTCTTCAACATTTTGGACGTGTTCTGCGAGGACAAGATTTTTATCTTTGATGATAGTCTTAGGTTGAAATTTGATGGTATGACTAATTGCTTGGAAACGTGTCTTAATAATCATCACCATTATTATTTAAAGTCTGATCTGCTGTGGTAATAACCAATTTTGTTGACTATAGTAAATGCTACAGCTTTTATTCTCTTTTTAAATTATTAATTACCCTTACATATTATGGGTAATTTACAGGATTGAAGATTAATTGTCACTTGGTTTAACACGCAGAAAAATTTGTTTTAATAATAAAAATTTATTTTTATTGAAAACCCCTATTCATTTATATATTGTTACGATTTTCGTGGGTAGAAGTGAACGACGACTGGGTTTAAACTGATAACTGATTTATTTCAACAAACACTAACATTTATGACAGACTAATTTATAACAACTATTTTTTTTTCTTTTTTGAGGTTATGAAAGTAACGTAACTTCGTACTCGACTGACTGCTGCCATTAGCTGGCCCTGTATATATATCGTATTTGGGTTGTTCGAGAATTTTCTGGAACTGTCATTCTCCTGTCATCTCTCTCCATTAGATAGCATTCAGGATATTCCATCTTTCTCTGTTCATGATCATTCACGAACAATCTAGAACTAAAATTTTTGTCCAATACAGGAGGATATTTTGATATCGGCGATACTTCTTCATAACTTTGCCGAATTCCATTTTAATATCAAAAAACTCTGTGACAGCGTCCTTTAGTTTACAGATACCATGGCGCTGCAGTCACGCACGGAGCAAATAAGTTGCCACGTCTTTTTCGTTCTCTAACGAGTACTCTGCTAGCGGTTTCTTTACTGGCAAATTATGCCCGAGCTCAGCCGTAGAGGGTAGAAGAAAAAAATATAAAAATGAGCTGCGCCACCGACTTGACGGTATAAGCCGGAAACCCCTAGATCTTATAGGCACTAGCAGGGCTACAAGATAAACAACTATGATTATGGTGAACCAAATAAATAAAATTATAGCAAAAATATGTTGGATACTTTACTCACACAATTGATAATTAAGGTACACAGTTCAATAGCAACATCATAACAAATATAGTCAAAGTTAACAGCTATGGTAAAATTTTCTTGCTAAAACAAACCAAAAATGTAAAATTTACAGCTTTATAAAATAACCAGAACAGAAGTAAGAGTAACAGACTTTACCAAGTTACAAAAAAAAAACAAAACATATATAAATTAACTCATTAATAACACTAATTCAAACATTTACATAAAGGCAAAGAAGATTCACTAGTTAACCGTTTACAAAAAGATTTTCACTGCCAAAACAATCGAGTTCATTTAAAAAAATCTTTACAATGGTTGTCCTTTAAAATATCAAGATTGTAGGATATTTACAAATAGGTAGGAAGAAAATATGTTTTTACTTGGACATAAAGAATTATTTAGAAGGTTATTTTAATCCAAGTTTAGTTTTGGCATATTATCTAATGCAATAAATAGTTTCCAACAATGTACTATACTAATAAACTAGACAAAACGTAATCGTGGTGTCAGAATGAGTCACTGCGTTATATATTTAAAAATAAATCACTTATAACCTTTGGGTATACGAATTCACAAAGTACTATATTTATAAACTGAAACAGAACTTACTGGTGGTGTCGAAATGAGACACAGCGTTATATATTTAAAAATAAATCACTGATAACCTTTGGGTATGCGAATTCACATGTACTCCTGTGGCCTACTCCTGAGGCCTACTCCTGTGGCTGGTTAGATTATGGGGCGGCACCGGTATACGGTATCTCACCGTACGTCCCATTCACCGTGTAATGTAAAAGGGTCCATGCAATTGCTCGAACCACTAATCTCTTCTTTCGGTTTATCAACTGTACGTCAAATTGATCGAACATCCATATTCGTATAATGTAAAAGGAATATTACGCTGGTTTTACACACAACGATTTTGGACGTACGTTAAAAAGACGTACGATATTTTGTTGTAGTGTCTTGTTTTTACACAAAACGTTTCTTTACCGTTGATTAAGCTCAGTATATTTTTTGACGTTATTAATGACAGTATGTTGCAATAAACTACGCAAAAATTAGTGCGTTATGGTTAATTTATCGTCGTAAAAAATGTTAAAACGCAATGAATTTTTTTCTTTACCTTCGAGCTCTTTAAAATCTGCCCGATTGCCAACTAAACCTCATGCCAGGCATGTCGTGTTAAAATACGATTTTTAAAACTATCCCGAGTACAGGTCTGTTTTCCACGACGAAAATCAGACCTCATAATCAAAATCTTCAGCCATTTTCTTCAGTACAGTATTTAGTTTTTCACTCGACTGGGAGCTGACAAACAACTAAATTTCGTTGTGTGTGAAAGCCTGCATTTCATCACGTAGGCCACTGTTTTCTTGAAACGACACGGTCGCCGTCTATTGTAGTGGCAATTGACGGCCGTTGCCACCCTGTCTATAAAGTCCCATGCATATCTTCACTCTACTAAAAGAATAAGGACGTACGTCTTTTTAACGTACGTCCCAATCCGTGGTGTGTAAAACCAGAGTTAGTCCTCTTGATAAATAAATAAATTTATTGTTATATACATACATTTTAAAAGTGAAATTTCTTTAGAATCGTTCTGATTTCAAATTTGATGAAACAAATAAGGCGACATTAAAAAAAGACAAACTTATAAATCTGTAGGATTAAAGGCGGCTACTCACACGCCTGCCACAGGTGTAATCTAGGGTGTACAAGTGGGTTTGGCCCTTAATTTCCTCCTTGATTATAACGTGTTAGTGGATTGACTGTACGTGTGTAAAAACGCCTGCTAGATTACCCCGTCCGCTCCGCACCCTAGATTGCCCCTGCGGCAGGCGTGTGAGTAGCCGCCTTAAGCCTACGAGATAATGAGATTCTACAGCGTTATCGGTCTTCTCTTTATGCGATGCTTCGTACGTAGCCATCACACTCTTGTTTAAATAGTTTATAGAGACGAACGATGGAAGATATTTGTTACAAATGTTTTGTGCACATACATTTAGTTACATGGAACACATTAATTTCAACTATTTTTACAATAAATGTTGACACACACACATTTTGAACACACAGAGTCCAACCCGATATTTGTCAGTTTTCATTAAAATTTAAGGAGATCCTAAAAAACGTCGATTTTTACTATACAGAATTATGTCATTTGTCAACCCCCTCTCTTATACTTCGTTTAAATTTTATGGCAAAAAAATGGCCCAACAATATGATCCCCATTAATTCCTGTCCACACCTTTAATTTAAGAAGATGCTGAGTATGTGTTTCGCAGAATACACTAGGATTATCGTCAGTCCTGCAAATTTTCTTGTACTAGTTGTAGGATCTACATTAGTATGACCGAAAATTGCAACTAGATTCTGAAATTTATCATTAGAATTAAAAGTATTTAATCATAGGTACAATAAAGGCCCGGTTTGCCATAATTTATCCTGGCAGAAATATTTTTTATAATTTTTTTTTTAATACATACATACATACATACAAGTCACGCCTTTTTTCCATAGGGGTAGGCAGAGACCACTTCCTTTCACTTGCTACGGTTCTTACACACATCTTTTGCTTCCTCTACTTTCATTAGTGCTCTCATACAAGCTCGTCGGTTGTTGGTACTCTTGACCTGGCCTTTCTTCAAAACAATGTTGATCTGATCAAGATATGTTCTCCGAGGTCGACCTCTACCGACTTGTCCATTTACACCCGCCTTATAAATTTGTTTCGTCAATCTTCCTTTATCTATCTTTTCTACGTGCCCAAACCATCTAAGCATTCCAGTATCTATCTTTGTAACCACATCTTCTTTAGGTACGCCAAATATCGGGGTGGACTGTTTTTTGTGGCCCATTTCGTTTGGAATCGTTTGGAATAGACATCTTTTAGACCACTGGTGATTTTAGAAATATTTGAATAACAATAATTTTCATGTTAACAATAGAATCCAATATTTTTAGCAACCCGTTGGTAAATACGTTTACTTCACATAGCGTGTCGTCCTCGTATATTTTGCATGAAATTTTTTTTTCAAGAAACCACTGACAGGTTGATTTTGTTTTTAAAGGAGACAAAGGGGCCACCCAGTAAAATTAATAAACAAGTAGTTGCCTACATGGTCATAATACAGTTATCCTTGTTTAAATACTGCATGCCGCACATTAAGTTAGTATTGATTACAATTTAAAAACACTTTTATCACACGATTGTTTAATACTTTTTATCAGTTTAACTTAAATAAAAGAATCGGTTTTGCGTTGTAAATAATAATCCACAATACACATGTTACGACAGCCATGGCCTTTTAGTCAGCTTAATTTCACGTGACGACCACAGTAAGACATGTGCTTTAATTGTTGATAACAATCATTTGGTCTCGTAGAATTGAAAATAAATGATAGTAAATGTTTACGGGATGTTTTTATATAGCCGCTTTAAAATATGATAAATGAATCATCATGTAGTGAGTTGAAATGTTAATCAAGAATGATTAAATTTAAATAAACAAAAATTTAATCAAGTAGATTAGTTTTTTAAAAAAAAATATTTATTAAAGTATTACTAAAAATAAAATCTATGTAATCATTTGACACAAAATTTTTAATTTTTAATTATTCTCTTACTTTCCTTATTTCATATTTTTTTTATTTGTAGTTTATTTGTAGTCTTTATTTATTTACAGCATAGAATAAATTGTCACTAAATTAAAAAGTAATTAGTGACCATTTGGTCACTGCATTTAAGTGGAATCCAGTGAGCTGTAAGTTGTATGTTTAGGTATTTAAAAAAATGTTAAGTAAATTTGTAAATAAAAATTTTAAAAACCAATAATACTAATAACGTTTTTTTTTATTTCATTAAAAGTGTTTATTTGGACCATTTTGATAAAATTTTCTAATACCAATAAAAAATGTCGTCAACGTGACAATCAACATAATTTCTACTTAAACAAAAGTAAGTAGTTCATTAAATATTTACGCAATCACATGATGGTGATGAAGAAACAAAGCATAAACATTTAATTACAAGTTAAATATTAAAAAATTTGTGTACTAAAGAATAATGAAAGGAATGATGTAAATGATTCTTTAGGGTGATAAAAAATTTACGTAAACACTTCAATGGACATTTGAAATAAAACATACGAATCAAAGTGATATTATTTTTTTAAATAAATATTTTCATAAAATTTTCTTTTTCTTCTTCCAGTGCCTGTCCGTTACCGGACGGTGGCGATCATTCTGGCAATAATTATTTTGTCAACTGCGGCCCTAAATAGACCCGTGTTGGAGGTTGCAAACCAAGTTCTCAGGTTTTTAAGCCATGAGATCCTCGTTCCTCCTTGGTAGGAGTTGAAGCTGTTGATGTGTCCAGTCGAGGTAGACCTGCCCTATGCTGATGAGGGGCAACACACCCCGAAACCGGTCCATAGGTGGTTACTTCGGATGGATAAATCTAATAAATCCTTCTCTTACTTAACAAGCATCTGCATATTGTTACCCGAAATGGGTTATTATACACGATTATGTATCAGATGTAATTCAAAGCCTGTGGCGGCATATAGCCAGAGGAGTAGTTATTTTTTGATACATTATCGACCCACATGAGCCTATAATATAGGTGAGTTTTAAAAAATCAGTTAAACATTTTTCACACATATATATATATATATATATATATATATATATATATACAGAATAAAAAATTCATAAAAAACAATATCACAATAATTAATAATTAATTGAGTTTTATAAAAAAAGAATGCAATGAGGGGAAAACACAAATATTAAACAAAGTTAAAAAAAAAATTTTTGAGTTTATGTTATCAAGACAATGTTATTTACATAATAATATACATAAAAAACAGTAATACTCCAATTAAAGTTTATAATTGAGTATGATCAGTTATTTCTGTAATATTAACACTCGATGATGTTTCTGATGGTTTCAAAGTTACAATAGGCCGATGTTAACTAAAATAAGCAACGAAAGTGTTACTTGTAACGTGGGCAGAGCCTAAGCAACGAAGCAAGCCGAGTAGTTACGGGGCTGCCCGAAGCATTCGCATTACGGCATCGCAGAACCAACAGTCGTTGTTACCACCAAGCGCGCCATTAGATGATTTACATTAAAAAATTGTAATGTATTTATCTATACGTAAAACTTAGTAAGTATTCCTAAATTAATGATTGCACAAATTGATTTTTTTGTTTTATAATCTGATGTTTTTAATGATAAAAGTAACGTTTTGTTGTATCTTCAATGCAACCACTAATTTTTAAATGGAACTTTTATTTTTATTCAATGAAGTTTGTAATACCTCTGATACCTCTTTACAAACATTGGCAATAAAAAATTATGTATTACGTCAGCAATCATTCTGAAAACGAATGATACATCTGTTTTAACAGTTTTAGTCATTGTGTAATATATTTTAATATTTGTACAAGCATGGAACGCGTTTATTTTCTAATTGATATAATATTGAACAAACAGTTCTACCGAAAATGTTGTTTTTTTTTAAATATTAACATTATCGCATGTTGTTACTCTTTCGCATTATCAAGAAATGAATGTTTATACACTACTCGACATAATTTTTAAATGTACTGCGCGTTTATACTTTCGTTTTATTCAGTTACGAATATTGCTATTTTACCACTCAGCTTTTTGTCTGCCTGTTTGTTTATCTGTTTGATACAAATTTTAAAACCGATTAACTAACTTTACGTTGTGCTAGAGACTTGAAACTTTTAACATAGCTTATAACTGGATAACAATGCAATACTAACTTTTTTGTTTGTCTGTTTTTTTGTTTGTATGTTCGCTAAAACTTTTACAATCAATATTAAACTAACTTCCCGACATTTCATCTCTTCGTAAAGGTAGACATAAAAACTGCGAGGTGCTTATTAAGGAAGAATAAGTGGAACAGGTAAATGAGTTTGTATGCTTGGATTTAAAGTTTACGAGAGACGGAAAGTATGACAGTGACATTGAGCCAGAACAGCCAGAACGTGTTCGTATGTGCGCTCGGAATTATTTTTCGTCTCGATTATCTCGAGAACAAAAAATGATATCGACGTGGGACCAATTACATAATCACGCAACTTAGAACAGATTAGATTTTCAGCAAAGTCAGTAAAGCTGTTTTTTATGGAGAACCAAAAATTAAAAATAACTACCTGAATTCTGTAATTTATAAATCATATTATTTTAAATACAGAATTTTAAGATCTTTTGAATGATATGAATATTGCATGTTAGGAATATTTGTATGAAAAATATGAAGACATTATTTAATAATAAGAGATAGTTTTGGAAGACAAAAATAGTAATTGAAGAATTTTAAACTTGCGTCAATATTGAGAGAATAGCATTGAAGACGCTATAACAGTGAAAAATTATTGTTAGTAATAATTAAGCATTGTTTATAACAATTGAACATTGCTACTAACAAATGATTATTAATCATAATAATTAAAAAATAATTTTAATTGTTATTAACAATTAAAAATAGCTTTCGCTTATAAAATGATAAGAAAAAGTTTGAAAAAATACGGTTGACATAAATAAAATATTTTTAATGACAATTATAATTTGTTATAAACAATTTAAAAAATTTTTTAAAATAATTCTAATAATAATAATTATAACAACAAAACATATGGTATTTTTTTATTGTTTCCACTGGGAAGTAAGTCGTGTGGACCTCTCGGGTCGCACCCAGACCACAAGTGAGCTCAAATCCGACCTCTACTGGAGTATTGCTCGCACATTTGGGGTTCAGCACCAAGGCATTCTCTTCGTCTTCTAGATTCCATTCAGAAAAGAGCCATTCGCTTGATAAACAGCTCAACTCTCACAGATACCCTTCACCCTCTAGAACATAGAAGAAGAGTTGCAGACCAGTCATTGCTCTACAGATATTTCCATGGCAGATGCTCCAGAAAAATAAAACTCTTGTACCACCATTGGCCACATTCGGCCGAAGAACTCGGCACGCTGATCAGTCTCACCCATTTACTCTCAAGATTGACACTACTAGGACCAATCTTCATCAAGAATCCTTCTTTTACAGGGCTGCTACGGAATGGAATAAGCTTCCAAAATCAGTTTTTCCAGAGAACTATGACCTGCAACTTTTCAAAAAGCGGGTCCACAATCATTTCCTTTCTATAATCCCTTCCCCTTCTAATAGTCGCAGTGCGGGCCGTCCGCGGCCCACACGATAGGTCTACCCTTTTTGCGACTATTTTCATAAAAAAAAAAACTTATATTTTTATATTTTTATTTGCCTGCTCTGCTAAAATACTTTTTTCTTTACCAATAAAAATATTGCCCCAGTCAAAAAATTATTTATACCTACATAGGTCAGTCTTTATACTACTTAATGCAGTCGTCTCAGATAATCTTTATGTCAAAAATGTTTTAAATGATTTGTTTCCAATTTAATTCATTGTAATTTAAGAATATTTTTTAATACTTTCGAAGCAATTTAAAGATAACGTAATCATGGAACAGGAAATAACTTCGTTAAGGGTACGATATGAAAAATATCGGTTCTAGCTTTGTGTATATGCACTCATTACCATATACACCCGCAATCGGCTTGTTTATCCATTATATTTGATTATTGATGATGCTGAGAATACAATGTTGTTAATTCACAAAGCTAATGATTAATACAATTTCAAAGCGTGCTTTCTCCATTCAAAATATTATATGCATTCTTGTAATATTCTTAATCTAAAATTATTTTTTTTAAAACAACGTTAAAAAATAACCCAATTATAGTAACAAGCAGAAACTTTATGCAGGTATGGAAAAATATTAGTGGAACATAGAAATTTCAATGCAAAACAGAGAGCTGGACAGTATCCAGTCGACCAGCATAATATATAATAAATAATCAAGTAATTAACTGCACCACTTTAATTTAAATTATCTTCACTTTGACGACATGCGTTTGTGACGTTACTAATCAGTATGAAACTGTTAGCGACGGTGTGTACGTCTGATTTTTTAGGAAAGATACAACGTCATAATGTAATGTTCTTTCAAAAATGTGTTCATGTTACATGTTTTCTATTTTTTGAAGTAACTTTGTGTTGAAGTATACCTACTCTTCTTCACTTCGGATAATTTGGGAATAGAAATATCCCATTGTCATGCTATGAATCAGATATTTTTCAAGAAAGGTTTTATGTCAATGACTTTAGCAGTTGGTGCCGACAGTTTTATACTGATTAGTAAAAGTAACGTGGCAGACACATGTCGACAAAGTGGTGATAATTACTTGTTTATTTATTATATTTTGTGCAGCTCGACTGGATACTGTCCAACTCTTTGTTTTGCATTGAAATTTTTATGTCCCACGAATATTTTTTTTATATCTGTATAAAGTATCGTACTATCTTAACAACTAACATAGTTACAAAGTTAAACGATGCAAAGATTATTTGTTCAAGATAGTCCAAAAATTTCCATGCATTACTTTCGCGATATTTATTGAGTGCATAAATCTCCCTATTATATATTTTGTAGATATACATTAGTAGCTAATTTTACACTGTCCAAAATACTTTAATTAATATATAAATGTGAGCAAAGCTTCTTTTTAAATTTTAAAACTCACTTTTACGTGTTCTATCTTTTACTCCCAACCTTTAGCTTCCCAACAAACTGCTCACGTCCGTGTATAATGTTTAACTATAAAAATAACATGGTTAGCGGTAATGTTAAGGTATAAAATGGTTCTTCTTCACCATAATTCAGAGATACTTACACTACGAAGACTTTATGTTTCTTTTTGATTTAAAAAATAAATATTGCACAATAATATTTGCTGAAAAAACGTTGTTAAAAATACACGACGTGAGACTATTATTACCAAGCTTTTTTCTATTGATATTTTTTCGCGAAACTGCAATTATTTGTAAAAATCTGGATTTACTCAGTGTCTTTTGACTCACGCTGAATTTTTTTTGGTAAATAAGCTATTAACTATTTATTAACTTTCCAGTGGGAAGTTATAGTAATGGGTCCGATTTTGCGAATCCCGAATTTTAACATATCTCCACATTTCAAGGTCCCCAGAGTCAAATACAATAGATTTTGAGTGGACGTCTGTGTGTGTATGTACGTACGTGCGTATATTCATATGTTCTTAGGTGCGTTCGGAATTATTTTTCGTCTCGATTATCTCGGGAACAAAAAATGATATCGACGTGGGAACAATTGCATTCGACGCTTAATTACGCAACTTAAACTGATTAGATTTTTAGCAAAATCGGTGTCAAGCTATTTTTTATAATAATAATAATAATTTTAAATAATATTATTATTGTATGTTAGAAATATTTGTATGAAAAATATGATGACAATATTTCATAAAAAGAGATAGTTTTAGAAAACAAAAATAGGCATTGGAGAATTTTTAACTTGCGTCAGTATTAAGAGAATAGCATTAAAGAAGCTATAACAGTGAACAATTATTGTCAGTAACAATCAAGCATTTTTTATATCAATTGAATATTGTTACTAAAAATGATTATTTATCATAATAATAAAAACAAATAATGGGGCACTGCATAGCTTTATGAATAGCCAGAAAGTGTCAAAAAAGGCACGTCTGGCTGTGCATATAGAAGTGTTGGTTCCTACTCTAATGTATGGTAGTGAATGTTGGGTTTGGCAGAAGAAGCATAAAAAAAGGATAAATGCTGCATAGATGAGTAGTCTGAGTCGTACAGCCGAAGTAACTCGGTTGGATAAAGTGAAGAATAGTGAGATAAGAGAACGCTGTGGTGTCAAAGAAGATGTGGTTACAAATATAGATAAAGGAATGCTTAGAGGGTTTGGACACGTAGAAAGGATGGATGAAGAAAGATTGACGAAACAAATTTATAAGGCGAGTGTGAATGGACAAGTCGGTAGAGGTCGACCTCGGAGAACATATCTCGATCAGATCAACATTGTTTTTTGAAGAAAGGCCAGGTCAAGAGTACCAACAACCGACGAGCATGTATAAGAGTACTGATAAAAGTAAAAAATTTCAATTGTTACAAACAATTAAAAATAGCTTCCGCTTATAAAATGATAAGAAAAAGTTTGAAAGAATACGGTTGACATATACAGAATATGGTTAATGACAATTATAATTTGTTATAAACAATTTGAAATCGTTTTTTATAATAATTTTAATAATAAAAATAATAATTATAACAAAAAAAATTTGGTATTTTTTCATTCTTTCCACTGGGAAGTTAGTCGTGTGGACCTCTCGGGTCGCACCCAGACCACTGATATATTTTTTTATGTTTGCTATCTTGTTTCAATAATTATATTCACTTGTTGATACTCTTAATATTATATTGATCTGTTACAACTATGGTAATAAACTTTAAGTAAACACTGTCTACGTTTTTATTATATTTCTGATAAACCAATTTAAATATCAATTAGTTTCATAGAGCAGTGTATATTATTAACAAAAATATTCGTAATCCTTCAGTTAGGTCGAGATTAAATGGTCGTTTTGGTAAGCGCGATTCATATTTTATGTTTGCTTGGTCCTTATCAACGTTAGTTTTATTAAAATATTTGCTTATTCAGTAAAAACCATTTAAATACACTTTGACACAACAAAATGGCGTTCACTTTATTGGAGTAGTTTTTATCCAGTGGTCAGTAAATTTTCATTATCTAAGAAGTGCTTTACCAAAGGTTACAGAGGTAATTCTGAGTATCCTGTATCTTTCAGGCAATTTTAATTTGTATGACGTTAGTCATACCTATATTTTAATTATTTTATTTAATCTAGAGTCGTAAGACATAACGTCCTAATTTTGGGCTATTTTTATTGATTAAAAGAAATTTTAAATATTTTGTTACACTTTTTTACCAGTATGTATTGTTTTTTCAATACTTTACCACTTTCGTAAATCATAAATATACTGTAATTAGGATATTTTTAAAACACAATAATATTTAAGCCCGATAAATTTCAATATATTTTTTTAAAGGCCAGTGGTCGTGAAAAAATGTAAATACTTCTTTAACTACTTACTATATTGGTCAATCATACAAAAATGAAAGTAATAGGTATTAAAATAATCTATTCTGTTTTTATTTTTTATGAATTAGTATATACACTAACCGCCGATGTAGCTTCAATAATTGTGTAATCAAATTATTAATTATATTTGTTACCCAATTATTTCGACGCTTTGTATATTTGTGAATAACGATAAAAGACCACACTAGTAGTTATTGAATAATAATATACATTTTCAACAGAAAATTATTGGTGTATAAGCATTATTAGCGAATTTTGCAAGGTCAATATGGCTATTTAACCAAAAAACAACCAGCTAGATATTTAAAAATGTTAATTTAAAGTAGAAATAAAAAAAAATCAATTTATTTCATAAAACCTATTTCGCGGATTTTAAATTTTAATAATTATTATCATGGTTTTTTTATTTATTACTAGCTTTTACAAGATTTTTATTAAATTGGTTTTTTTATAATAATAGAAATAATTGGGAATAAATGTCAAATGCCTCCTTTACACCAATGATCAGGTTATATAGGCATTTTAATATTAAGCATGATACTCTAAAAATACGAGGGGTAAAAATGAATTAGAGTGTGTACACTTGGGTTAAAAGTTTACGGGAGACGGAAAGAATGACTGTGATATTGAGCGAATGGTCTTGGCAGGTAAACATATAATTTGCATAACTTTAAAAGCAGCCATAAAGTCTCAAAAAAGGCACGACTGGCTGTATGTATGGTAGTAAATGTTAAGTTAAGCAAAAGAAGCATAAAAGATCCATGCTTCGGAAATGAAATGAATGGGCAGGTCAGCAGAGATCAGCCTAGGCGAACTAGCACTGATAAAAGTAGAAAAAGCAAATGACGTGTGTAAGAACCGTAGCAGTTGAAAATAAGTAGTCTCTGCCTACCCCTACGGGAAAAAGGCGTGACTATAAATGTATGTAGGAATATATAATGCTGTTCTTTCGTTAGAATAAAACACCATTTAAATTTTCTTTTTCAGATTTATTACTACCACCCTACAAATAAAATCAAACCCCCAAAATGTCAAAGGACGCTAAAAGTATGGTTTGGGACTACCTTGTGTTCGTCATTTTCGTCATCGCTAGTACGTTCGTAGCAGTATATTCAAAATGTTTCGGACCCAAAGAAAAAACGAAAGCAGACTACGTTTTTGCTGCTGGAAAGGTATCTATGGCGGCAATGATGTTAAGTATAGCCAGAGGAACGTTGGGTGTGCGATCATTTTTGGGTAAGTAAACACTATAAATTGTTTATACCAAAAAACTTTATAGTTTTTGTTGTAATTTTTTGTCGTTTTTTTATAGATTAGACTGTTATGAATGGTCTTTTCATTTTAAAATTTTTTTTTATTTATTATTTTTATTTACATGAATTGTTGTCAAGAGCAGACGTGTATTGAGGTCGCTCCTACATTTATCAGTTTTTACACCATTGAAATAAACAATCACATAGTAATTTTCCTACATAAAAAAATATATAGCAAGTATCTGCAATTTGTAAAACAAGTTTAATCAACATTTAGTGCAATATTATAACTAATAAAAAGTGACCCAATAAAAAACGTTAAACTTCTTGTCTTTTAAATTTGTTTTGTTTATCGACAACAAGTTGAAATACAGGGCGACTACAAATTGTATTTGTTATTATAAGCAAGTGTGTAAAGTGTAAGAAAGATGCATTTGATTATAAAAATTCCTTCAGGTGCGATGGTGGCAAAAGACTTCTTCATCTCACATGTGCCGATGTGACTTCTACTGAGGTGAGAAATACCTGTACTGAAAACGATAATGAAAGATGTGCAATCTGAAGTTACACAGCTAAAGATTGCTTATGAGTCGTTGATATCAGATAAAGACAAACCATATAATAGGAACTTAAATTGGAGGTTAATTCACTAAAAGGTCAAGGACCATTGAATATATCAGTTAAAAATATGTTCGATGCATTGCATAAACGACAATTGAAATCAAACAACATTATGATTTACAATGTTAAAGAGTCATTATCGAGAGAAATAAGTAAAAGAATTGAAGTAGATAAGAAGGAGATCATTAAAGTAATGGAGGCAATGAATATGAGTGGGGCTGTTAGTAGTGTTGAGAAAGTGCTTCGAGTAGGTCGTTCAGGTGGTCGAAAACATAGACCTATCAAAGTGATTTTCTCAGCCAAATAGTCAAACAAATATTGAAATCAAAAAATAAATTAATGAATAAACCTATTAAAATTAGCAAGAATAAAACAAAAATGCAACAGGAGTTGTTTAAAAAGGTGATGGATGAGTTGTTCAGGAGAAAAGGAAATGGTGAAGAAAAATTGTTTATCAGGTATAGAAAAGGTATTCCGATAATGAAGGAGAGAAAAAACAAGAAAGTTTCTTGAGCTGTTACTATCATAATGTTGGATGTATAAAGAAATTTTTTTATGATTTTCGCAATTTAGCTATTCAGAGCTCGTATAATATTATAATAATATCTGAAACACGCATACCAGGCTATAGTTTTTTTCGTTTGGATCGTTCTAGTCTCACCAGTGTAAAATCAAGAGGTGAAGGTGTACTAATTACTACTATTGAAAAATCCTTAATGCCCGTTGTTTGGAATCCCAAACTATTTCAGTGGAACAAGTCTCTGTTGAGATCAAATATGGGAAAACTAACTTCATTGTTTGTTGCGTGTACATTCCACCAAACTCAAGCCAAGAGGTCTACGTGAATCACTGTATGGAAGTCGAGCGTCTATCTCTGATATACTTATTTTTGGTAACTATAACCTACCTAAAGTAATTTAGGAGTAGTTGTAAATTGTCCAGAAAACTCTAAAGCAATGTCACTGTGTAAACGTTTTTGTTATTTGAATCTGTTTAAAGTTAATGAAATACCGAACAGTCGTGCTATAATGCTTGACCTTCTTTTTAGCAGTATTGACACAATAAGCTTATTTCCTGCCTCTGATTTACTTCATTACAATAGTACTCCAAAAAAAACATTACCAATCTAACGCAATACAAAATTTTTTGGTTCAAAAGATATTTTTAAAAGGACTAACAGTGTCCTCTTGCTTCCTTTGATTTTTTTTTTGAAGAAAAATACAACATTATGTTTTTTCTTGCAAGACCATATCCGTTTTACCGGGAAAACTTTTTTTATATTTTAATTTCGATGCAAGTTTACAATTTACTCCAATATATACAGAACATAGTATTTAGTAAATTGTTTATAATGGTTTAAACTTAGATTGGGTACTATCCACACCTAGAGTAGGTCTTCTCGCCAGTTTTTTTTAAATCTGGAAGAGTTCTCTTACTATTTGGGGGTCGTGTGCAGCATAAATAAGCTTAGATTCTAAAATTATCATTATCATTATTAATACCCATATGGTCATACGGAATTGAGTTTTGGGGTCCATCCAATACAAAAATATTCCATACATTTTAATTAAAAACTCTAAGAATGATAGCAGACGCACCATCGTACGTATCAAATCGTACAATCCATAATGACCTAAGCGTACCATTTTTACACGATGTTATTAGACTACCTGCCAACAAAGCAAGAGTCCAAGAAAACATAAAGCTGAAAAATGATAAATGGAAAGACGTTTTAAAAATAGCTAAACAAAATTTACCACAATTGAAGTTCGAATTTTACAAAAATATTAATCAATTAAGTAAAAATGATGACTAGCAATATACGACGAAGTGCTTTTTCTGGAATAAAATACAAATATGTTATTTTTGTAATAAGTAATTATTTTATTATCTTGTATACTTTTTAAATTATTTAAAAAAATATTAAATATGATTGATTTACCTGTTGTCTCATTTAATTTCAAATGGCACTCACCAAAAATGTGTGAGTCTGGACATACCTGGCTGGATTTTGCATTAAGGCCACTCCTGTTTGATAAATAATTAATTCGGGAAAAATGGTTACATTATAATTTTGCCTCGCATAATACGGTTTCGAGTAAGCCAGAATTTTTCGTTATATTATTAAGTTCGCAAACAACTGACACATCGACCTTTAAAGTTATGCACTAAACAATGTTTCGAATATGACGGCGTATCGTATAGCGAGTAACAGCGACCCAAAAACCACCATCCTCTCAACCGTTATACTAAAAACTTGTTTTTCCCTCAGGTTACCCTTCCGAACTATTCTACAGAGGAGCCACAATGTGGGAGACCCTCTACGGCATGGTTTTGGCCTATCCCATAGTTTGTTTCATATTCGTGCCAGTGTATTTTAGTCTAGGAATAACTTCCGTCTACCAATACTTGGATCTCCGGTTTAAGTCTCAACTGGTAAAACAATTGGCGTCTGGGACTTACATCGTTAGAGCGTTACTCAATCAGGGAGTGACAGTTTTCACTCCTTGCGTCGCTCTTAACACTGTCATTGGAATTCCTTATTGGGCTTCTATCAGCGGCATTTCCATAGTCAGCATTATTTTTAACATATTGGTAAGTTGGTCGCTTACTTAAATAGGAATTTTTGAAATTAAACAAATCACAAACAGTTTTAAAGAATGTTGGACTAACACCTTTAATTTATAAAATTAAAAAATATATAACTAAAATAAAAAATCCACAAAAGTATTACTTACATACACAAAATTACTATAAATGTTTAAATAGATAAGATGAAAACAAACAACTTGGGCCCCATTTACACTATTTGTGTTCATAGGGTAATAAGCTTTGCTATGGATTTCTTCTTAGCTGAAAAGCATCGAGCAAAATTATTCGTGTTTTAAAATGTGCTTTATTTGCAAAAATCCTTAATGTTTACTAAAAAAAGAGTTATGTTTTAATATAACAAGTCGGTAGCATTTAATGAAAGATAACCGTAATGCGATGGATTTTTGTTTAAGAAAAAAATAAATTATTTATTAAATACAGTAAATAATTATTTAAATGGAAAACATCGTGTATCTGTTTTATCTTTGATTGAATGCAACCTTCAAATCATAATTAACCTTTAGTTATATATTTTTTTGTAAAGTAGAAATAAATATTATTATATAATCGCACTTTATTTAAAACCATGCTGTTGGTATTTTAAATTTTTAAAATAATACACTAAAAAATACGTACAGTGCAACAGAAGTAGATTGGCGGGCGACTAGCCTCTAAAATAACAAATATTCGGCTGAATATACTTCACATTCGTAAACTTCTTCCTCCGATTGTACTTGAGACTCACGATTACTGAAAATTTCGTCGTCGCCGATCGGATCGTTATTCGAATGTTTTCGTTGTGCGCGATTTGTGTGTTCTTCGCCCGCCAAACTACTTTTGTTGCACTGTACAGAAAGTAATTTAAAATAAAACCAAATATATTTGAAAAAACCTAAATTAAAATTAATTGTCAACACGCAATTAAAGTTTACGAGAGTCTGAAAGTATGACTGTGACATTGAGCAAAGAGTGTTGGCAGGGAAACAAATGAATAGGGCCCTGTATAACTTTATGAGTAGCCAGAACGTGTCAAAAAAGGCACGTCCGGCGGTACATAGAGGTGTGTTGGTTCCTACACTTATGTATGGTAGTAAATGTTGGGTTTGGCAGAAGAAGCATAATGCTGCGAAGAAGAGTAGTTTGAGAAGTATAGCCGGAGTGATACGAATAGATAAAGTAAAATATAGGTGAACGCTGTGGTGTAAAAGAAGATGTGGTTACAAAGAAAGATAAAGGAATGCTTTGATGGTTTAGACACGTAGAGAGGATAGATGAAGGAAAATTAACGAAACAGATTTATAAGGCGAGTGTGGACAGAAAAGTCGGTAGTAGTCGACTTCGGCAGCGATCATATCTCGATCAGATCGACATTGTTTTGAAGAAAAGCAAGGTCAAAATTACGAACAACCGACGAGTATGTATGAGAGCACTGATGAAAGTGGATGAAGCAAAAGATGTGTGTAAGAACCGTAGCAAGTGAAAAAAAGTAGTATCTGCCTACCCCTAGCGAAAAAAGGCGTGGAAAAATATAAAGCTAAAAATTAGTTCCAAATTGTGGAAAAGTAACTTTTAAAGCAAAATCCATAAAATTAACTAAATATTTTATCGTCCAACAGTTTAACATTTAAATTTAAAGATTTTGCATTGGTTCTAATTTTTATAGGTTTTTAAGAAATGATACTTAAAAAATGAAATTAAAATACATGCATTACATATATTAGCCACGCCCTTTTCCCGTAGGGGTAGGTAAAGACCACACGTCTTTTGCATTAGAGTATGATTAATAATCAAAAAAACAAAAATTAAAGTGCAAATAAATTTATTTTATAATTATTAATATTTATATTTTAGAACTAAACTTTCTGGTATTTATTTTTTATAATAAATTAACAATTTTAGGGCGGTCTAAAAGCTGCCATTTGGGCAGATGTGATGCAGGGAGTCACAATGATTGTCGTTAGCTTGGCAATTATTTTTCAAGGATGTTTTGAAGCTGGAGGTCCTCTAAAAGTAATACAAGTTAATAAAGAAGACGGAAGGCTAAACTTTTTCAAGTAAGTGATAATTGCATTCACAATAAGTCCATTAACCCTTTTAATATTAATATTACATTAAAAGGGTCAATGTAACATGCACATTTACCTCGTCCTGCATGTAATGTAATTTATAGGTAAAGCAATGCTACTTTTAATAAAATTACACGAAATTAAGAAACTCCATTGTGAGTATTTTCGTCTTAGGTTAGCAATATTAACAGTCGCAAAGCAGCTTATAAAACTAATAACGATTGTAACAATTACAATTATGTCTTAATCAATAAATATTTAATATATATTATCATATTTTATAAATTAAAATAACATTTTCATTATATGAAATCATTGTTGGGCTTAACTACTATTTTCTAATTTATTAATGGAGTCATTTACAAGATTTACAAATATTTTTGTGCTGTTTAAATTTTTTGCGATATTAGTAAACATTTTAATTATCTTTTAACTTATTTTTTAATACTTTTTACACTTAAAACTAACATTTTTGGGATCAACAAGTATTTTTTAATTAAGTATAGGGATTGTCAAAAAGATTAAAAACTTTTTATGCATTTTGGGAAATATACTTTTAAACTTTTTTTATACTCTTTATTATAACAAGATAAAAAAAATCATACTAAAAGTGAATATATGTAATTTTTTTGTATCAATTTACTTTTTTAAAATTATTAGCTTAAAAAAATGTTTCCCAGTTTAACTACAGTTAAAAAAATATTATATTTTTAAACTGTGGTATTACTAGTCAATATATTTTTATCGCTTTAACATCTTTAATCAAAATTTAATAAATTAATTATATTGGAAAAAAATTGCATTCCTTGCAAACCGGGCCAAAGAAATATTTCTTCTCGTATATTTTGTAAAAACTTTTTAATTTTTCGTCTATCGGCGACGATTCGTCGATTCTGAAAGCTGAAAACTCCCTTTTTAATAAACTTCCAGCAGCAGTTTCACTGCAAACCAGGCGACGGGGTCGGGTCGCCCCAAGTTTAATAAAGACCGAGATTTTAATAACAGATTTGAATATTATTGTAGCGAGGCAGTTGGAAATATTTGTTACTAATAAATTGGGCCGGAATTATTCTGTCCTTCATGTGCTAACACAATTTGTTACGACAGTAGCGTGGGGGTTATATTTTAACGCCATCCCCGTCGAGTATTGGTATTACATTTAGCGCCTAAAATACGTTAAAATAATAACATTTCAACCACTCAACAATACATAATGCCACAACCAAACCTTGAATATCAATCGTTGCTTAATAATTTTAACTCTTTTTTTCAAATCTTTGACTTGCTAAATTTAGAAATGCATATTTGTTATGAGAGTCGAAATAAATTTTTGATGTATAATATCTTTGCTCTCGCTTTTTTGCAATTTGTGGGAGTGATTTCGTGAAATGGGACGAAAGTTTGTAAGTGTAACAGTCGCGGAAGCGCGCTATTCAGGTAGTCATCAACCAATTGTCCAAGAGTTCGGGACTGCTAGCCATAAGCTGTGCACTTAAGTTATAGTGTTGTGTATAAAGTTTCCTGTCATATGCGTAAACCATATAAATAAATATTGACTGTTGATAATAAGTCTCAATAAAGTGCAGATCATTGATAAAAAATTTAATTAAGTAATAATAAATAATTATTCGAATAAGATATTTCAGTATTTAGCTTTTTTAAATTTTGAGGTCGATTTCTGTCCCTGTCACATGTCAATTAAATAAAATTTAATTTTCATTAAAAAGAACAGATACAAGGAAAAGTTGATGAAGATCAGGCAGGATTTACGGCTGGAAGATCATGTATGGACCATATATAAACAAATCAACAACTCATAGAGAAAAAAATGGCCAAGAACAGAGAGGTACATTTTGCATTTGTGGATATCCGAAAGGCCTATGATTCTGTCCCTCGGTCTAAAATCTGGGAAGCCATGTTAGAAATGGGTATAACGCAGAGAATTATCAGAACAGTCCAAAATATGTACAAAAAAAATACCGTATGGATTAAAGAGGGAAATAAACTATCAAATGCCTTCAAAACAACTAAGGGTCTCCTCCAAGGATGCTCAACATCACCCACACTATTCAAAATATTTCTACAACAGACACTAAGACCATGGAAGAGAAAATGTGCAGGAATGGGAATACCAATTAGAAATGATCATCTGTATACTCTAAGCTTTGCCGATGATCAAGTAATCATAGCTCAAGATGAGGAGGATTTAGGTTTTATGATGCGGAAACTAGAGAAGGAATATGGGAAAAATGGAGTGGAAATCAACCTCGAAAAGACCCAATATATGTCAACGGCACAAGACAGGATATATCACCTAGAAATAGATGATAACCGACAGATCTCAGGAACAGACAAATTTAAGTACCTAGGGTTTATAATATCAAAAAGTGGAACAACAGAGGAAGAAATAAAAAATAGACTAGGTCAAACTAGGGCATGTATTAATCAATTAAACCCAATATTATGGGATCGCCACATAACCAAGACTAATAAAACAAGAATATTCAATTCAATAGTTCGCAGCATAATGACTTACGGAGCTGAAATGTGGGTGATCAACAAAAAAAACAAAGGGAAGATTGTAGCCACAGAAATGGACTTTTGGAGAAGGAGTTGTGGAGTGAACAGATTAGATCGAATAAGAAATGAGGAGATCAGGAGAAGAATGGAGGTAAAAAAAGACATACTAGAACACATAGAGGAAAAGAAACTAACGTGGTACGGACATGTTAGAAGAACTCCGGAGGATCGCTGGATACACCGGGTAACTGAGTGGAGTCCATTAGGCAGACGTAAGAGAGGTCGACCAAGGCGATCATGGAGAGACGAAGTGGATGAGGCGATGGAATTAAGAAACCTGCAGGACGGAGACTGGCAGGACAAGGACAACTGGAGACAAGGGCTGAAAGCAGGAAGGCAGCGACAGCTGTAGATATCCTGGATTATATATATATTATTTGTTATGAAAAATTATTTCAAATAATACCTGACCCATTTTTGCAAAATATAATTTTAAAAATCGCGTTGACATGTCTAATGTTACACATCATATGCGACTACTGTATGGCTCGCTTGTTTTTTTATACCTTGCTGAGTAAACAATAAATGTTGTTGAAAATAAAAGCTTTTCTTTATATTACATTCTTTTGGAAGTAATAATTTAAAAAATTCTTATTTGTGCGTTAATGATAAATAAATTTTTTTCTCACGCCGCTGAGCTTTCCAGAAGTCAGCTCCGCGGCTAAAAGACTTTGGTTGGCAAATCAAATAAAGGCATTTGCATCAGAAATGCTTAATTATGAAATTTGCTGTTTGAATTTCATTAAAACCCAGTCTGGCAAAACAATAAATTCCCAATAGAGGTCAGTTTTTGGAGTGACAGGTGAAGTATTATTAGATCCTATAGTTTTAACCAAGTCGACGACGATGAGTAAAATTAAATTGTAAATGTTTCTTGGTAACGCTGACTCTTGACAGTGATTAGACAGTAACAAAACTCAATTATATTCCAAAATTATTTGGTGGGTTTTTTAAAAATAAAACGAATTAAACTGTATTTTACTACATTTGGCGACGAGAATGACTGCCCCTTAAGCCGTAGCATATTGGAAATATACAAAAAAAAATTTACGATAAATTTTCTTTAAAAAAGAAGAAATGGAAATACCATTTACAACGTTTGGACGTAGAATTCACAATTTACAGATTTACTACAACTGTAAAAGAAGAAGCAAAAAAGAATTTATTACTTGCCAATTATACTATACTATATAGTTGACTGAGCTAACAACAATAGACCAGAAATAAAGAAAATAAATAACATCGACACAGTTAAGACTTTCATTTATCTAGGTTCACTCATTTCCAACGAGGGCGGAGCCAGTGAAGAGATCAAAATAAGAAGCTCCATAGCAAAGGAAGCTATGACTAAACTAAAAAAAATGGAGAAGTCATGAAATCTCTTTGGCAACAAAAATGAGACTGGTAAGGAGCCTGGTCTTCTCAATCTTTCTCTATGGGTCAGAATGCTGGTCGCTCAAAGTAACGGACAAAAAGAAAATTGACGCCCTGGAAATGTTCTGTTGGCGTAGAATGCTGAGAATCCCGTGGACACAAAGAAGATCCAATGAATCAATACTTCAACAAATAAAACCAAAAAAGAGACTAAGAACAAAAGTAGCTAAATCGCTAAATTTTTTGGCCACGTAGTACGAGGAAACGGCCTTGAAAGACTAACCGTTGAGGGCATGGTAGCCGGAAGAAGACCCTAAGATAGGTCCCCCACTAGATATGCGGACCTCATCACTAACATCACGGGACAAAGTCTAGCCTGCACATTCAGGATTGCAAAATAGAGAGGAATGGAGACATATTGTGGAGAGCCACTCTTGAAAGCACGATTCTCGAATACGAGATAGCGACTAAGAAGAAGAAGATACTATACACTATTTTTCTCCCTACTGTAGACGGAAAGCGGAAACATCGTTTTGCGTAGGGGGCCGAAAGTGACGCTTTCTGCACAGTAAGAAGAAAAAAGAATTTATTACTTGCCAAGGTCGTAGCAGATCCTTTCTAGATATTAGTGAACCATTTTAAACCTGATATGGTAACCGATAAAACTAATACAAGTCTTAAACAGAAACTATAGTAAAAAGACATACTTCTCTCGGAATGGGTTAGGTACTTTTGCTTTACTTTGGAGTCATAAAGATGAATCGATTACCCAGCTCATAATAGTTTTACAGGGGTTAGCAGGAAACTACGAATTCGGGAATAATCTGAATGAACGATTACGCGATCAGTTGGTAATTGAGATAAATATCGATACATACGCGTTGCAATTAGAATAAGCTTTTTTTATAGTCAACGTTTGGTTTCATCATCATTATTTAAATTGGATAACTCCAATATAAATAAAGTGAATAGCAGCACAAATAAAGGAAATGACCATTAAACAAACAATAAGATAAAGATAATTGATGCCCAAAAATCAATGTCAGTTTTGTGGTAATTTTTTGCATGGAGTTGTTAATGAAAGCGTCACAATGAAAAAAAAGTGTTCTGCAAGCAGTAAACTAAATTAATTTAACTAGCAAAATAATGCTTTATATTGGTAATAAAAACAAGTGTATCAAAATGCTCTATGATCCTGGAGCAACAGATTCAGTTGTGGAAGGAGATTGACAGGCCAAAATTAAACAAAACGAAAAACAGATGTCGAAATAAAAACTCTGAGATTCATCACAGTAACTGTTGAGGCTTTGGGATATAAAAAAAGTTTACCGCAATGTGTCGTTGATATTCCACTGTTTGGATTACGTTTAAGTTACCTTTACCCTCAGGACCGATGTTGTGTACTCTTAAAGAAGTAGTTAACAAAGCCCAGACTACGAAAACTCAAAAAAAAACCATTAAAATAAATAAACAAGATTATATATATATATATATATATATATATATATATATATATATATATATATATATAGGGATAGAAGCCCCAGTGAGTTGAAGTTTGGCAGAAAACTTTAAGGTATTTTTTATCAACTAAAACTTGACATAAAAAGAAACATGAAACGTTCAAAATTAGATCGGGCAAGGATATATGATCGAGGCACCCGAGAATACTATTTTCAGAAAGATGAACTTGTACCTACAGGTAAATAACCCTTTAAAAAGGGCAAAATACCAAATCAGACAGGCCTTTACTCCGATATCATTAACGTGGAAGGGGTACGTAAGAGAAAACATGTAGAGCAACTAAGACCTCGCAGGATTCAAATGATTCTTCTGTAGGTAATGATTTTAAATAAATGTCGACGACTACTCCGACTGCCATTTTGAAAGTGTACTGAATTTAGAAACAATTTTTTACGTGCTCCCATCGCAGGGATTCCAATTCACGGAAATGAGGAAATATCTGGAATCGAGCAAAACATTGGAACCGAAATAGCGACGGATAAAGAGCCACAGCAAGAATTGCGAAACAGACATGATCCGATTTTAATACCAAAACAAAATCCTCTACGACAAAGAGTGACACCCACTAGATATCGCAAAGGTTTCTAAAACCATATTTTATTAGAGGGGAACAAATGTAGTATTATTAGATCCTATAGTCTCAACGAAGTCGACGACTCTGAGTAGGATTAATTGTAAATGTTCCCTGGCAACGCCGAGTCTTGACAGTGATTAGACAGTAACAAAACTCAATTATATTCTAAAATTATGGTTTTTCACAAATAAAACGTTTTAAACTGTGTTAAACTACAACAGGCACGAGTTAACGCCAAATTTCTGGATAACAACTATTTGAAAGACATTCTAAGAATACGCCTTCATACATAGAGGCACCATGGGTGTCGTTATATTAAATTTACATGGGTTTTAAAGAGTTATAAGAAGCCAAACCGCACCCTCAAAGATCTGTTTAATGACGTCAGAGCGGAGCCAACAACTGGTCCTGATGGAATTCCTGATGAAATACTAAAACTAATTGAAAGAGATAGCCTAAAGTGGTTAACAAGGGTATTTAATAAAATATATGATAAGGGCGACATACCCGTAGAATAGCTGAAATCTGAATTTACTGTCCTTCCCAAGAAACCGAATGCTAGAAAACGTAATGAGTTTTGTACTATAAGCTTGATGAGTCATCTGTTAAAGATCTTTTTGAACATAATCCACAACCGAATATTTAAACTTTGTGAAGAACAGATATCTCAGTGCCAATTCGGCTTCGGATGTGCCGTAGGAACCAGGGAGGCTTCTTATTCCAAATATTGTTTTAGCGATGCAGGGATGTCAACTGTGATGTGTATGCATGTTTTATCGATTACTTAAAAGCGTTTGACCGAGTAGGACACACCAAAATGATGAAAGTCTTGAAAAAAACTGGCCTGGATGGAAAAGATATCAAGATCATCCGAAATCTCTACTGGAACCAGGTAGCTTGCGTCAGGATAGACAAAGACAAAACAAAATACATAAAAATACTAAGAGGTGTGAGACAAAGATGCATACTGTCCCCAGTCATCTTCAATTTATATTCTGAATATATCTTTAGAGAGGTGCTGCAAAATATTGAGGCTTTAATACTACTGAATGGGAAACGCTTAAACAACATAAGGTATGAAGATGACACTGTTATTTTCGCAGACAGCCTTGCTACGTTGCAGCTTTTGATGGACAGAATCACAGCTTTCAGCCGACAGCCGGAAATAAACAAGAGTAAAACAAAGTTTATGATAATAAGTAAAAACCAAGACATCCGTGGAAACTTATTAGCAGATGGAACTCCCCTGAAAAGGGTTAAACGGACCGGTTTACCAATTCAGAAGTGCTGAGAAGGATGGGAAAGGAAGAAGAAGTCCTCGATACGGTAAAGGCACGAAAGTTACAATATTGAGGACATGTAATGCGTAATGAGAGCCGATATAAACTTTTGCAAAATATTCTACGAGGCAAAGTGTATGAAACTAGAGGACCAGGCAGACGACAAATATCGTGGCTGAAAAACTTAAAAGCTTGGTTCAACCACACACCAACTTAGCTATTCCAAGCTGCAGTCAATAAAGTGCGAATAGCCAATATGATAGCCAACATCCAGAACGGATAGGCACTACAAAAAAAAAGAAGAAGAAACCGCACCTGTAATTTAGCTTTTCAAAATTTTTCGTAATCCAAAAGCTCTAAATGTAATTTACTGCCTTTAATGGAAATTCCTTGATAATTAAAGTTGTTATCCTGCATCAGGGGCTACTTTTTGTCCTTATTATCTGATTTGCAGTTAAAAGGGGCATAAAAATGGTTAGAGAATGTTACTAGTTCACGATGAGCCAATTAAAGGGGAATTCCGTTAAATCCCAAATAGTTGTTTAGGCAAATAGGCAAATATAATACCATAATTGCAAACTACAACAAAAAATGCGTAATTGTTGTTTCTAAATCTTGTATAGTAGAGAACAGTTAAATAAGTATGTTATTAAAGAGTAACGAATAAAACTGGGAAGATGATATGGGATGTGCAAGCAGGATTTAGAAGAGAAAGGAAATGTAAGGATCAGGTCTTTTCATTACAAGGTATGGTCAAAAAATTTTTGGCTAGAAGTCAAAAGATCTATTGCGCTTTTATAAACTTGAAAAAGGCCTATGACTGAGTGGTGAGGAGTGAATTGTGGTCGACGTTGTCTATGTATGGGGTGAACAGTAGTTTATTACGAGCACTGAAATCACTTTACGAAGATTTCACTGCTTGTGTCAGAATAAACGGAGCTTGCACGGAACATCGAAAAGGATGTGAGACAGGGATGTGTGGCTTCGCCATAGCTGTTTAAAATATTTGAAAGAGAGTGCGTATGAATTAAAAATGAATAATTTGATCGTCAAATGCCTTCTTTACGTCGATTATCAAGTCATATTAGCGTTATCTGAAGAGGAGTTGCAGGCGATGGTTAATGTTATGCATGATGCCCTGAAAATCAAAAGGATGAAAATAAATGTAAGCAAAACGAAAGTAATGGTTTTTAAAAGAGAAGATAACATGGCAAACTGTAAAGCTCTGATTAAAAGAAAAACAGTGGAACAAGTAAATGAATTTGTGTACTTGGGTTCAAAGTTAACGAGAGATGGAAAGTATGACAGTGACATTAAGCGAAGGGTGTTGTCAGGAAAACAAATCAATAGGAATCTATATAGCTTTATGAGCAGCCAGAAAGTGTCAAAAAAGGCACGTCTGGCTGTGCATAGCGGTGTGTTGTTACACTTATTTATGGTAGTAAATGTTGGGTTTTGCAGAAGAAGCATTAAAATAGGAATAATGCTGCGGAGATAAATAGTCTGAGAGGTAAAGCCGTAGTGACTCGGTTGGATGAAGTAAAGAATAGTGAGTTAAGAGAACGCTATGGTGTAAAAGAAAATGTGGCTACAAAAAAAGATAAAGGAATACTAAGATGGTTTGTACACGTAGAAAGGATGGATAAAGGAAGATTGACGAAACAAATTAAATTAAAGCGAGTGTGAATGGACAAGTCGGTAAAGGTCGACCTCGGCGAACATCGATCTCGATCAGATCAACATTGTTTTGAAGAAAGGCCACGTCAAGAGTACCAACAACCAACGAGCATGTTTGAGAGCACTGATAAAAGTAGAGGAAGCGAAATATGTGTGTAAGAACCGTAGCAAGTGGAAGGAAGTGGTCTCTGCCTACCCCTACGGGAAAAAGGCGTGACTATATGTATGTTATTAAATTTAAAAAAAGGTTTTACCACACCAGCAAAGAGCCCCACGCAGAGCTTGATGCTCAAAACTCAAAGCGGTTAATAGTCTTTGCAAGAAATACCAAAAAACAAAATATTAAATGTCGAAAGTTATAAAGGATTTTACCATCAAATACGACCTAGAAGCGATTCCGGTGAAATGTAAAACGGAAGGTTGACGGTTAAATGCCGAAAGGGCTTCAACAAAAAGTTTTGCGTTTTAGAAATTTGACGTGTTTGTTAAAAGTTTAATTATGCTTTGATTTATGTAGCAGCTATGGATTGTCTACTACAGTTGATCTTTATTTTAAATATGTTTTGAGTGATGCGATGCTGAAAATGTCAAAATATGTGTACCATACAAACTTTTAAAATTGAATTAATCATAATTAAGGCTTATTATTTAACATTTTGCAAAGCATATAATACTCCAGGGAGATTAAACCAATAGTTTTTTTTATAATTTAAATTTAAAATTAAAGCAAGATTTTTTTAAAACAAAATTTTTACTTTAAAAAAAGTGTAAATACTTTTATTTTAATTTACAATTGGTTATAAAATTTGTTATTTATTTAGTTTCAGCATGGACCTTACAACAAGAGTGACAACAACATCTGCGATAATTGGACAACTTTTTATGTCACTGTCAATTTTTGGGTGCCAGCAGAATTTTGTTCAACGGTATTGCAGTATGGACTCACAAAAACAAGTAACTAGGTAAGTAGACAATTATTGCAGTTAATGTATCTTATTTTTACATTATACAGCGTTATCCTAAAAGTATGCACAATATGGGAACCTCTTTATTTAAGGGTTTTTCGACAAAAAGTTATTCTTGGTAAAAGTTGGTGCATCCCCTAAAACTTAACATGCACCAACAAAAAATAGTAAAACACACGTAATATACGAGGGTGGTCCGATAAGTACTTAGCCTACAAAAGAAAAACAAAAATTATGGAAAAGATTTATTTTTCAATCTCCTTTTAGTTCGATACACATGACCCAACGATGCTCCAACTTCTTTAACCCATCTGAAAAATTATTTTTCTTCGAGGTCTGCAAAGTAAGCCTGCGTGGTGGCAATGACCTCCTCATCCGACTTAAATTTCTGCCCGGCGGGTGACTTTTTCAAGTTTGGAAACAAAAAGAAGTCGCACGGGGCCAAGTCTGGGGAAATAGTGGATGGGGCAGCAGTTCGTAGCCCAATTCGACCAATTTGGCCATGGCGAGGGCAGAGGTGTGAGCCGGTGTGTTGTCATAGTAAAAAAGCCAAATGGGGCAGTTTTTTCTACAATTCGCCGTCGATTCGGCCCAATAATTCGGCATAGTACAGCCCTGTGACCGTTTTACCCATCTTCAGGTAGTCGATATAGATCACACTTTGTAAATCCCAGAAAACGGTGGCCGTCACCTTTCCGACTGATAGGACATTCTTCGCCTTCTTTGGAGCACGTTCGCCAGGTGTTGGAAGTAAATGTGATTAAAACTAGTTAGGCCGGACTTGCAGTACAAACCAATTTATTTATTTTATAATATTACAGTTGAATATAAGTATGTACTCAAATTTCTAGAAAATTGGATAATATATAACTTATAATCTGTATAATCAAACTTAAAATTACTTACGGTTGCCTCTGTAGTTTCAATCTACTTCCGAAATATTTTGTCAAATTGACAATAATAATTATTTTTTGACGTTTAGAAATATCTTTTTAAACTTGCTAATAAACTATATACTAATATACTAATACTGTATGTCCGGAAGTTTATTAGAGACAACTAAAATAGAAGAATGTATAAAATAATGAATGTGATTGAATTATAAGGTGTTATGAACTAAGTATTCTTCACACCAGGTGAAGTCCACTGTTTCGATTGTTCCTTGGTCTCTGGTGTGTACCAGTGGATCCATGTTTCGTCAACGGTCACGAAACGACGCATAAACTACTTCGGATTGCGCTTAAACAGAGTCAAACACTGCTCTGAAGTGATTGCAGTTGCGCTTGTTATCCGGTGTGAGCAAACGTGGCACCCATCGCGCCGCCAGCTTTCTCATGCCCAAAATTTCATGCAGGATATGACCCAAGTGGTCTTTTGAGATGCCTACTGTCCCTGCCTTTAATCGGTGATCTACCAATACGAAATCGAGGTTTTTTGTCACGTGATTCTCCATTTTAAAAAATGGGTAACAAAATAAAACTTTACTTAGATGGCCATTATTTTAAATTTAGATGTATTTTTTTAAGCTTAACAACTTTTCTAAATAACAATTCCCGAGATTTTTCAAAATAAGTATACTTAACTCGTGTTTCAAAATTAAATTTTTAAAGGCTCCTCGTACATTACGTGTGTTTCACTATATTTTGTCGATGCATGTTTAGTTTTAAAAGTTGCCCAGAAATAATTTTTTGTCGAAAAATCCAAGTGGTGCATACTTTGGGGATGACACTGTATATGAAAGTAAGTCACCAGTAACCAGAAAATACATCAGTTATTTGATTCTGCAACGAAAATTGCATTTTTGTTCTAGCTGCAATACAAAATTGCTTTTTTTAAAATTATTATCTTTCAAAGCAAAAAAGAATCGGTATAGGTGTTCCACAAGGAAGCGTACTTGGGCCAACATTATTGCTCATTTATATCAATGACATTAAGTGCATCCTAAATAACTCATCGATATTTCTTGCAAAATATGCAAACGACAATAACATCGTGTTATTAAAAAGCTATACCAATCTAAAGAAAAAAACGGTTAAAATATCTAAAAATATTGCCAAATGGTTCTATTTAGCGTATGGATCTTTCGCAAAACAAATGAGAGTATGATATAAACATTACAATAGTAATACAACATAAGTACAATATTAATATAGTCACAAACATTCAATTTAATGTATACAGACCGAAACAGTTCGGAACAACTAAACATTGATATCCAAATTGCGCAACCATTCGATTGCGCTCTGGGTACACTGCGCGAAGTCTTGCAAGTATCCACGATAAGAGCGAGATGGACAGTCCGCCACTATATGCTGAATGGTCTGTCTTGGATATCCACAGTTACAGCCCGGTGACTCAGCCCTGCTCCATTGGTATAGGGAGTCCACACATTTACCGTATCCTGAGCGAATGCGATTTAGTTTTACCCATAAAGAGCGTTGTAATGCATTTTGGTTGAAGCCAGTTGTCGGGTTGAGTACGCGAGGGCGGTTTGATAAGTCAGTGACTTTTTGAATAAAACAAATTTTTTTCCACAAATAAACATTTTATTTTTCTACATAATCACCTTTTAGCTCGATACACATTTAGTCCAGCGTTTTTCTAATTTTTTTATTCCCTCCAAATAATAGGTTTTTTCAAAGCTCTCAAAATACGCGTTTGTTTCGGTAATGACTTTTTCATTCGACTCAAATCTCTTACCGCCCAGCCATTTCTTTAGGTTTGGAGACAGAAAATAGTCGCAGGGGGCTAAATCTGGAAAATATGCTGGATGGGGTAGCAGTTCGTATCCCAATTCGTGGATTTTGGCCATCGTGACTAGACAAGTGTGCACACGTGCATTGTCTTGATGGAACAGCACTTTCTTCTTCTTAGCCAAATGCGGCCGTTTTTGCTTCAAATCAACGTCAAATCTGTTCAAAATCTTTGAATAATATTCGCCGGTGATCGTTTTACCTTTCTTGAGGTAATCGATGTGAATGACACCGCGTACATTCCAAAAAACTGTGGCCATGACCTTGTTGGCTGACAGACTCTGTTTCGCCTTTTTTGGTCCACGTTCACCCCGAGCAACCTACTGTTTCGATTGTTCCTTGGTCTCTGGCGTGTTGTGATGGATCCATGTTTCATCCACAGTAACAAAACGGCGCAAAAATTTGTCCGGATTACGGCTGAACATCGCTAAACACTCTTTTGAAGTGGTCACACGATTGCGCTTATGGTCGAGTGTGAGCAATCGCGGCACCCATTTCGCAGAGAGTTTTTTCATGTCCAAATATTCGTGTAAAATAAGATGTACCCGTTCGGTTGAGATACCTTCAGCTTGAGCCAACTCCTGCACTTTCATTCTCCGATCATCCAATATCATTTCATGGATTTTATCGACGATTTCCGGTGTGATCACTTCTTTTGGGCGACCTGGAAGTTCGACGTCACTAGTGCTGGTACGACCACAACGGAACTTTGTAAACAACTTCTTAACCATTGAAATTGATGGTACTGAGTCCCTTAGTATTTATCAAGTCTTTCCTTAGTTTCAGTGATGGATTTTTTACGTAAAAAGTAATGCTTAATCAGCACACGAAATTCACTTTTTTCCATTTTTGTAAAAATTCACGAGGTTGTCTGTTTTGAACGGCTATCAAACACCAACTGCACGACGTAGCTTGCTTAAAATTAGAAAGTTGCCCACTGATAGATTATAGTTGACGGTAGCACTGTTGCATTTGGAGTAACTGCGCGGGAAATTCAAAAAGTCACTGACTTATCAAACTGCCCTCGTATTTTGATGAAGTCTTGGTTGGCTTCGGTTCTTTATCTTGTGGTCCATTGTTCTATGGCATCATAATCATTAGCGATATTTTTTGCTGTTCGTAGTGGTGGGTGTCTGGACTTTGGGCGCGGGCGCTCTTCGGTGATATGGGGAATGTCTTGATGAATTGGCAGGTATTCATTGGACTCAATTTTATTATGTTTCTTGAGCAAAGCTGTAAGCCTTCGAATGTCCGACGAAAGGATATTAATTAGAACGGATAGCCATCGTATAGGAGTTAAACGTATAGTTCCCGTCACAATTCGCATTGTTTGATTTAACGCAGTGTTGATTTTGGACTCATGTGCGCTGTTTAGCCTACTGGGCGCGCAGTATTCTGCCACAGGGTATACCAAGGCCAATGCTGTTGTCCGCAGTGTAGTTGCGTTGGCACCCCAAGTAGTGCCAGCAAGTTTTACCATCAGGATGTTCCGTGTTCTTAATTTTCCGGCAAAATTTATTAGGTGTTTTTTATAAATACTCTGCTTAAGGTCTATTTATTACGGCCACTTCTATTCGGTGATGCCTATGGCATTATTTATTTAAATATGTATTTGTGACAAAACGGGTAAATACTGTAAATATAGGAAACAGTTTTCTCTGGAAGACCGAACAATATAAATGTTATAGCTTAAAAAAATTTAGAAAAAGTCCTAGAGTCTAATACTCTGCTTAAGGTCTATTTATTACGGTCACTTCTATTCGGTGATGCCTATGGCATTATTTATTTAAATATGTATTGGTGACAAAACGGGTTAATACTGTAAATATAGGAAACAGTTTTCTCTGGAAGACCGAGCAATATAAATGTTATAGCTTAAAAAAATTTAGAAAATGTCCTAGAGTCTAATACTCTGCTTAAGGTCTATATATTACGGTCACTTCTATTCGGTGATGCCCTATGGCATTATTTATTTAAATAGGTATTTGTGACAAAAATGGTAAAGACTGTAACTATAGTTTTCGTGGTTTAAATATTCTCTTTTTTTTTAATAGAACTATGATGTGGAACATTCCTGTGATTACCGTATTATTCAGTTTGTCCTGGGTAGTTGGAATGGTGGTATATGCTGTGTACTCTAGCTGCGATCCTTTATCATCTGGATACATCGACAAATACGACGAGGTCCTTCCATTTTTCGTTGAAGACCGATTTAGTTATTTTCCTGGTATACTGGGATTATTTATGGCCAGTCTTTTCAATGGGGCTCTCAGGTGAGTGATATACTAGCAATTATGTTTTTTGTTACACGTTTTTGTTTTTTGTTATTGACAGTACGGTGTGGAAACGTCTCGTTTATCATGTAGAACATAACGGCGGTATGATGAAATAAAAAAATGTGAAATAAATTTCGTGGAGGTTTCAAATCGTTTTATGCAAAACACTTTTGTTTGCCGTCGTCGTTAAAAAATGTAGTAAAAAGCTGAATATTTAGTAAAATTTAACATAAAATTATCGTAAACAATAATTTATTTATTTATTCATATACTATTAACAACAGGCATCTAATAAGAAGCAAATAGTAATAATATAATACTCATTTAACCGTTATTAGCAACACAATTAAATTAACATGACAATTGAAATAAAACAAGAAAACTGTTAACCTTCTTCTTCTCCTTTTTATAGACTAGGACTTAGTCCTGTTGCCTGTTCTAATCTTCCATGGAGGACGATTTCCAACTTTCAAACCACCTTTTTGGTGGTCTCCCTCGTGGTCGCTTTCCGGCTGGTCTTTCATTCTTACATATTTTGGCTAGCCTATTCTCGTCCATTCGTTGAACATGGTCATGCTATCCTTTCTTTCTCTTCTTCATCCATTTTACTACGTCTTCGATCTTACATTTTTTTCTGATTTCTGCGTTTCTCTTTCTGTCTCGTAGTGTTACTCCTGCAATTGACCGCAATATTCTCATCTCTGTTACTCGCATTTTGTGTTTGGTGGCTTTGGTTTCAGTTTGCGTTTCATTTGCATAGGTTAATATCGGTCTTATCATTGCCTTATAAATTCTTTTTTTATTTTCGATGTTCATGAATCTGTTTCTCCAAACCATTGTTCTCAATGCTCCCGCCACCTGTACTGCTTTTGTGGTCTGTGTTTGTGTTTCCATTTTTAGATCCCGGTTACTAGATATGTTTACTCCTAGATAGTTGAAGCCCATTATTTGTTCAATGATCTTTCCTTCTATTTCCAGCTTGCATCTTGTTGGTTCCCTTGCTATTACAATGCTTTTCGTTTTATTGGTGGAGATTTCCATGTTAAATTTCTTTGCAGTTATGTTAAAGTGGTGTAATAATTTTTGTAAATTATCTTCATTGTTGGGGATTAGAATTGCATCATTGGCGTAGCAGATTATATTAATGTTTTTATTTCCCATTTTGTAACCTTCCCTTCTTCTTATGGTTACAATTATCTGATCCATTGTCAGATTAAACAGTAGAGGGCTAAGCGAATCTCTTTGTCTTATACCGGCTTTGATGTTTATTGATTTTGTGGTTCCTTTGTCCGTTATTATTCTGGTAGTATTGTTGGTGTTTATGTCGTTCATTACATTTACTATTTGTGAGGGGATTTTATTATTTGTCATTATTTTTAGTATATCCGTTTTTCTAATTTTATCAAATGCTTTGGTTAGGTCTACAAAGCACAGATACATTGGATTGTCATATTCTATTGCTTTTTCGCTCAATTGTCTAATCATAAATATTGCGTCCGTTGTGCTTCTATTTTTTCTAAATCCTTGCTGTTCTTTCTGTATGGGAATTTGTTGTTCTATACGGTTTCTTAGAATAGATGTTAATACTTTTAGTGTTGTATTGAGTAATGTAATTCCTCGATAGTTGTCTGGTGTTTTCCTATCTCCTTTCTTGAAAATGAGGATGCTGCTTTTCCATTCCTTTGGTACTTTCCCTGTCACCAGAATTTTATTAAATAGTGCGCATAACCTTGCGTTTAGCGTGTGTCCAGCGTATTTTATGAGTTCGTTATATATTTCATCTGGTCCAGGTGATCTTCGATTTTTTAATCTTTTTATGGCTTCTTCTATCTCCTCTTGTGCTATCTTTTCCAGTTCCACCCCTTCTATTTCTTCTTCTCTTTCCAGGTTTTCTCCTTCCATTGCATACAATGTTTCGAAATGACGTACCCATTGTTCTTCTGTTATGCTGTTAATTTTTACGTTTTCGTTAATTTGTTTCTTTTGGTTTTGTAATATTCTCCATATTATTTTCTGTGTTCCGTATAACTGTTAACCTAAAAACACTTATTTAATTTGACTGTGAGACTTCTAAAAAATGTCAAAGTTACTCCAATTTGCATTATAATTACTGCAAAATTACTACAAAAGGGTTCCGTAGTAAATTAATACGAGAAGTAGGCAGAAAAAAGGACTGATTTACTCTTGCAGCAATTCTGGTTGCATAAAAATATATTTTCTTTAATATATAGGTCCCGACAATCTATAAGACATGTTTATCAAGAATTATCATAGCAATAGTACATTGTGTTACTATGTCTCGGCTTACGCCTCGACTTAGCAATCTTCACAGTCGTCCAGAAATGTTAAGCTTTTCCTACCCGGTAAACATACTTTGCAAATCGTTTTAAATTCGACAGATATAAATTAATTTTAAAAAAATTGCGAATAATTTTATTCATAAATAAATGGTGCTATAAATTTCGTAATAAAATTCGTTGCGTTACTATGGAAACGTATTAATGTTAAATTGTCAAACTTGACGCACATAAATTGTAGGAATTCTCATAGTCCTAATAATGATCCTTTAATTTTCAATAATTGTACCAACTGTCAAATAACTGTAAATATAACAAACTAATTTTAAAATGTATTTTGAAATGCATTGAGCTTTTCAAAATCTTGACTTTTTCTTTAAGGAATTTTGTCTGGAATGTCAAAATTTGCGAAAAAGTATATTCTCCTGTTTTTTAGACTTGTTAAATGAATGCTAGCTGAAAGATTAATGTATGATGTTTCTATAGCAGTGTACAAAGCAGGGAACAAATGCGTAGTACAATGTTTACAAAATATCAGAATCAGTGAGGTCACGCGAATTCCGAACAATAAATCCAAACGATATACTGGCAGTGGAAACGATGTTTTCAATGTGAGGAATAAAGGACAGTTTAGGGTCAAATATCACGGCTAAATCTTTAATTGCGAAAGTTCTGCCAAGAATTGTTTGATTAAGTGTACTTATAATCATAACTAAACATTTTATATTTAAATGAAAGTGACATCACCTTACATTTCTCAAGATTAAGTTATAAATTATTTTGAATACGCTAGTCCTCGATGCGCTCAAGATTATATTGCAGCAATTGGCAAACTATTATCAAAAATTGTGCATCAAAATTTTAAATTATCCGCATACAGCAACAAACCAACATCAATTTCAATTACAATTTTTTTCATAAATATTTATTAAATAAAAGAGGTCTCATATTGGAACCTTAAAGTCTACCAGAGGTGGCAAGTTACGTAGTGAATTTAGAACAGACTACAATTTATTCTGTATTTAACAGTTAGGAAAAGAATAAATGTAGCAAAGAAGTAAAAAATTTAAATACCGACAATTTTTTAAGTAGTCAAGTCTGTCGAATGCCTTTGAGAAATCTGTAAATATTACGTTTGACTGTGTGTGTCCAAGTCCTACGATATTCTTTTCATTATATGAACCAAGTTGGTTGTGGTGGACCTTCTCTTCATAAAGCGACGCTGAAAAGTTGAAAGTGTTTTACTGACAAAGGAATAAATAGTTTTTTGAAGTGTGATTTCAGAAATCTTCGAAAAGTTGCAGATAAAACTGATTGGTCAGAAGTTGGTAATATTAAACTAATCATCATTTTAATATTTTCCATACCGATGGACCGGTAGCAAATTTTTAAGCACATATTAATAAATATCACTAATGGAACTGCTAGAACGTTAGCAAAATCCTTAATAACAAATTATGGAATATGGGCAGGTCCAGTAGTCATTTTAGGTTGTAATTTATTTAAAGCTTGCAACCTTAGTTATCACGGAAACTCCAGTAACATCAGTACCTCCCATTGAAAAGTTCTTAAAGAAATAAGAAGACTAAAGAACAACAAAGCACCAGGTCCAGATGAAGTTCTTGGAGACCTGCTTAAACTTATTGATAAAGTGCATCTGGATATTATCACGGATCTATTTCACCAAATTTATGGAACTAAAAATATTTCTAAGGACTGGCTTTTGTTGGCATTTATACCAATTCCTAAAAAGCCTACAGCCAAAACATCTAATGATTACAGAACTATTTGCCTAATGAGCCATTTCTTGAAGGTTTTCCTTAAGGTTATTCACGAAAGCATATTTCGGAAGCTGGAGGCAAGTATTAGCGACACGAAATTCGGATTTAGAGATGGCTTAGGTACTCGAGAGGCACTGTTTAGTTTAAATGTTTAAATTAAAAGGGCCAGGGACGTGAATTACGATGTCTTTAATTGTTTCATTAATTTTGAATAAGCATTCCATAGAGTTAACCATAATAAGCTAATCCAAATTCTAAATCAGTCAGGACTCGATTATAGAGATATCCGTATTATAGCTAAATTGTATTGGCAGCAAACAGAGTGTGTTCAAGTGGATGATGGGTCGTCGACAGGTGTCGGACAGGGCTGTGTACTGTTTCCTTTATTGTTTATATGTATATTCAGAAAGACTTTTCAGAGAAGCACTGGCAGATGAACGGGATGACATCTTGATAAATGGAGAAAATGTCAACAATTTAAGATATGCAGATGAAACCGTATTGATTGCTGACAGCGCTGAAGGACTTCAAAGACTGAGTGGTTGACATATGTCAAGAATTTAACCTGTCAAAAAATAAAATTATAACAGTAAAAACGACATTAATACCCAATTCTTCGTGAATGGATCCCTACTACAAAGAGTACCAACAATAACATACTCAGGAGCAAGTCTGAATGAGAAATGGGACCATTCTTACGAAATCAAAATAAGGATTTAAAAAGCGCGATCATCATTCAACTGTATGAAAAAGGTTCTCCGTAGCATGAACCTGAGTCTTTATCTTTGAACACGAATCTTGAGATAATATGTATTTTCAGTGCTTCTGTATGGCTTAGAGGCATGGACGCTGTCCAAAGCTACTTGTAAGCGGATTAAAGCTTTCGAGATGTGGTGCTGTCACCGTATGCTAAGAGTTTCATGGAATTATATGTTACCAACGAGACTATATTGCTACACATGCGAAAAGACAGAGAACTGCTGAAAACAATAAAACAACGAAAACTGTCATACTTTGGGCATATCATGCGAAACGGCACGAAGTACAATCTGCTTCAACCTATAATACGGGGAAAATTTGATGGAAAAATATCGTAAAGAAGACGTCGAATATAATGGCTAAGAAACTTGCGACAATGGAGAGGTCTCACATTAATAGAATTATTTCGATCTGCTGTGAATAAAATCAGATGGGCCAAACTAAAAACATTGAAAAGAAGAAGAACCCGAAATAATATTAACATCATAATGAATGGAATTGTAACAAAATGGTTTATTGGGTGGCTGTAATAAAGACTTTCTTAAAAAATCCGCAAAAGAGTTAACAATTTCTAAAGGTGCAACAATAAAATTACCATTAAATTTTCTTCTGTTACACATACTAGAAGTTCCTTTTTTAGTGATAACAAAAGCCCAAAATTTTTGGGATTTCATGTTTTATTGATTAAACATACTCTTTAAAAGCTTGATTTATATCAGATTTAATTTTCGTTCTAAGATGTCTAAATACAACGCAGCCCAACAAGTCATTATGTTTTTTTTAACGACTGCTATAACGCACGTTTAGTTTGATTTCCCTAATAAATAAAAAAGTATACAAAGAAGAAAACTATTGTACAAAGTATACTATTATACGACTCAGAGACATGGGAGGTAACAAAAAGAAATAGGCAAAGGTTAGAAGCGGCCGAAATGGACTTTCTACGAAGAAGTTGTAGGGTATCAAGGTTGCAAAGAGTCACAAACAATAAAATAAGGCAAAAAAACACCTAAAACGGAGGAAATTGAGAGACGACGACTTAAATAGTATGGACACGTGAGACGTATGAAAGATGATCGATGGCCCAAAAAGATATTGGAATGGTAACAAAATTCAGGCGAAAGCGCGGAAGACCACCAGAAGAGTGGTTAAAACAAACAAGAAAGGACATGGAAAGGAGAAGATTAGAAGAATAAGATTGGCAGAATAGAGAGGCATGAAGAAGGGCATGCGAAAGACGGTCAACGATGCTGTTAAAAACTCGCTTATATATGTACAAAAAAGGATACTTTCTTATACAAGTAGATTCAAATTTTGGGACGCAATAAACAAATACATTAAATAATTTGCCATAAAAATAAGTGCAAGCCTGATCAACATCTTTAAACGTTTTTAAAAATGTCCAATCGATAAAAAAAATCATTTGGTACAAGGGATAAAAATTTGCCTTACAAAAATTATAAGAGTTCTGAAAATTAAGTCAAATTATTATTCAAAGCTGCCATAAAATTACTCAATTTAACGATAACCAATAAAGCTGGATGGTGGTCATTTTTGTTTACAAGTCACTCATCCAATTGTTCCACTATACAGTCATTATTACATAAGACAAGATTAAGAATGTTTTCGTTATTATTAAAAACTAAATTATACTTTTGTAATCGAGATACATTACGAAAGATAATAAAGTGATAATATCAGTTTAAAATAATTTAATTTCGTTATAAATTTATTTCAGCCTGAATGTGTCGAATTTAAATTCTCTAGCGACAGTAACTTTTGAGGATTTCGTGCGTCCAATTCCATTATTCAAGGATATGAAGGATGCCCGACAACTTTGGACCATCAAATTCATCGGTGTTGTCTACGGACTAATCATCATGGGAATCAGCTTCGGAGTAGGACTCCTAGATGGCGTCATCGAATCTTCCATGTTGGTCACTTCAGCCACTTCGGGACCTCTTTTGGGTGTGTTCGTGATGGCGTTGTTAATACCTTGCGCCAATTGGAAGGTGAGTGCTGCGTTCTTTATTCGATAAAAGTGTTTGCATTGCTCGAGATTTTAAAAGGAAAAATTTTGGTTCTCGTCGCAGCAACAATGGAAACATTTGAAATGAATGAAATACGTTAAGTATACAGACACGGTCACAATAACGCTAAAAATTTATTTTTAAATCCCGATATTTTTGTTGTGTAGGATGTTCCGTTTATAATAGAGTAGTTACTATAAAACCAAAATCTAACGCTAATTTATATGATTACTTTAGAATATTTAACCGTTCATTTACAATTTAATTACTTTTTTTATAAAATATCACTTCATTTACTTGGATTATTATCATGTAACCGTAACGTACTAAAATACTTATCAAAGTTAAAAGAAAATTATCATTTGTTTTTCCCAAATTGTTCTCATTATTATTAGGACAATGCAAATATGCGGGTTTTAAGGTCTAAATTATCCCCCAAGATTACCAAAATAAAAGACCACCTGGCTAATGTAATCTCGGACAACAGGAGTATCGCCGAATACATTAAGGAATTTTACACTCGTTTTGCTTACATATATCAGAGTTTTTTCGCCTCTGAAACAGTAAGATTGAATTATCGTGCCTTTCTTCACACTTTTCACGAAAAAATCTAGTATAATCCTGTCGTAAGGATAAGTTAGTCATAATATTATTAAAGTATAGCCGGAGTGACTCGGTTGGTGTAAAAGAAGATGTGGTTACAAAGGTAGATCAAGGAATACTTAGATGGTTTAGACACGTAAAAAGGATGAATAAAGGAAGATTGACAAAAAAATTTATAAGGCAAGTATAAATGGACGGAAGTCGGTAGAGGTCGACCTCGGCGAACATATCTCGATCAGATCAACATTGTTTTAAAGAAAGGCCAGGTCAAAAGTACCAACAACCGACGAGCATGTATGAGAGCACTGATAAAAGTAGAAAAAGCAAAATATGTGTGTAAGAACCGTAGCGGAAGTGGAAGGAAGTGGTCTCTGCATACTCCTACGGGAAAAACACTTAACTATATGTATGTAAAAAATGCATTGTTTGTGACAACTGTTATTTTTTATTAGTAATTTTTCAATTTTTAGTTGCTACAGTCAAGGGTTGTTAAGGTTTTTTGGGTCGGACGGAAGAGTAACAGTCGCCACGCAAGCATCCGCTTTAACGCTCGCCCGCGGCATAAGATGTTTCACATTAAAAAAAGTTTAGCTTCTATCTCAAATATTTTGTATTCAATTTTAAAAATATATCGGTAATAATGGGAACATTTTATCTTGACATATTTCAGAGTGTAGTTTATCAGTCGAAATCTATCACTGGTCACGACGTCTTTCTGGTTAACTACGGTATTGTGAAAATTTCCCGTCTAAATTCCAATTAAATCAAATGTCCGTAAGAGCTTTCAACCAAAATAAACTTTGGAATTCTCAACGACAAGCATCGGTAATACGCGGACAATCAATCTAGTTCGAAGTTTACAAATCAAATTAACATTTTAGCCTGAGATGGATGGGTTATATGCAATTGAGGATTAATCAATTATGCATCGGAAACATTGAATAAGCATGTATGGCTCCGCAAGCTACGATTAAATGCACAAATGTAAGTGCTGCTGTTAAGCTTTGTATTTAATCGTTCTGGAAATTCGCACATATACGCTTCCTACACTGCGACACAGTGTAAGTGGTACGTGCTGTTTAGAATGATGATCCTCCCTAATTGGAGTGTTAATATACTGAAGAAACGTTTTTGAAATAGTTTAAAATATTTTAATGACAATTAGTTGAATAATAAAGAGCTATTTAATGAATAATAAATTGAAAAAAAGAGTGTTGTTACGTACATTGTCCACCAATGCTGTCCATTTTGTCCCCCACCCTATTTCTTTCACACATCAACGACCTCTTGAAAACCACCACGAACCCCATTTACAGTTTCGGAGACGACAGCACACTTGTCTCAACTTTCACATCTTATCGATCACCAAGAAAGTAAATTCCTCAAATCACGCCGTCACAATGTCCGGAAATACCCTAAAATCAAGTCCCTCTTGATTTTGGAAGTCACGGTGTCTAATAATATGTCTTGGCATGACCATGTTGCTAACATCGCAAAATCAGCAAGCCATAGGCTAGGTTTTCTGTGGAAAGCTAGAAAGTTTTTTACTCCTGATCAACTATTGACGACGTACAAGGCTCAAATCCGAGTATTGCTCACATATTTGGGGATCAGCACCAAGGCATTCTCTTCGTCTTTTAGATTCCATTCAGAAAAAGGAAATTCGGTTGATAAACAGCTTAACTTTCACAGATACCCTTTACCCACTAGAACATAAAAGAAGAGTTGCAGACCAGACATTACTCTACAGATATTTCCATGGCAGATGCTTCAAAGAAATAACTCTTGTACCACCACTGGCCACATTCGGCCGAAGAACTCGGCACGCTGATCAGACTCACCCATTTACTCTCAAGATTGACACTACAAGGACCAATCTCTATCAAGAAACCTTTTTTTACAGGGCTGCGACAGAATGAAACAAGCTTCCAAAATCAGTTTTTCCAGAGAACTATGACCTGCAACTTTTTAAAAAGCAGGTTCACAATTATCTTCTTTCTATAATCTCTCCTCCTTCTAAT